>JAZDUH010000066.1:36232500-36747500 GCA_036419115.1 Scarus forsteni | reverse complement strand
ACCCACACGCTCCTGCCTGCACACATTACATGACGCTAGCATCACTTCAACATTCAATTAACGTCAACATAATATTTTTACTTCTCTCCTCGGACCCATTGTCCCATCATTTCCTCATTACTTACTGGAAAGAAGAAACAGTGATGATTAAAAATTTAAGCTCCCAGTTTCTGAATAATTTATGTGTGAGTGGCATATGTTAAATATGTGTTGAAAGCATACATTAGATTTGTTTTGTATACAAATCAGCTCCAGGCATGCACCCTTAGGGGGGAGATTGTAGCTGGGGAGATTTGGTGGCGTATACTGATGGTTGTATTATTTAGATGTGCATAGATTTCTCTCTCTCTCCGTTCCTGCTGTTGCTTTTGTTAAGCGCGTCTGATTATAGCACACATTATTCCATCTGACAGAGAGGAGAGGGAGAGAGAAAGTTTATGTATGCCAGGAGGAGAGCTTATTGAGAGACACACGCGCGTAGAAAACAAGTATCTTTTTGTTATTGATATGTACACATTCCAATACAGTTTTGTCAAACAAACAGAAAATGGTCTAGAAAATAAGCTTTACTGGGTATATTGTTAACCAAAAATAAAGCTAAAAATACTTGACAGCTACCAGTTTCTAAATGACAGAAAAAGAGAAAGTAAAAAGCCAAAACATAATACTTGATTGATAAAAGCATTTAATAATTGTTTCTTTTTATCAACCATGTGAGCAAGAAGTTTGAATTGAGTTGCTGAACATTCAAAATTCTAGTTCAATGGTGAATCTGTTTTTCTGGGATGGATATCGTCATATATTTTCATCCAAAAATACAGATTGGCAACAGTGGCAATGAAAAACATTGAATATGAGTATCAGTAAAGGAAGTGATAAGGGCAAAACAATTAATCAAATTTTGATAGAAAAACACAATGGCCATTGGCTGTCTTTAAGGTTGGATATGGGTAAAATATCATTTTAGTTTAAATATATACAGCTCAACATAATGATGTTTCATTTATCATTTTAAAACATTATTTATTAAAAAGACAGTATGAGCTAAAACCTGCAACTCTTTTTGTTACTTCCAATATGATAAAAAAAAAACAACCTCTCACCTGGTCAAGCTGAGTGACTAAAAACACCTTTAATAATTATGCATTTATGTTACAAGAATTTGTGACCTGCTTTTTTAGGGTTAGGGTTAGTAGTGTTCAATCCTCTCTGAATCACTCATTTAACTGAAAAAAAAAAAAAAAATCCTCCACATGTTACGTGTTTTACTACGTGGCACAGTCAATCAAATCTGTAATTTTGGGTCATTTAGGTAATTTTTTTTTTTTTTAATTAGTCCTCTGTGATCTCCATTGCCATGGATTTAAAGAAAAGGCTAAACCCATTATATTTCCCTGTAATCATGAGGTTTTCATACCAATGTCAGGAAAAAAAAACAACAGTCTTACATGTTGCCGGGAGAAGGAGCTCACACTTTTGGGAACTGGTCCAATAACTTTTACTCTGGCAAAGTTCTGTTGATCAAGACAGAAAATAAGTTGATTGGGATGACTTTGGGACAGGACATTTAATCATTGATAAGGTCAACTTTTTTGTAATTCTACATTTACTTTAATTAAGTTCAGACAGTAGCTGGAGTTAACATTTCATTAAAAACATGTGGATTAGATATGTTCAGGTTTCTGGTCAGGACATTATTTGCTGGCCAGCAGACAGCATGGTGCCAACAATTAGCAACTTTTAATTATACATGAGTATTTTTGAGGTAGGGCTATATTAGGGGTCTGGACTCATGGAGATTCTGAAAACTACTTTTGTGGAGCAGAGAAGACATAACTACTCCCTATTGCCATGTGAACTGCTTGTGAACATGCACTGAAAGCCTTTTGTAGCACTGTGACAATCGACCAAAATGATGGTCCATCCACCTAAATGCTCTCTGGGTTGATGGGGTAGCATTGAAACAACAACAAAACAAAATCAAAAAGAGGACCAGAGCTATTTTTAGTCCTTCTTTTATTTTTTTGTTACAGTTGTACTTAACTTCCACATATAGTCAAGCATAAAATCAATTTATGTGTTAAAAAAAGCACATGCTATTTTCCATGATTTCCATTTGAAAACTGTTCAAAGTGTTATTGTCATCGTGATTTTATAAAGTGCTTCAGTTCTCAGTTTGTTGTTAATATGTTTATTTTGTTTTAATCTCATATGTAAAGTCATGTTTGTTTTATAGAAGAATAAGTGTCACTGTGCTGATATCTAACTATGATCCACTGTTAATGAATGATCCAAGCATCACTAGCAATGCTCCACTCTTTGCTGGACTTTTTCTATCAGGTCTGGGACCCTTACTTGTACATATTGGCCTTGTGCTGTCATCATCAGCATTATATGGATTTCTAAAGAGGTCGGTGATCTTCATCACTCTTTCTTAGTCTTGTACCTGCCTCCTGTTGTCTTCAGTTTTCTTTTGCCCTGTGGCTCATGCTTCATGTGTACATTCATAATTTCTGCTTTTGTTTTTTATTTTTGGATTACTTTTATCTGCATCATGACTTTGCTGATTTGTTTGTTGGTTGGTTGTTTACTTGTACTGAACAACTCTTACAAACACCTCTGTGTCTTGGCATAGGCCCACAGCCAGTGTGTTGCTTGTGTTTTTTCACCAAATGTCGCTCCTGAAAAGATTTTTGCAGTAATTGTCAGTTTTAAAAAACTTGGACCCTGTTATTACTTGTGCGGAGGTAGTAGACTCAAGTTTAGAGGGCCCTCAGAACCCCTGAAATGTTATTGTACTAATTTTGAAATGCTGTTTGGAAAAAAATTCAAAAAGAGAAATTTTTGACTGACAAACTAAAATATTATTAGCCTAAACTGGACCCAATTGTGATTAAGTTTTACCATCTAAAACCACACCAATACTTTAAAGCAAAAATGACTTAACTGAAACAAAAGCTAAGACACATTTTCATCACTACATTTACATTTCTAAATTAACATTGTACTGTTAGATGGACCAATTTCATATTACACATTGAAGGGACAAACTTATGCAGAAAATCACAAATTGAACGCATGCAACAAAAAATAACTCCTTTTCATGTTAAGCTTGATTTCTGTGGAGATTATCAGGGTGATCTTATTGTGAATGGAGGCTGAGAGAAAGCTGCAGGTGATAAACTCATTCAGTCAAAGGCTACCGAGGGCTCACTGATATACAGTATCATTCTTTTTAACACTCACACAGAGACGGAGCCGCTCTTTATCCTGTCTTTCTTCTTGCACAAAGAAAAAGGATGGTCTTCTGTTTGCTGGTCAAATTTTCCCACAGCAGAGAGAAGCGGTCAACTCAGGCCGGGATGCTTTATCTTCTTCTCTCTCTTTATGCATTGATATTATTAATAAATTAAATGTGTACCAAATATCAGATCCATGAGTGTTTTTTGGAGCCACAGTTCAAATAGCAATAAGAGGTCCTTGCTGTATTTGTCCATCTGTTGAGCCAAACTGACTTACTTACAAGATTTTAACCCTATAATGCCAACTGTATCATATTTAATACATACTTTTATAATACCTTTATCTACTCAATATGATCAACAAATTACAAAAAAAACATCTGAATACAATCAGATAAATGATAAAAATGTCATCAAATGGATTATCAGTTGCCAAAAACACCTAATGTATCAAATGAGATACGAAAAATGTATATGTTGAATTTTACGGACATTTTGATTTTTGTAGGATTTTAGTAGAAAGTGAAATAAAAATTGAATCTCCTAAAAATGAGAATTTTCTGGGTTAAGGAGTACAAAAACCTTATAACCCCAGTCTTCAGTGATTTTAATCAAGAGGAAGAGAATAAGCTCACTGTCAAATATGTTGACAACGTAAGGCAATGTTTGGACTTGTGGAACTTAGAGACAAGCATGCAATTTTCATAAAAAACAAAAAGATTTCATCTTTACTGTATCAATCTTATTGTTGAAAAAAATGCAGATATTTTGCCTACCCATTTGTAATTTCCCATTAAAAATAGAAGAACATTTCAGCAAAATTTTGATCAGAAGAGAAAGAGCGGTCTAAATTGTACTGATCGAGTGGCAAAATTTAAGTGAAAAAATTTAAGAATAAAAGACAAAGACAAAAAAAGCAAAGTCATTCAGGAATATCTAGCTTTTTCATAAAACTTAAACCACCTTATTAAAAATCAATCAGTCAGAATGAGTTGGAATAAAAGCTGAGTTTGAAGAGTTTATTGACATCATGAGTCAGGCTTGCTGAAAGGAGCTTCACTCTATCTCATTCTACTTATTTTGTAAACTCAAAGACAAGGACGGTGTTCAATTTACGAGTCACATTGTCCCACTGCAGTTTGGGGAGTTACATTGTTCATATTCTTTTATAAAAGACAACATTATTAACTGTCTCTGTACAAGGGTTATACAGTACAGGATGATTGCTAAACTGAAATGCTGATTTTTACTGACTCATATTCACTCATACATGCTGATACATCCATACTTTGTAATTGTAAAGAACAGTCTCTCCTGTAAGAGAAACAACGCTCATTGTGTTGCTCTAATTGTTTTAAACACACAAAAACTCCATAAACAATATTTGACTCAAGTAATGAGAGTGGACAGAATAAACAGTGAAAACAGTCAAAGTAAAACCAAATTACAGTCTTTAAAGAACTTCAACACAACCTGCTGACGCACACTGAGCTCTTTGAGTTACAAAACAAAAGCGTGCTCCTTGTTTTTAACTGAGGCTCAAATTAAATGTACTTATCTTGATAAAAAGAACAGATTTTGGGGAAGAATCTCTGTAAAACAGCATGTCGCTGCTGTTTAACACAAACCTCTTATCTCCATTTTTATGATTTTTAATTTGCTTTCATAAAACAGTTATTGGTCCTTTACCATGTTATAGAGTGGGTTTAAGGGGCTTTTACAATGACTACATCTATAATATAAATATGCATTTTTGTATTTTACAAATTTTAGAGTTTGTAAAATGTTTTTTTTTTATGTCTTATGACTCAGTCTAAGCAAAAGCTGAGATTTGACCAGGCTCTCTTCAGCAGGAATTATACAAGACAAACAACAGAATGGGCTTTTTAATGATTTATTATCTCAACAATTTCGGGTTTAGTTTCTCATAAATGTATTGCTTTTTACATTGCAAGTTTTTGAGGTATTATTTTCTTAGGAATTTACAACCTCTTTAAAAAAAATCTTCAAAACACACTGAAATTTTCTTTTACCTAGCTGGAGTATAAGATAAGATAAGATATACCTTTATTAGTCCCACAGGGGGAAATTCCAGTATCTGAGGCAATCTGAATAAAATCAGAGAAAAGCAAAAACACATCGCCCTTATGCAAAAAAGATTACAAAATTAATTAAAATTAAAAGTATTCTGGATACTCTAATCCGTGGTTTAAGAAACTTTGAAATATGAGGGATGAAGTAGGAAAAAAATAATTGATAACCTGAGTGAGGTAGGTCTGAAGTTTTTGCTTTAAACACTGCAAAGTCGTTGCAATAATATAAAAACTAGAGCCTCATACATGTATGTACTAAGTAAACATATTGGCTGTAAATATTGTTAATATCTGCTTACATCCGTTTTATGCAGATAATTTTCTGCATGCTTCCCAATCATTTATTCTCAACCAGTTTATAGACAACTGTGATTTATTAACGCACACAAAAATAGAACAAATGGTAAAAGATGGCACTTCACAGAATCCCTGTGAGTCTTAAAAACACATTTTTTTCATAAATCTCAAGTAATTCAAAGATAATAATCACAACCTCTGCTTCCAATGAGGGACATATTTAGACGCATACTGAGTTGGATGAAAAAGTATAGGTCATTAATCAATCAAATGATGAAATCATATAGATGCACTGCATAATATCTACTTTTAGTTTTATTTGATTATATTTTGACTTTTAACACACTCAATTAGAAAAACAAATCCTCATAATTCCTGTCTATTAAACCGTCACCTGACAACTTAGACCAGATTTTATAAAATTTTGATCAATAACATGACAATGATGTAAATAAATTGCTATTCAATTTCCAGCTGAAGTCGGGAGTATTTATTTTCTGATTCAATAAAACGAGCTAAACATGAAAATATGACCACTCTGACAAATACATCTGTCCACATTTGCTGCAGCTGTATGTTTTCAGCCTAATCAGCTCATATGCTGCATAAAAACGTGACAGACTGTATGAAGACATTTTGTGATGTTCAATATTCGGAGTAAAAGTGGATGCGAGGAATGAACAGCAGGAAAAGTGACAGAAACAAGAGTTTTTTGGGGGGGAGGAGAGAGAAGAGGAGGGGGAGAAGAAAGAGGGTGGGGGGTGAAGCATCTCACGCTAACACAGATCATGATCATCATGTTGGCAGGATCTGAAAGATTAGACACATCAATAAGTGATGAATCTCCACAGAGTTGTGCTCAATTCCCTCTTCTATAAATTACTAAATAAGGGCATTTACATCACAGCAGCTCTGCAAACTTTTTCCTTTTCTCCTTCGCTCTCTTTCATCTTTAGCTCAAACTTGGACACAGTCCATTTGACCCTCATGATCTGTGAGAAAAGAGAGAGGAACAGAGGAGGAAAAACTGAAGAGGAAGTCTTTACTGCTGCTACATATTCAGAGAAGAAGAGAGAGAGAGAAAGAGAGGAAGAGAGGGAGGGAGAATAAAAGGAAAGGAAGACGTGGTAAAGACGCGAGCACCTAAAAGACTGACATAATTAATAGATGTGGCCCGCCGATACACATGAATTATGCAACTTTTATATTCAAGAAAATTACAAACACAACCCATTGGGAGAGAATGGAGAGGAATCATTATCTGCAGACTTGAACCTTTGTAAAATGCACCAAATTTTAAATAATTAATCCACATAAACAAATAACACATGAATAAAGAACACTTAAAAAGCCACCCAAGCCACAGGAGTTGAGCGAACTTCCTCTGTAACTTTCTGTGAGTGGAGAGGAGGAGAACAGAGAGGAAAATCATTGAAAATACTGTTATATAAGTTTAGTTTTTCTCAGAAAGATTCACAAAATGTATTTTTTTCCCTTCCCAATCAAAGATGCACTTCTTTCTTTTAAAGTAAGTTGAACATTATCTCCCGTAGCACATGCCTGAACATTCTCAAGTAGAAGTTTTTGGGGACATAGATCTTGGTGTTGGTGGGAATTTGTGGTGAGGGGATTGCAACCTTAAAATCTGCCAGGACATCAGCACTGCAGAGGCACTCATCTTTATTTTTGTTTTTGAGATTATACTTAATAAAATAAAATAAAATAAGGTTACACCAGACTGAACAGCATCAAACTGTAGTCCCAACATAAAGTGATGAAGGACATACATACAAATTACACACAAAATTATCATTTGTACAAAGTTTAAAAGAAATTCCTGAAGTCATTCTTGAGCTGCTGTGTTCAATCAAACTAGACCTACATGCAGACAAACAGACAACCTGGAAACATCATACCTAGTTCAGAGACAAAACAACTGAACGATCTTTCACAAAGCATACTTGAACAACCTGACACACCAGACAGACTGTTCAATATAAGTAAGCAGTCCATATAGGAAGCAGCTCATCGAAAATGTATGGACTGCTTAAATTCAGCAGCTGATTGGATGGTCGTTCCATCAATCATTACTGTCCAATTAGATGATGTAGTAGGTGGGCACTCCTGCCACAGTGTAAAGAACAAAAGCCATTTTGTTGAACAAACTCCCCAAAACATGTCAAAAGTGGAGTGAAATATCCTTCCAATAGGAAGGTTTGTAGAGTTATTTGGTTTTCATTTAATAAAGAAATATAGTCCAAATCTGATAAAACGGCTACTGAAGCTGTAGCACCTGTGCTAATCTCTGTATAAGCAGTCACTTCCTGCCATTGTCTCCATCATACCTATACCACCTCTTCCTGCTCCACAGGAGGCTGATTGGGCTGGCCTGCCACAGTTGCTGTAAATTGGAGCTTGGCAAGATGGATCTGCCTGAATAAAGACATTTGGCTGATCCAGCTGCACTCCAAGGTTAGACTCAAACTACCACAGCACGCATTTGCCAGACAGTGTAATAAACATTGAGTACCACAGTCGTATATTAACCATTTGCATGTGACATCACACTCTCACTCACTTCAGTTCAGCTGGATGGCAAAAACGGTGCTGTCAAGCATCAAACTATTACACTAAATAAATAAAACTCCCCTGAAGTGAACTCTAGCATACATGTCTAACCATACTTATCTACTGTTGTGCTGTGGACCATTCTAACAAGGCTTTAAATGTTACTTTTATATATGCGAGTCATTTTTATGAAGCATATCCATGCAAAAGAAACAGTTCACAGACTAATGCTAACAATCAACAAATTTAATTTTAAATTTAATATAAACAATCAGCATAAGCCCAAAACTTGCTTTGAAGATAAACTTTCATTTGTATCTTCTGGTATGAGTTTTTAAAAAAATTCTGATTTGGGCCATACAAGTATAAATATCAGAGTATCCAGATAACAAGTGCCACATACTGCAGATTTAAACACACTGCTGAAATGTTTAACCAAGTCACACTGGTATTTTACTAAATTTGACAACAAAAGCCCAAAATTGATTCACCTACTACATCAACAGGTGGCCTGTATAGTGTCATGTCCTCCAGTTTGAGGTTTCTGTCATTTACGATTTAAACCTACTAGGTCTCCATCAGTAGACGACTTTGCTCTATGTGCATCTTTCCTCATGTATCCAAATCAAACGGGGGTCATAATCCCAGGAAAGATCACCAAATTATGTTGCTAAACATTTTTTTTTGTCTTTTGAGCCTCCATGTTAACAGCTGATCCACATACTGTCTGCTTGCTGAGCAACATCTAGTTAAGCCCAGTCTATGTTCGTTTTCCTGTTTGTGAGTCTTCTTAAGGTGACCAGACTCATGTGACAGACTTAGTGACATTTTTTTCCCATATCAGTGATAGTGTTGTGGCTGGAATATGTATCTTGTTCAAAATGCACTTTAGTCTGTTGACAACAGTGGCACTTCTGTTGACAACAGTGGCACTTCTGTTGACAACAGAACTGAGTATACAGTGAGTCACATGTCTGCAAAATGTCAATACTTAAATAATGACTTTGCTTTTTAAGAAATAATGTAGTGCAGTCTCACCACACACAAAGTCCAGTACATGTATGTGAGCTGGACAGTGGCGGTGTCAGCTTGTGTTAGGATGGTGTGTCTGAAGAGCGGAGGACAGGAGGACGCCCTGCAGTGACCACACTGTGAAGCCCTCCAGGGGCTCTGACTGGAAATGAGCAAGAGCTGAAACACACACACACATACACACAAACTCTTCACACAACACACACACAAGCACACACATACTGTATATGTAGAGGCCATAGTCACCTTCAACGTGGCAGCATATGTTTCACAGTCAACAATGAATTCAGAAAAAAACTCACACTACGCGAGAACAGAATACAGATCTTTGAGATCAGTGCCTCTCTTCTAATTCACCTTCTCTCAGACTCTCTTTTTAGTCTTAGTACAAACCTTTTTTTCTGATCGGTGGTTTAAATTGTACCATTTTGAAAAAAAAAGAACAGCCAATAGTTAAACAAACACTTAAGAAATGCAAATTTCAAAACGTGTCTGAGTTAAAGTGTCACGAGAACACTATATTTTTAAAATGCATGTAAACATGTCAGTGGGATAGTTGTTGTACAAACAGAGAAGAATTTTTAGGTCTAATGGCACACAAAGATAATGTGGTAGAAGATCATACTTGTCTTGCATGTGTACTAGAGCTCAGATGGGGTTTAAAATACCCCAGCCCAGACTACCTGAACCCATGTTGTGTCCACCCTAGCCTGGCCTGTCATGGCCCATACACTATATTAAGGACTCAGCCCAATTCAAACCCAACATTTTTCACCACATTGGTCTCAATAATTAAGTCTTGTAAGTTCATTTTCCAGGAGTTTAATGGGAGAAATCCATATGGGTAAGAGCTAAAAAAAAAAAAAATGTGTCAGGAAGTATTTGTTAAACAACAAAAAAGGTTGAACTTGGTCCATTACTCCAGCTTTCCTTCGCACTGGGACAGAATTATTTCTCTGGATAAGATTTTTCTTTTTGCATCCTCCTGCTGCATTTTCTTGGTAATCTGTGCACTGAGTGGCGAACTGCAACAGGTGCGTGAAGTTAAGAGAAGTCAAAGGAAGATCTGCTGATCATGCTCCAAGCATTTCCGATGCATGTTCACAGTAATTGATTTTTTTAAAGCCTTTCCATGCATGTTCTATTAATAGTATAGTGTAACAGTGTTTCTTGCTAAATACAGATGTCATGATTATCACCATAGATCATTCCCTCTCAGCCACAAAAAAATAAATAAAACAAGGCAGGCCTGGTCCAACTGAAACTGACCTGACCCAGCTTTGGCCTGCTAGCTGCATCCAAATTTGGCCAGATAACCAAACCTCCATGCTACCCTGTCAGGTAAAAATGTACAGGATTTGCTCCACACTTGCCTTTGACCTGACAAATAAGTAGCATTTGCAATAATAATAAAACACGCTAACATTTAGCACACTGTGTGGTAGCATGAATGGTTAGCATTAGTCCATTAGCATGTGCTAGTCATTGACAGGAGTAGCTATTTCATTTTGTATGAAGCATAAAATGGGTCGAATTATAGCATTGATATAACAGAAGTGGCAAAGAATTCTTATGAAATGTGCAGAATTGTTAAGATTTCAAGTTTGAGACATACAAGCTGTTATTATTTTTTTTTTTTACCAATCAGTAAAATTGGAGATGACCCAGAATGATGGACTAAAAATAGGTCTTTAGGGGTGGTTTAAAGGTAAATCTGCACACTCATGAGGGAAAAACAATATTCAGAGACACAAAATGTATCAACAATTTAATTGTAATTTTTATTATTAGTATTGGTATTAGCATTAGTAGTAGTATTAATAGTGTATAGCATGACCCCCAGGTAGCAGTTAGTTTGCAGTTCGTTGGACCTGGCTTGTCTGATTACTTTATCTTTTTTTGGCCATTTACTAATAAAGTCAAAATTGCTTCAACAAGTTTTACAACACAAATAATACATATGACTATGAAGAGATAATAAATAAGCAAAAAAACAAACAAACAAACAAAGCAATTCAATTGTAACGTTGACTAATGGATGACAGAAATAAGTTTACCAAGATTAAATTCTTTGGCTGCTACATAATTAAGGCTTGTGCAAATAACAAAAACATCTGTTGCTGTCAGATGTTTTGTTATCAGACCTTTTGAAGTTTTGAATGGTATAAACAGTTGAAAAGGTAAAACAATCTTGCAAATGTGTACGAGTGCCATTTTGACTTTTGTACATATTGCTTGCAAGCAGTTTTGATTTCTTTTAGCTTTGTTGTGTCATATGAAGCACTGAATGTATGAAATGATGAACTCTTTGGTTTGTGACATAAAATGTCAAATATGCGCTGAATGTCTATCAATTAATTTATCATTCACTGGTGCTTGTATGCTGGGATCAGGGCTCGAATAGATATCCTAATCAAGTTAAGAATGCAGCTCAACCTAAAGTAAATATAAAAAAAACATCGTACCATTTCAGGTTTAGGCGCCTTTATGTATTCAAGCTTTTGATAATAGCCATTTTAAACCTTTATTACCCGAGTTAACTATCTGTACCAATAAAGTATAATTAATTCCTCTCCTCTCTGTGCTGTTTCGTTGTATTATTGTCATTTGCATTTTTGCTATATATAAACAAAAGTAAGAAGATGAACTATGTAAGTTACAAAGTGAATTTATTTGTCTTTCTCTTTATTCTCTTCCTCCATGCTTCCCCTCTTCCAGAAACCATACAGCCAGAGTTCAGTCAGCATGGCAGAGCAGCGGCGTCTCCAGCTTTTTGTCTCGGTGGAGAGCAGGGGTTGTGTGGTTCCTAATTGCTGTGTGCCAGAGAGACCTGTGAGCCAATCAAAATGGCCGATCTCTAAAGACGAGCCAAAACTAATTTGTTAGCAATAAAATGTCCTACACCTCACTCCCTCTCTCTCTCCTCTGCGAGTCTCCTTGTGGCAGTCAAGGGTTCATTCCTGTGCCACCATGGTCATGACCTCTCCACCCCCCCTCCCCCACAATCACCCTCCCTTTCCCCACCAGTGGCTGCGGTGGGAGTTCATCCGTGATGCCTCTCTGGTCGTGACCTGGCCCCTGAGTGATACACAGATGAGATTCATGTCACACATTTTGCAGAATGAAACATATTCTCTGCTCTGTGTTTATTTAGTTCTGTGTGTTTCTGCATCTACCGATGATATCTCAGCCATCAGTGTGTTGGTGTGTGTGTTTGTGTGTGTGAGAGAGGGAGAGACAGACACACACCTCAGGGAGCGTGAGAGCGGAGCAGCTGTGGTCAGAGCAAGAACACACAAGTTAGCTTTGGGTTTCATCCTTGGTTTTTTCAGTGGGGAATCTGGCATCCTGCTGAGCGGCCAAGGGTGTGTGTGTTTATGTGCATGTATTGGCGATCACGTGTGTGTCCTGTCCTGCTACACATGCTTTTTTGCTTTATCTCTATCCATCTCACTTTTTTTTGTTGGTTTTTTTCTCTCCCAAAGGGGCTGAAACTTCAAAAGGCAGCTTAAAAAAGTGTAAATTTCACAGTCGACAAAAGACACATTTTCTCAGTGAACACACCTTTCACACTATCTCCGCAGGATGCAAGGCCTTCAGAGAATTAAAAAAACAACAATCGCTCCTTTATTTCGCCATGATACTGGCGTTTACGGCTGCCAAAGCCTTGAGCGATCGGCTTCCTGGAGGCGAAGTTTAGAGGAGGAAGTACAGGAAGAAAAGAAGCCGAGTGTGTTTGAGAGGGAGATAAGATTGAAGCCAAGCTCAATTGTGTGATGGAATTCACTCTCTGAGCTGCAATGGGAGCATGTTTCTCAGGCAGAAGCTTTGATAGTTGCATTAGCTCAAAGTGAGGAAGCCACGCAAACACAGTTGCAGGTCTGACTGATGCAACCTGAAAGCAATGCTGCTCAGCACTGTAAGCAGGTCACAGTTGTGCAGATCGCAGGCAGCAGAGGTGATTAGTGACACAAACCTGTGCTGATCACACAGTTTGACGTTACACGTACGTGGAGCAAAGTGACCAGCGGGAGGAGGGTCTTTATAACAAAACTCCCATAAGCCATCTTTAATGTAAATTCATTAGTACAGTGAATATCACACATTATAAATGAATGATTTTTCCATCAGTGTTGTGTGAACTGGTGGCTTTTTCTCTGTATAAGACATCAACATACGCTATGAAAAGGGGTTTTAATTTCTATTTTATAAACAATAAAATCTACTACAAATTTTCATTAAATAATGAATTGATTGTGATTTTTTTTTTATCATAATCGCTTTATTTTAACTGTAAAATTGTATGGTTTTATTTGCTTTTATCTATTTTATACTCATTTTCTAAATTATATGTATTTCATTAATTCATTCTCTATTTTATTGAAAAACTTCATTTTGGTGAACAGCAGTTTGATCAGCATTTGTTTTTATATGTGCTCTACAATAAATCTGACTCTGATGCGCAGAGGCACTTAAACAAACTCGTCAGTTCAGAGGTCGGCACAGCCACACAGCGCTGTGTGGAGTGACACAGACTGCAATGGAGGACCATCCGGAACGGATCATGATGGAATATTGGTGAAAAACATGAGTTTTTGGACGATTAATGCAGTTTTAGGAGCGGCGATATATGCCCTACGGGCTACCATTATATCGATGTCCGCTTTTGGATCTAAATATCTCCCGAAGAACCGTTTGGATCAGGAAAGCCTTCTGGGTGAGTATATTGTTCTAACTCATTCTATAAACAATGTAAAAGCTGCAGAAACCGAACTTTTCCTTTAAGTCCCATTAAGCATTAAAAACACTGTGACTTGAGAACATAAAGGTGATCAGGACACTGTTCGAATAGACGTATAAACAAAGTATTACAATCAAACTCATAAACCAAGTCCACAATCCTCCACACATCATCTGTTCAATGTGTGACTGCACAATGATAAAAATGCTGTTTACATCAGCTGGCAGATACAGATACAGTTTCTTAAAATCTTTGAAAAGAATCATAGCAAGTCTGCTGTGTCAGTTCAACAGCTGACTGAATTGACTTTCAACTGTATGTCTATGTTTGTATTTAACCTTATTAAGTTTTCATTAAACATGTCTGATGAGTTTAGTTTAACACACACGGACAAACTCACTAAAAGCATTTAGAATTGCATGAACTGTTTTTTGTAGGTTTTGTTACTTTGACATCTGTAATCACATTCTGTCAGAACCCAAACCATTAAACCAAGACATTGACTTACCAGTGGTCACCATGAGCCTGTTACTTTAATCATTGCAGTTTATTATGCTGTTATTAAAAAATAACACAATTTTGGCCATGTTTTAAATTGACATCCCACACAATAAGATGCTGTTTATGGCCTGTGCTCTCTTGGTGCCTTTTAGTGCTGTTTTCAGTAACACACTTGTGATAGAAACAAGCACAAACAAACAGCACTCACAGTGTTAAAAGATGCATTTACAATTACAAAGACATACAGCAGATGCCTGGTTACACGTCAATCATACTAATCTTGGAAAATAATACTGGTTGATATGGTGTCTGTTTTAAGTGATATGGGAGACAATAGCATAAGCAAACCTAACCTTAAAAATAATCAACTTAACTATTTCACAGGTTTAAAATGTTGATACATATCACTACAGAATTAGTAATGACTACCAACGTCATTGTGAAATGTGTCATTGTTATTTATGATGGTAATGATGATTTCCTGTGTGTGATTGGAAAGCTTGATCTGACAGTGATAGATTAATGAGAAAAATGAGATGAAGCATCTTTTAAAGGATCAGATGAAATTGCCAATCTATTCTAATCTATTGTCACCTTGGGAGAGCAATGCTCCATTTTTTTGTGTGGACTAATTGGATTTCAGAATGTATATTGAAAAAAATCTAATTAGTTATCCATCACATGGGGAGGTTACACACTAAAGACTTTCTTTAATGCAGGTATTATTTCCTCTCTTTAAACAGTCGCAGCCTCTTTTTTCTCTCTCGTTTCATGTCTTCTAACCTCCTTTTGTATCTCAGTAACCTCAGTGGACAACTAAGTGCTGATGTTTGAAAACACCCTGGCGTAATCCTAACCCCGCTGTTCTAAAAAAAATACAAGAAGAGGTTTCTAGTCTTAGATTTGGTTTATTCCATGTCACTGTCACTTTTCTTCTCCCCTTCAGCCCTGAGAGACACTCTCCATTGTTTGAACTCTCAGTGGTCAAGGGTCCTTACGTAGGTCACCAGAGGTCAACACTGACATCACTAACCTCACATCAGGTTAGATGGGGATCACTGGAGGTCGGGGAAAGAGAGGCCTTACACACAAAGTGAAGTATCCAAACGACAAAGGTTTAGGTGTATCAATGAAAAGGAGGTCTGACTGCAACTCGGGAAGTTCTCTTCCAATTCTCAATAGAAATGAAAAGAGGACTTGGGCTTTTACAGCATTTCAGACCACTTAAGCACTTTTTACACCTCAGATCACACTAACCCACACACACCACATTTGCACACTGGTAGCTGAAGCTACAGTGTGTCAAGTGTGCAACAATGTTAGTTTATCACATTCACCTGTTTTCATGCATACTGGCACAGCAGTGGGGGTAGATGGCAGATAAGTGCCTGGCCCAAGGACACATCCACTTGTGACGATGCAGCATGCTTGTAACCTTACAGTACTGCTGGATCCACCTGATTCAATGTCTTTAATCAATTGATCCATCTTGCCAAGCTCCGATCTACAATGATTGTGAGGAGCCCAAAGAGGGGTGGCCAAAACAGCTCCCTGTAGAGCATGAAGAGGTGAGAGATATGAGCAAGACGACAACAGGAAGTGACTGCTCACAACACAGACATTAGCATGCCAACAGCTTTAGTAGCAATTCTATCAGATCTGGTCCACATTTATTTATTAAATGAAAAACAAATATTAACACTACAAGCTTCTCGATAGAAAGGATATTTTTTTCTTCATTTCCAATAGGTTTTTTCAGAAGTTTGTACTACAAAGTGGCTTAATTTTGTCCTGAACACTGCAACAATAGCATCTGCCTAGTATCTGATTTGCCCGTAATGAATGCTTTTGATAGATGAAACCGCCATCCCATTACCTGTCTGATGTGCTTTTGAAAAGTTTTGCTCATGTCCAAATACTTTCTATGGTCTCTTTTACAGATGGTCCTCCAAAATAAATTGAACTGTCCATGTGTCATGTCAGGGTAGCATATACTTGTGTGTGCTGAAAACTGCAGACAAGGGGCTCTGTGGAAATGGAGCTGGCACCATTTACCATTCTTAACGTTGTTATTGTACCTTCCTTTGAGCTACAAATGAGCTAGAAATTGTTGTTTTTGACTTTAAGAAAGAAGGAGACAAACAGCTGTCTCCCACGTAAAATTTCCTTATTTTTTACTCATTTGTCCTTCCCAACTTCTAGCTTATATAAAGCCTCACAACTCTTCAATGCTGTAAAGCCCAGATTTATAGTTATTCTGCAACAATGGGGGATTTGAAGATGAAGATGTTAGATTCTTAGTTGGATCACCTTAAAGTTTTGCTGCTTTTCATATGCTTTTTTATATATATCAGATATCAGATTTTGGTAAGCTCTGCCAGAACAGACTATTTGAGTGTAAATTCTAATGAGCTTTGTCTTCCATGCTTCCATGGCTGTGGCTTAGGCTCTTTATCATTGTGCTCTTATGTTTACTTTGGCTGCATTGACATGCCTACACATGTTCCTTCAACCAGAGTTACTTTCTCTAGGTTTCTATCCAGGGCCCAGGTCTGACTAAACTGATGAAGGCGCTTCAAATGCTACTGTAGACCATCTTACTTTGAGATAAGTACACTAAGTCATCAGTATAGAGGAGACCTTTGATTTCTGTCCCATTCAGGGAGGGGCCACTTGATGTAGATTTGTCTAGTTGAATTGCAAATTTATTGATATATATACATTTAAGAGAAATGGACTTAGGTTAAATCCCCTACCCCTCAGCTGTGAGAAAAGAGGACTGCATGTTTGTCCTCAGTTTTAATGGCACTCTTGCTGTTAGTGTAAAATAGATTTAATCAGGTCATATGTTTTTCCTTCTCTCCCTCTTACCAGGGTTACAGGCTGAAAAGTTTGGAGACTCCTGCTCTAAGAAATAGTACAATGCTCCAACCTATTAAGTGCTGTGTGAGCAGATCCTCTCTCCCTTTGTACAGAATGGCTGTTTAAATAAGATTAGTCCTGACAAGTGAACTTCAGCTGGTAGTAAAAACTCCTGTTTATCTGCAAAGCAAACATTAGAGCTGCCCATCAGAATGAATACCTAACTCCAGAATTAGCATAAGAATGGCTCAGCTGAGTACACTCATCATGCTTAAACTAACAGTGCAGAACACACACACATAAGTGAACAGCAGCCACGCTAATGAGAAGTTTCACTGTTTGAGACTGCTGCCCTGTTAGGGGTGGCAGCCGCTGTGGAAGCGTCACCGTGATGATGAGCAGGAGGAATGCTGAGAAACAGACAATATTGTTCTGTAGCGTCTGTCCAACAATCCCACAACCCTTAACCCCTGAGGAAGTTGTTACCCTGGTTGTAATGGTTCCCCAAGAACCCCTTGACTAGTTGCTCAGGTATTTTTGCATCAGATTATTGGACTCCCCCTTATTAAAACTAACACTGACTTCTTGACTTGACCTCAGTAAGCTGCATATGTGACCCAAACAGCAGGGTTTGTCACCCAGACTTTACCCTGATTTCTTTCCTGTTGCTGCCTGATTGTGTCCTGATGGGAGAACTTCAGGAAATCTGCTGTTTGGGAAAGTATAAACATGTAAGTCAGGGAATTGAACAGAGGTTAGCCTGTAATCTTTAGAGAATATACAAAGTGAATGTGTGAAAAGGGCTGAACTCTCCCAAACTCAGCCAAACAATCTCCCCCAAAATTTCTCCTCCAGTCACCCTCAAAGTGCCCACTCCCATGGGCCAGGGACCTCCAGACCCCCTACACCCAAAAGGGGGACCCCCAATCCATCCAATACCAGACTGCCTTTGTCTCCCTCCATCCCCTCTCATAGTTTCTTCTCCCTCTACCCTCCTCAAACTCACAGGACTGGGGTCCCGGGGCTGGCCAGTGCTGCGACAGGGTGCAGAAAGCATGCAGTTGGTTCCCAGGACCGCCGCGCACTTGTCATGTAAATGAAGAAGTCACAACCAATTAGAGTAATTGCAGCGCATCGCCTCATCTTCGCCATGGCTGCTGAGCCGAGGAGGGGCATGAGAGAGACAGAGAGTGAGGGAGGGAGAGAGGACAGAGGGAGGGGAAGGGATGGGATGCAGGGAATTGAAATATGAGAAGGAAGAAGAGGAAGGAATGAAGTGATAGAAGGTGGAAAAGAGAAAAGGTGAATGAAAAGCAGAGAAGAGGGCCGGGGGTGGTTGGGAGAAATTTTATGAGCATACATTTACCTTATCTTCAAGAGTTTGACAGACATAAATCATTTATTTCAATGTGTATGGTCTACACTGAAGGAATTTACTTTTAAATTCTTCAATGACGAGCAGATTTTACTTTTACCATTAGCATGATGTTCCTACACCAGCTGTATTTAAAGATAGCTTACAGGTAAATGTAAATTTGGTACCAAGCACCGAAACAGCCATATTAAGAGAGGATTATTTGATACATCTTACAATAAGGGTAATATGATAAAAATGGTAACATAGTGATATATGCATAACTTACAGTAAATGTACAGCAGATGCAGCGATGGTGTCACATTTGTTTTTTTACACATCAGAAAAAAGAAAATAGTGAGTTAGTAACAACAGTACATTTTTACCAAAGTGCGTGCAAGCCAGTTGTGTGTATGGGTGTGTGCGTGTTTTTGTGTGTGTGTGAAGGGAGAGAGGATGAGTGGGTGTATCACAGCAGGTGGTCCGGGCTAATGGAACCCCCTCTGGCCTATCAGGAGTAGGGGGTGATGGTGCAAGAAGAGAGAGTGAGTGTGTGTATGTGTGTATGTGGTATGATGGTGGCCATGTATCTTTCAGACAGAGAAGCTCAAACATAAACAAGTCAAAAACTTGAAGTAAAATATATAAAATAAGGACAGTTTGGTGGTCTTTGTTGCAAAAATTGTTCTAAACTAATACCTGTTACAGAGATAATAAATGCATTCAAAGGATATAAAGAAAGGCAAATACAACAAAGAAAAAAGGAAGGGGAAGAAGAGGAAAGGTAAATAGCAATGAAAAGAATCAAAGATAGAAAAAGGAAAATACACCTGTGGCCTAAAACCCTCTGCCTCTGAGATCAGTTGACATGAAGTGTCACTCTTACCATCCATGCATCCACCTATTTGTCCATCCATTCACCCATCTATCAGTCCATCCGTCCATTCATTCATTAAATTATCCAACCAACCACCGGTCCCATCTTCTACTTGTCAGTAAATGCTGTTCTATCATATCTTATCCTTCACTGCTCAGTTGCTGAACCCATCCAGCCATTGATAAAATAATCTATTTATTGGTCAAACTATTGGTCACTTCATTGGTCCAAGCATCAGCTCATCCATTTATCCCTTCATAAACTGGTATATCCATTTGACAATTCATTGGTTCACCTATCCATTGATACTTCCAGTTGTCCATCCATTGTTCAGTCCATCCATTTGTCATCATTTGTCCACCCATTGATCTTCCTCCACCTATTCATCTATCCTTTATTCCAACTACTTGCCCATCCTTTATGTTGTCCATCCATCCACAACTTCATTCCTTCTTTAATCCATAAATCCTCTGCTCCATCCATCCATTGATCTATTTATCCATCCATTCCTCCTGTGGTCAATCTACAGTACCACTTCATCTATTGGTCTATCCACCCATCCATCCATCCATGCATCCATCAGTCTATCTGTTCATTCTACATAATCCATCTATCACTTTAGCTTTTGCTCAGTTTGTTCATAGTTCATTCATCCATTAATCAGTTTGTTCATCCAAACATTTACTGGTCCATCCATCTATCCATTCACTGGCTCATCCACTTGTCCATTCAAAAGTGTGTCCATCTGCTGTATCTATCTATCTGGACTATTCACCCGTTCTGACTTTCTGCCTGTGGGCTGAAACATAAAGCATCAGTGCCTGGGGCATTGGATACAGCTTTTACACACACAGCATGGGTATTAAAGTCAGGGACTGCTTGTGTGTGTATGCATGTGTGTTTGTTAACATGTTTATGTCTGAAAAAAACCCACTTGTAATGATTATTCAGATCCCAAGAGGTCTAAATAACCTCTAACATTTAGACTCCCCATACCCTCCTTGACGAAGAAGAATCTATATTCTACTTAATCACACACACAGACACACACACACCTTTCTGTCAATGCTTTTATACTGCAGAGAGCACATTCAAACAAAGCAGCATCTCTGGGCTTGACTGAAGCTGTGACAGAAGGACAACAACATGTCTCAAACTGATGTGCTGACCGCGAGATTCTGAGGCTGTTTAAGTGTTTGTCAGAGGCAGAACTTCAGCAGTCAGATATTATATGACAGTGCAGACATGAAGTTACTCTTTAAAGGGAGCAGGCATATAGCAAACGAAAGCCGCTGGGTCAGGGAGAGTTCAGCACAGTCTGTATTTCTATTTGAACATTTGTAAAACAGATTTGTGTATATCTTGGTCTTTTTGGGGGGTTATTAGACAGGTATTGACTCAACAAATTCTGAAAGCTTCAGCCATCATCCAGCCAGTTTGTGGCAAAGAAAAGAGAGAAGGTGATGATATGATCCAAAGTCTGTCAAGGATCTATGGTTCCAAGCAACACTTTACTGGAATGGCTTGACATTTTGCCTCACAAAGGTTTCACTTTTGAAATCAAGAGGATAAATAAAAGAATGGAAGTTCCCCTTTAATACTGTTGTTACTTGTTAAATGTTGTTTTGAAGAAAGAGGCCACTACACCTGCTTTATGGGAAGATCTGAAAAGAATAATGACAAAACTATAAAAGCACTTTGAGAGCGCAGACCTCCGCCAGCGCCACAGTCCTCACCCATTCTGAGGTGATTGTCACCATAAATATTAGTCCTACCTTTATTTCATCTAAATATTTAGATTCCTTGACCTTGGAAACATACCATTAGCAATTGGATTCAAAATGATATCTATTTTAGTTCAGTAGTTATTCACGAAAATCACATATTTGTCATGTCAGTTTTACGCTGATCCAGATCACTCCCAACATTGAATCATTTGTTCCTTGTCCCAATCTGGACATTTCCTGAAAATTTCGTAGAAATCCGTCCATAAATTTTCCAGTTATGTTGCTAGCAGAGAAACAAACAAACAAACATACAAAAAACCAAACAAACAGACACCGGTAATAACATAACCTTCTTGGTGGAGGTAATCATGTTGGCTGGACATGCATCACTCACCAAGTAAGTGCAGAATTAGCAGTCCAGCCTCACTTTCAAATGAGTAAATATTATGACAAAATAAATTTTCATATGGGTTTATCACTTCAGGTTAAAATAATGTTAATAGACAAATGAACACAAAATTGTAAAATACCAATAGCCACACATTTAACAGCCAACCAGGAAACACATGTTCTGACACAAGCAGTGGCAGGAAGAGCTCTGTGGGAATATTCACACAGTATTAAAAAATAATGGAGGGAAAGCCCAAATATGGTGTGAATGAGTGTGCACTACCACTGTAGGCCAAGATGAAGTGGAGCTTCAATATGTCTGCCTCCATTTATGCACTGAAACATTCATGGCAAAATGTACAGGCTAAGAAGCAGCCTCAGTTGATGTAAAATGAGGCCACTGTAGAAGTGCAAAAAGAAAAACAAATTTCCAAATGTGTGCTAGAGTTTGGCTACAGACGCCTCTAAATTTGCACCAATGCTGCATATTAAAGTTTAAGTCAAACAAGTCAAAATAATATGGATCATGTTAACTCACACAAAAATGAGACAATAATATTTGCATAAATAATAACATATAATTTCATATGAAACAGAAAGTATTTATGAAAAAGAAGGATGGAGGCTACACTAATTCTCTCTGTTGTGTTTTTCAAAAGAATATATCTAAGACAGTGTTAAGAAAAGAAATAAATCGTTATAGTCAGACAGGTATAAGCTGCATGATCTTGAGTACAAATGGGGGTAGAACTCCATTTGCTACTTCAGCAGTGAAAGTGCTGGGTGTAAAAATGACAACAAATCAGATAAAAAATAGGAACGACACTGCATGCTAAAATGCTTTGCACTGGGCTCATAAGATTTCTGTGTACTCTCTCTTTTCTTATATGGTCAACCATTGTTGTAAATTGTTAGTATTTTAAACAACGTGAAGGAATGGATTTGTTGACTTAGTTTTTGATACAAGGGTGTGTTTAAGGGGCAACAGAGAGCATACTATCAGAATGGGAGCTCTCATTCCCTTTGAATTAGTGTGCACTGGATGGCTGGTATTTTCTTTTATCACTGAAGATTCCAGAGCAGAAGAAACAAATGTTAGCATTAAAGGATGACTCTCACAGTTTTGTGTAAAAACCCCCCCGAAAACAAAGCAATAAAAAAAAAAAAAAGTGAAAGCAATACCTCATTATGAATTAAATCGCCATTTAAAAATGTCAGGATCAGACAGGTTAAGGTTTATTATGGACCTGTTTACTGTATATCAAATCACTGGGATTTTTTGTCAATAAATTTTCTTATATCCATTAGGAATCCTCGGCTCTTATCTCTACTACTTGCCCCAAAACAGCTTGTTTTATTATCTGTGAGCTTAATTTTTGGGGAGATTCATTAGTTTGAATACAAATCTTATATATGGAGCTTTTCAAAAAAACTTTAATCTATTTATTAGTGTTTATTGAGCATTATGCAAGCTATTAAGAAAAGAATAGGAGGCACATGGCCTCTCAGCTCTCTGTCCTGTTATGAACCTTAATCTGAAGTTTTTACCAAATGCTGTGGTATTAATGGTGATGCCAGCAATGCTTTTCTTAGTAACGTGTTCCTTGGTAACAGGTTACTATAATATGACCACCTTTTAAAGGGATCATAAAGGGAAAAAACTGTTCAGTGTTGGTTTAATGAAGTAGGTTGGGCAGCGTTTGAAAGTAACTAATATTATATTGAATGTAACTAATAAAATAACTTGTGATCTAACTTAGTTACTTGCAAATTAAGGTTATCAGTAATGTAACTGCTACTTTTTAAAAGAGTATAACAACATTGGGAATTAAATGGTAGATTAATGTTGCAGTGCTTCCCATGTGGGCAGAACAAGCTCAGTGAAGTGTGTATGGATCTGGCTGACGTATGCCAGTCTCTTTAATGCGTCCTCAAAATGGCAGAAACACTCTGCACCACAGATAGTAGACTTCAGACAAGGTTTAGGGAGGTTAAAAACGCTGACAATTTCTGTGTCCTCAAGTTAAGAGCATGCCAGCTTTGAGCCTGAGCTTTCCTCATTTTTAGAGAAACACACCCTTGGGCATAAATGGAAGCACGTGATCATTTGCTACTGCGTGAGCACTGGGAGTAAAAATGACACCTGCATCAGTAAGAACTTATGGAAGACATCTGCACTTTACTTCAAAACACTTCCCTAGGCGCACAATATGGCCAATTTGTTGTGGTTACACCAAAGCCTTAAGTTCCTCATTTCTGTGATGAAAACCTCTAAAAGCTTCTACATGTTATCCCCAGAAAAAAATATATTAATATCATCTCAATTTAAATTAATTGTACAACATTTGATACCCTGCAAATGTTATTTTTATGGGGCAAAAACAATTGGGGTCTAATGTTCAACCCTAAAAGGCTCTTAAGTCACAAATGGGTCAGGTTCAATGATCAATTAGCTGACCGCACTCATACTTCATCCTCCTCTATTTCAGCAGTCTTTTTCAAAGATTTAAACACACACAAATCTGAAAAACTTGAGTTACATTGACATTAAGAGGTCTCATTTTCAGTCTGCAATCATAAAAATCTGTCACCTGAGAAAGTCGGTATTTAACAGCTGGGATTCTCGGAGATTTACTCGCAAAATTAGCCTATTTTTTCTTTAATTTTATAATGGGGCTCTTAACTTTTCCATCTGAAAAACATCTACCCACTGCAGCTCCTGAAATCCTAATTTAGGACACTTGCAGCGTCTTCATTTGTGAGTCGCATTGGCCCAGCAAGCCACAGCACCGACTGGAGTGTATATGTTTCTCCTCTTATGAATTATGAACACAGTTAGCTCTTTTGTTTATGAATTATTACTGATGTGCCTCCACAGGATAGTTGCTGGAACAAATGCATTTACACTGTACCCAATCGCTTTATTGCCTTTTTATTTTTCAAACACATTTGTTTTATCCACAGAAAGTTATTTGGGGTCGAGCCTGAAACAAAACAACTCATTTCGGAAACATGCTTTTCATTAGGAGGAAACAAATGTTTATTTTACCAGCACTTTGTGAGAAGTCATGAATAAATATGCTGTTTGTCTCTGAGGTAAATAAAACAACAATGCAGCAGCAGAAGTGAAGAGATGGAGGAGCAGCAGAGATGTGCTCCAGCTCTCTGTGGACGTCTGGTCACGGCTGAAGCAGAAAGCGCAGGCGTCAAAACTACAGAGCCGTTTTATTCTGAAGAAACTGCTCCAGAGCTGAAAACAAGATGGAGACGGTAACTTTTGTTTGGTAAGAGTGTGAAATGAAGGAGTAAATTGAGAAATGCATGATGGGGGGTGTCTCCAGACGGGTAGAAAAAAATGAGAAGCACAACAAAAACACAGGGGCCATGAATATGGAATGTGTGTTCCCTGTGATTTAAATATTCATGACATGACGATTAGTATGTCATAACGACATTATCAGCTTCAGCAGCCAAAAGACGAGAAAACTCAGGCTTGATTGATCTCATCAGGACATCATCAATAATGGATAACTCCAATCATTGTACTGTGAGCACATACTCGCACTCACATGCACACACACAAATACACACTCACACACACAGCCAGACACGCACCAACAATTATGACAGCGTCAGTAATTTTAACCTGCAGGTAAATCAGTCCAACTCTTCAAACACATCATCCCAACATGATTCACCTCCTCTGGTTACTGAGGGAGAAAACAATTAGATGCACTTTTATTAAGAGGATGTCTCTCTTTGAAATCTTTTAATTCAATCTATCAGTCTGAATTACTGCAGGGTCTCCAGCGAAGGCCAACAATAACTAATGACCTCAAATAACAAGTAGTAGTTTATGTTTAAAACAAAGTCAGTCTAACACTCCAACAAGCAGAAATCTAAAACTACAAGAGCTACCATAGTGGTCAGTTTGATTTCCTGTATGATACTAACATGCCCTTAAATAATTGTCAAAGATATTAGCATTTAGTGATCTTGGATGTGGTGGAAGAGGAAAGTTTTTGTTATTGGTAAAACAAAACAAAGCAAAACAAACAAAATAATTCAGACCCCCAAAAAAGATAATTTTCCGAAAATGTAATAAATGCTGTTTTAAATGAACAAATTCTTCTTTGTCATAGTTGGCAGCTTCTTTCACTGAAATGATCACCAGGTCTAAAAAAACAAGCCCAAACAACCTCCAGCTACTTTTTTTAATAATGTGATATTTCTTTTTTTTTCTTTAATGGAGACATATCATGCTAATGCATGATTTAATACTTACATTTAATATAATATATTTGAAAAAAAGATCTTACACCCCCTTAATTTTCAAAAAATTAGATATTGTATTTTTTCTGATATCCTAGAACGAGATTTGATGCCTCTGAAAATAGGTCATTGCGAGATGTCCGCGAGATTTCAAACGTCGTGATGACACGAGGTACCTTTCTTTTTATTGGAGTAATCTGATAAAACACTTCCTCCTCTGTGATGTCCGTCAGCCCCAAACCCTCACCGAGGAACACATCCACCAGCAGCAGAATATAGCTCCCTAGCTCACTCTCCCTCATTACCAGTTCTGGCCTGTAGGGGGACTCAATACGCGGTCGCTGCTTTGAGCCTGCCGGAAAATACAGTAGAAGAAGAAGGACAGGCTGGCTCAGCCCCCGATAGAACCGACCAATCGGAGCGCAAAGGGCTGTGACGTTGCGAGGTAACTTTAGGTCATCCTTGAGACCGAGCGTTTCAACGAGAGCTTGATAATGGCCTAAAATGAGGATTTTGAGAACGCTATTGTGGGGCAATGAAGGAACTAAATGACTTGTACTGAGGGCAGAAATGCTTTACAGGCATCCTAGTCTGGCATAGTGAAAAGGAGAAACAAGCATGATATGTCCTCTTTAAGAGAACTCTACATCGAGTGTGTTTTAATTTTCATCTACATTACATATCATATTCACAGTGACTTCTTTTCTTATTCGGCTCTTTGTTGAAATTTGTTTTGTTTGGAGGTGGAACATCTTTGTACAGAAGTGAGCGGAGGGGCTACTGTTATTTAATTCTGTTATCGCAAAACATCATTCTTTTAAGACACATACTGCTTTCACACTAAAATTAGTGGGTCAACACAGGTTTTTTGAGGTTTAACCCGCTACCAATCTACAAGTGACACTTTTCCACTGCTGGCAGACCCAGGTCTAACCGGAAGCAGATGAGCTGCATGGCTGTTTTTTTTTTTTTTCCGCGGTCATCACATTGATGACATCATCAGCGTGACAAAGCCCCTTCATGTAAACAATGGAAAGGAGTAGAGACCATGGACGGGGTTCTCTTTACTTTGTACTTTTGTCACTCTTTAAAAATGTACAGACTTGGCGCTGATGATACAAAGGTGGATTATATTTGTTCCTGAGATGGCAAAGAGTCACATAAATTACAGACGCAGGGGGCAGGTGTGATATTATACCATGGGGACTTTATGTCTATGTCATCTGTAAATTCGCGGGTTGACCTGGGTGTGCTGTTCTCACTGAAAGGGATCGGGGGCGAGACGATTACAAAATGGCAATGGCATTGTAACATTTGAAATATGAATTAATTAAATTACCCATCACTGGAAAACTACAGCGTTACTCCCAGCACTGTTTGCTACAGAGCTAATTATAAACTATGATCCAAAACACAGTGGAAAATCTCATAGGCTTTTAGTGGGCTTGCAGTTAAGGAAACCAGCTGGATGACACTTTTGCGTCGCCTTGCAGATACTGTATGCAGGATATGCAGGATTCTGAAATTCTGCAAATCTGTCTTGCCCAACCTCCATTGTCCTATGACTTCACTCAGCTTAATGCTAAACAGCCCAATCAGAGAAGAGAGCCGGGAGCCGCAGAGTGTGGACATGACGACAACAGGAAGCGACTGCATGTTTACTGCGGATTGAACAAACATCCAATTGCATGCTTGATATATTTTGGACTGGTTCTGCCCATTTCCAAACACTTTCTTGGGGCTGTTGCCCACATGGACTAGTGAAATACAGCATACTGAACAATCCATCTGGTGTGTCAGGTCACTATAAGACACCATCCAATGTTAATTTCCAAAAGCATGATCATATCATTCCTCACCAGTGATGAGGAAAATATACAAAGCAGTAGATCAAGGAGTTTAATGTGACTTTATGGAATTAATGCCAGCATAATACCAACAATGCAGGATTAGCCTTTTCATTAAATCAAATAGTTTAACGGCTGCTCATAAACATTCAAATGTAGACCAGCAGACTTCTGTCCAGGATATTTATCAAAGTACCAAATAAAAATGAAAAGTAGGAATAAAGCCAGATCACATTTACACAGGTCTGCATCTGAAGGAAAAATGACCATTTAAACACACAAACATAAAAAAACATATAAAAAACATAAATAAACCAAAACATTTCAAACAAATTCTAATCCATTTATATGTATATATTTGGAGCTGAAAGGACTCGGCATCAGGCCCCCAGCTCCCCCAAAAATGAAACCAACAAATAATGCTGCGGATGAGAAGCATATTAGTGAAGGAATGTGGCTGTTCTGCTTTTCCTCCCATCCCCCCCTCCCCATCGCCTGAGGAGACAATCCTAAACAGACAGATCATGGTGATGAAGATGTGTGTTTGAGTAAATGTAAGTGTGTGAGTGTGTGGATGTGGATGGAGGGGAGGTTTAGAGGATGAGACTCGTGGGTGGGTCTGTCTTGTAAAGTGCTCCATTTGTGCAGGGAGATGCCCTGAGTGTCTAGACAAACCTACATGTAAAACTCATTCGTATGCTCTCATGTGAGTCCCCCTCTCTCTCTCCATCTCCCTCTCTCTCTCCATCTCCCTCTCTCTCTCTCCATCTTTCTCTCTGAGTCTTACTGTAGCTCCTACTGTACTTAGAGGGCATAAAAATTAGATGAAGTCCCTTTTAAAACCACAGCAAGAATTTCTGCTTGATGCTGAAAGTAAAAGTGAAACTCAATGATTAAAAAAAAGACATTCATACCTGAAAAGCGAAATAATTTAATCAAAAAATATTTTGTGTCTTTCCTTTATCTTGATTATCTGTGGTTCTGTCTTTTTTTTCATAAGGGTGTTAAAACATCGGGCCAACGTAGGCAATCAGAGTCATCTTACAGCAAGAGGCCTCAAGACATTATTTCAGTGTACATCTTTGATGTAAGATGTGTATTTTAGGTTCGCTACACATTGACATTATCACACAACTATATTGGTTATATTAAGCTAGGTGGCTGACACTGGCAGGGATAATTTCTTATGGTTTCACCCATTTGTCCAAACGCTGCAGTCCTTTTAGTGCAGTTTAGACCGGACTCTTAAGATTGAAAGCTGATATTTGCTGGGAAGATATTAAGAAAAGAACAACAACAGCTTAACAATGATGAAAGAAAAAGAAAAAAGTCCCCATTTAAGCTAAAAATTGTAAATTGGTAAGAGTTAAAATTACCACACAGTCATAATGAGACATCAAGTTTAAGATAATTTGTATTTTTTAACGTACTGCAAAGATAAAAATTATAGTCAAAGATAACTTAGTATTTCATAATTTTGACTTAAATATAATAATTTGAACATTCTAAACCCTATTTGTGGCCCTCATTTCATAATTGTGTTGAAATTTCTTCAAATTTTGACTGCATTTCTTATTTTGTGGACATTTTACCAGAGCAATGGCTTTCTATCATGTAATTTGTATTTAACCACTATTAAACTTTTTGTAAAAATTTTTTATAAAGTGTCCTATTACTTTGGCATTTCATTTCATGACACTCACTTTTTTATGTAATTCAATGTCTCACAAGTTAATATCCTGTCTTTGGTGTTAAATGTACCTTTATTTTGGCATTCATATTTTGCACACAGTATGGGGGATTAGCAGTATTTGGACAAGGGGGAATACAAAGGAAAATTCATCTGTGCAAGTATTGTCAACTATGTGTGCTGTACAGACAGTGTCATAAGAACTAAAAGCAATTATAAGTAATCTCTGAGTGATGGACAAAGTTGGGTTTTAAGTAATTTAATATTTAATATTTAATATAATATTTTGATAACAGCTTCTTAACTATGTGTCCACAGAGACACTATAAGGCTCAACGCAGCATGGATGATTAGGAGAGACTTTTTTCTTTAATGTCTTGTAGTTGTATTTTTTTTAAACGAAGTAATGAGTAAAAACTTTTTGCAACTGTTTCTCAACTCTGAGAGTAGAAATATTTCCTAAAATATTTTGCTTTTCCCCAAAGTACTTCTCTCTTTCTATTTAAAACCTAGTATTGCAGATACCTGTATCTTTGTTTTTGCTGCTGTTATATGGGAATTTACAATTTTGTGACCGATCACAGGACTGCAGGGCCTCTAGTTCTAACTCTTAGGGTCAGTTTCTTAAGCTTTAGACAGGTGCTAAAAAGTGAGACTGCACAGGTCAGCTGTTTGAGTACCTTTTCTCCTTATCCAACAGTGGAGACACCAGTAGAGCTGAACTGAACTGGAGTTCTTGGTGGAAATGCAGCTTTGTGAAGCTGATCCACCAGTCTGTCTCATCCGATAAAGGCAAAAAACACAAAATAAATCTAAGAATATTAGTTGGAATTCATTTGGTTGCTGCATTATCAATCAATCAAACTTTATTTATATAGCACTTTTCCTACAACATATGTAACTCAATGTTAAAGCCCTCTCAAAGAGCCCCAAAATATTTTGTTAATATACTATGCTTGCCATTGGCCAGATGGGAGACCTCTTATCAACCACCTTGGGCCTCCAAATGCCGAAATCCATCCCTGCTTCTCTCCCTCCTGTTTCAGCCTGGTTGCTCCTTGTAAGCTGTGTTCTGCTGCCTCGGGCTTGAAGACATTACTTATAGTGTCTGGCCTCTGTACAGCTTGGTCTCTTCACTGGATAGACCACTCTCAGCTTTCAGAAAAGTTGAATGTAAACATGTAGTATATATCATAAAGAAAAAACTAAAAACAATGTAAGAGCTTTAAACTGACTGCTAAAAGTAAAAGCTTTCTTAAGCTGGGTTGTTTTTTTATTGTCATCTAAAGTAAACCCGTATCCATGTTTGAAAAAAGCTTTTTCTTGTTTTTGACACTCAAGTTTCTCAGCAGTAAATAAAACCAAAAGTGATTTTGCTCGTCCACACATCTGTTTGAATGGAACAGGTGTCTTGTGTTAGATTACCTGAGAGATTACAGCCAGACCTGCTGCTGCTGCCAAAATATTGAGAAAAAAAAGTATCAATATCCAGTGCTGTTACACACACTTTATTCAAGGGGACAAAAGCAGTGAGAGAGGAGTGTTTTTATTCATGCACTGTCATTCCTCACTGCACTAATGCTGCTGTTGTTCATGTTTAGGCGGTAAAATCAGACCTGTGCTCAGATTTCCTATTCAGATCTTGTCTATGATCCCACAATTTATCAGCAAAACAATATGCCCATGTCCAACTGCTTTTTCATAATAAGAATTATTACTATACATTACAATGCATCTTCATTATCCTTTGCTTGTGAATTCAATATTTCAAAATTACTTTTGTCATTTTCTTTCAATTTTGCACTTTTTGTCCACCCTGACTCAAGTGTAAAAGGACTAAATTCTGAAGGTCACGGGTAAAAGTTTAAGTGTAATGGGCCTTATAGTCAGGGCCGCCCTTATAGTCAGGGCCGCCCTTGGCCAAATTGCATTGGTCAAACGCAGGTAGTGCCTGTGACGCGCCACGGGTAACGCCCGAGGCTGGACGAAGATTTTTTAAGTCTTTGTGTTCATTTAAACCATGCACATGAGCTATTCAAGACACCGTTTTAATCATAAAATCACACAAAGTGACTGATGATCCCTCACATTACCTCTTACTGAAAGATGATCACAAAAGTTGTATGATCTTTGTTCAAAGGTCAAGGTCATGGAGCCCTGTGGCTCAGGGATTTTTATCAAACTATGCACCCACATCATCTTTCACTAAATAATGACCCATGTAGTTTTTTGTGATGATTGTTTAAAGGTCAAGGTATCTCATGATCATTGCTTACTTGTGAGTGCAGACTTGTGAACAGAAATGCATTTCTACACAGCTTACTACAAGTCAACAATCCATCTATCTATCTGTCTATCTACACTCAACAAAAATATAAACGCAACACTTTTGTTTTTGCTCCCATTTTCCATGAGGTGGACTTAAAGATCTAAAATTCATTCCAGATACACGATATTACCATTTCTCTCAAACATTGTTCACAAATCTGTCTAAATGTGTGATAGTGAGCACTTCTGCTTTGCTGAGATAATCCATCCCACCTCACCGGTGTGCCACATCAAGATGCTCATCAGACACCATGATTAGTGCACAGGTGTGCCTTAGACTGTCCACAACAAAAGGCCACCCTGAAATGTGCAGTTTTGTCTCACAGCAAAATGCCACAGATGTCGCAAGCATTGAGGGAGCGTGCAAATGCAGCATCTGGTCAACCAGATCTGTTGCTTGTGCATTGAATGTTAATTTCTCCACCATAAGCCGTCTCCAAAGGCATTTCAGAGAATATGGCAGTACATCCAACTGGCCTCACAACCGCAGACTACGTGTAACCACACCAACCATCTATCTATTTATCTATCTATCTATCTATCTATCTATCTATCTATCTATCTATCTATCTATCTATCTATCTATCTATCTATAGATTGGATTAGATTCAATTGGATCACAGCAATTTCCGCAAAAGAAAAGCTAATTGGTCAATAGATAAGTGTAATTTTAGTCAATCAAATTTTTGTTGGCTACTGCCTTTTATCAGATAACTATCTCACTTCTGAGCACCTAGTGGTCATTCAGGGAACTGCAGATTTTGGCAGCACCATACTGGCCCAGTTTTCTGGCCCTGAGGCTAAATACTTATATTTAATTTGAGGTTTTGTGCCCTCCGGACAGCTGTGATGCATAAACAATCTCTCTTTAACAAAGAGGACTACACAATAATTTAATTCTGGAAAATATTACATTTCAAAAAAGGATAAAAAAGGATTGTAATATGCGAAATTATTGACAATACATGAATTATAGACTAACTTAAGAACAACACAAAACTGACTGTGTTGCACATTGTTATTCTGTGGGTGTGTGTTGCTGTGGGTCTATGTGTGTGCAGTTTCCTCTGGGTGTTAGGTCAACCTAAAAATCATTTGATTTTATGACTGTGAGATGCAAAGGCGATATGTTATTGGCTGTCTCTGCTCCACCCTGTGATGTCATAGGATATTTCCTGGTTCAGCTCTCTTCTTCTGTCCTTTTTGTTACAGGCTGTTCTTTCATTCACATCAAGCAAACGAGTGAAAAATGGCATTATGTCATCTTCCTGTTACTGTACAGGCTCATTATGATGGTTTGACATTTTCTTTTCATGTAAAGGGACTTAAATGCTTTGAGAGCTTGTTTTGCTCTGATAATTGTATTTTTATCATTAAATGCTGCACTTTGTGTATACCATGTGGTTCTTTGTCTGTGTTGTAAATATGTCAATGTGTTGTTTTATTTGTGTTGTCTGCTGTCATCATGTCTCGCAGTGACTCATTGGTGCCTGTGTGTGAGCGTGTGTGGGCCTGCAGTATGTTTGTTGTATTTCCATGTGTCACATTGAGTCATCAGTAGGCTTGTCTTTGCCATAGCCACTATGCGCTGACATATGCCCGCTTCTTGGCTCTCTGACTGACAGGGTGGTTGCTGTGGTGAAATGCAAAGGATGTTGGATCAAATCACACCTTGTCCTCCAGCTTCCTCTCAGCCTGTCGCCGACTCGTCCTTCCTTGTCCTTCCATGTCCTTCCTTGTCCTTCATGTACTTTCTTCTCCTTGTTTTTTTACAAAGAGATTAAATAAAATAAAAGGTCTTCCCCGAATAAAACCATGGAATCTGCTCGCACTGTGGCTGAAACAGCTAGACTCAAGATCAAAGTGGTGCAATTTGATCAAAGAAGGAGACGCATCCAAAGAACCTACTGATATTTTTCAGGAGCTTTTACAATGTGAGCTCCACATGTTTCCCTCAGATAACTTTCTATCTTTAAAAAAAGTATAAAAAATGTTGATCCCTCAACAGTATTCTAAAATATGTGATTGAAAAAAGAAAAGACCAAAGCCATTGTCTTTACCAACAACGTCAAAATGCCTTTACAGAATTTTCATGTTCTTTAAATTGATCACGATTAAACCAACATTGAAATGCATGTGTCCCACAGAGCACCCTTGAAAGTCCTTAAAGCATATATATTATTTGGGATGGCAAATCTTTTTTTTTTTCTTTTTTTGCAGTTTTTCTAAAAACCACTCTGTGTAAGTTTGAGTTGTGATGAAAACAGATTTTTTTTCTATATATAAGCAATTTTAGTATTTTTTCCAGCCTTCTTAGCTGTTTGATCAGCAATTATTTCTTCTTTTTACACACATTTTTCCTTTTTTTGCCTCTTGTTGTCTCTTTTTACCAGAGTCTGATCAACTGGCGTTTACACAAATACTACAACCCTGGTATCTAAAACTGTGCCATTCAATAGTCAGTTCATTGTATTAGCTGATCCACATGTGGATGAGGATTATTGTTGATGTGTAAAAATGTAGTGATCAAAAATTAAAACTATGAATATGACAACTGTAGAGGGTCATATTTATCAGAATTAATAATTTGTTTTACATAATTTAACAGGAGAAAAACAGAGGACACTGCTCTCTTTTATTTCTCTGTACACGGTTGCTTAGACACTACCTTAACAAAACCACTCCATCATGGTATGATCTTAACTTGGCAGAGTGTCAGAGGGCTCTGTTAAATCTAAATGACTCAAAATTCGACACAATAATGTCAATGTTTTGTCTGTGTCTCTGTGTTGCTTGCTAATGCGCCAGTTCTGAGTGTGTGTCATGTAGTCTGGATGCAAAAGCACAATTCAGGCCAAGATAATGTGAGTGTGGACCAGTGGGGGACTGGGGAGAGGGGGTTGGGGGGTTGTTCTTAAGCACAGCAAGGTTGCTGGCACAAGTGGGAGTGTGCCTTAAAAGAGGACAGAGAGTTTCAGAAACTACATATCTATATAACCTATAATTTCTTGTGAAGAATTAAAAATGTACAACGCATCAGGTTTTTTCACAAGAGAAATCTTTTGAATGTATTTTCATGTCTTAATGACAGTTTTGTCATGTTTTCTTCTTTCTTCATATTCATTTTTTAACTGACTTAAATGTTGTGAATGTCGAAGAGACAAAATGGGTGGAACAAGTTTATCCCCTCTATGATCCATCTTCAAAGCTGGTAAAAAAAGATGTAATATTGGAGAGACAGAGGCAAGTGGACTCAGTGGAAGGCAGGGTTGCCTCAAGTGAGTGTCACTGCTTGTATGTATGTGAGGGTACACACTGTGGCACACTCATTGAAGCCATTTACCAACAAGAATCAGCACAGATGTTACAGCCTTGAAAAATGAGAATGTATTTGTATTTCTACCCTCAAGGTGGAAATACAACAGAGCCTTTGGAAGGTTTGGAAGGCTTCAGCAGCACAGCCTGAGGCTACGTTTACATGGACACTCCTGACTTAAAAATGCAAAGATTTTTCAGATGGAGATGCTGGAGACAAATGAAACCGCTGTAGTATGCATGCCAGTTCAGTAGATGGCGGTGTAGGTCTGCAGAGAGGCAGTGCTGCTACAATACACGTAAGAAGAGGAAAAACTTTTCACAAACAACAATGGCGAGTAGACGGATAGAGACGCAAGAGTTTCTTTTCTGGACAACGAGCAGTTCAGACAACAAATCTGTCCGGATAGTTTGTCTGGATAACAAACTGAGCACGGTAAGAGGCTCACACATTACTTGGCAGACGGCTGAAGCTGTTGTTGTTCCTGGTATGCGTGCACAACCTTCATGTGAAAGAGTGTTGCGTATGTGGTGACTTCAGCGTTTCACCCTGAATCGTCTGATATGGGTTTACACGGCGCTGCAAGGAGAGCATTTTGATAACTTTCCACTCTGGAGCCTGTTTTCAAAAGTTACCGTTTTCGGACAATCCGCAAAGAGTTTCAGTGTAAACACAAGGCCAAAACGCAATGAAAAGTTATCGGATCTGACTGTATTCAGCCCCGTGTAAACGGCCCCTGAGATCAATTGGGAGCAGTAATGTAGTAGTAGCATGAAACATTTGGACAAATTGTCAGTTGCAACAAACCTTAAATTATGTCAAGCCCCTTCTGTTCTTGTGAGGGGAAACTTGTGGTGTTTAGCATCTGGACAGCTTAAGAGTCTGAAATAGATCTTGGAAATTCAATCTTAGAGATATTGACGTCTGTTAACCATGTTGTTGTTCCACAACAGCCTGACAGCTGCTTTTTAATTTCTCCAATTATGTTTACACCTTAAAAGTCATTTAAGGTGTTCATTTGTAAGATTATGATGATGAAACAGCAGCTTTTATCTGTAAGATTATGATGATGAAACTACATGCAAAATTTCATATATATATTTTTTCACCAGCAAACTCATTTACTGCAATAATACAAAAACTTTCTTGAAGAGTTGTTGGGTTGTGCCTGGCAAACTTCTATGCACAACACAAACCTGAAACAAAATGATAAGATCCTTGCATCACTTTATTGAAGACACATGTAAAAAAAATGATGGATTATTACTTTATCCTTCAGAAAAATAATTCAAATTCAAATGTAAAACATGAGTCACTCCTGACAGTTAAGATAGAGTCTATCCAAGTGGCTGACGTGATGAAGAAATCCAGACAAACCCGGAGTAAATATTCCTCCCTGAAGCTTGCTTATTCAAAGATATAGACATAAAGGGAGACATAATGGGAATATCATGCTTATGCACTTCATTTTAATAGGGGGGGTTATTCATTAGCTACTTTGTTCACATGGGGAAAATGCTGCAGAGTGTATATCTATAATTTACATTTCTATGTTTGCATCAAATTGTCCTTTCCCATCCACAAATGAGTACGTCCACACGGACACAATGAGGCTCTCTGCAGCTCTCTGATGGGCAAACAAGCTGTGTGAAGAGACAAAATGTCACCAGGCGGTCCCCACTCTGCCACCTCCCTACTCAGGGCATACTTAGCATTTAAAGCCCCCCCTTACTCCACCCAGAAAAAGGCGTGCTAACATTTAGCGGCAAATGGGGGGGGTTGTGGGGGAGCGCACAGACGGGCTGCAGCCGGGGCGGGCAGGCGGCAGATTCCTCCGGCCCCGTAGTAGAGCCGTGGGGAAGTTTTTAATTCCTCCACCCGTATGGTTCATTTGTCCTCCAGAACCCCCATGTGAAGCTCGCTGATGACCACTCATGTGTGCATGGCTGCTGAATTATTAACAAGGGAGATACTAGAGGAAGGAGGCAGAGATGGGACAACTGAGAGTAGGAGAGAGAGGGGGAGAAGGGGGAGGTGAAGGGGAAACAAGAGGAGGTGTGGAGATGTAGTGGTGAGGTGAGAGGGGAGGTGAAGATAGGGGTGAGAGAGCTAGGTGAGAAGAACGAAGAGAGGTGAGGGAGAGATGGAGGAAGGGTGAGAGGAAAAAGAGTGGACAGTGAAAAGGTTTCACAATAGTTTCTCCTTCAACATGAAAGCATAAAAGATCCACTGGTGATCAGACTCTGTGCTGTGAGGATGCTTTTTACTTTTAACACCAATGTGGACTTGAAAACATGCCGACTGCACAAAAGCCAGTTCAGATTTACTCATACGCCACATTTTAGCTCAAACTGATTGAAAGTGCATTACACAGCTTATAAATACACCATAGGAAGTAAAACATTTTTTTTTTTTTTTACCATATTTAAAGAAAACATTTTCAGCCGTTTGATAGCTTTTATGTGAAGTCATACATTTCTGAAGCACTCCCCCTGTGGGCAGGATTCACCTTCCTCTGCTCTACACTGTGGAGGAGTCTGACAATTTTGGTTTTAACCAGTTCAATATTTATTTCTAGAGAATGACAGTTACTTTTAAAGTGAATGTGCTCACACTCACAGTACCAATGTGCCAACAGGCACTTGGGTACTTTCTTTAGTGACAAGTTGCTTCTTAAAAAACAAAAATTTCTAAGCATGGGATATCTAACATAACCACACACACCAGATGGACCATTTAGTATACTTCACTTGTCCATCTATGAAAAAAAGCATAGAAAGTGTTTAGGAATGGGCTGAACTTTTAAAAGCATAAAGTTAAGTGAAGTGATATCTCCCTGACAATTGGATGATGGTTCCCTCACATTCATTACTGTCAGATGCTGCAGAATAAAATACAAACTTAAGCCACTTCTAGAAACTGTTGTCAAATCATGTTGAAAGTGAAGAAAATATATTAATTATATTGAGAAATTCTTTCAGTGTTGTTGTATGGTCCAAATGAAACTGCTACTGAAGCTGTTAGCATCCATGCAAATTACCCGATGATCAGTCTCTTCATTTTATTTGTCTCTCTTGTGTAGCTTCCACCTCCTAATAGTAAGGCTGTAATCGGGCCTTGCTGCTTTGGGCTGTTCACAACTGTTGTAGCTTGAAGCTTGGCAAGACAGATCTGTCTGATTATAGACAATGAATCAGGCAGGTCAGGCTGCAAATCTTACACTTGATATGCAAAACAAAAAAAAAACACTCACACAAAAAAACAATCTGGTTACATCCGTGTTGCTGCTTCTCGTAAACTGATGACTGTGATCCAGTTGCCCTAGGTGACACTGTGCTGTGCTTGGTTTTGGTATACTTAGCTCCATTTTGCTCTACTGTGATTCCAAAACTCTCAGTAGTTTCTGACATGGTAAAGATGGTTTTACAGTGACATAACATTTTATGGCTCCTCCTCCGAGTTCTGAGCTCTATCTTCTATCATTTTTTTATTGTTCTTATACATACGGTCTGAACCTACTACCACGTCACACACTTTACACACTCCTGTACTCCAGTGTGCTTGCCATACGGACAGAACTGGGTTAGAGTGATGCAACACACACTGTCACTGTCAGCAGCATCATTACACCGAGACAGCTACCTGAACACACACATAAACATACACACACACCCTGCTGTGAAACAAGACCTGAGTGATGCAAGTCAGGGTGGTACAAGTATGCGTATCAAGGACATATTAGATTTAGGTTTTTATCTTTTGTTTTTAATTTTAGTCAAGTTTTGATTAGTTGTATACCCATATGCTGTTGTGTTGTAATTTTTGGTTAGTTTTTATTTTATGAAAATGTCAAATTTTGCTTTAGAATTATTACTTTAAATGTGTTTATTTTCCCATCTCTATTTTAAAAAATGTAACAAAGAAAATATTCAAGCACCCTATTTTAAGTTATAGGAAATACAATTTATTACATTATTTCTGTCTGGTTGTTGAATCTTCTGATTAGGTGTGCAAGTGCTACACAGTGAAATAAAAGTGATGTGTTAAGGAGAACATATCTCAGGTTTATTGTGAAAGAGGTATTCTTAGGGATCTAATGCAAACCACATGGACGCATGATGGCCACCACACGTCAGTCAGTGTATCAGTTGTGCAGGTCGTTCAGAATTATTGCAACAAAGACGCAAGCTGCAGTCTACCCATGATGGGTAGGATCTGTGTAGAGTTGTAGGAGAATTGACAGATTGATCACAGAAGCAGAAACAACTCCAACAGAAAGTTTCAGAATAAACGGATAAATCAGGACTACAATCATCAATATCTGAACAATGTGTAACACTGCGTTCACACCTCAAGCGACCCAGCTACCAAAATTGCATCACCCACTGATGTATCGTCACGCGCCCATAAATACCTCATTTTGGTCACCGTTACCATTGGTCGTCGCTCAGTGACGCCACGTCTGCTCGAGTTTCACCGCGATCATATCATATATCATATAATAGGATGTATAAGCGGACATTATTCCAACTGAATCTTTTTCACTCACTTATCAAACACAAAACACTTCAGCTGATGGCCCAGCATTATCTGTGAGTTCTCTGCGGTCCGTCTAGGCGGAACTAATGTGCTCACTGACTAATGTTTCCCACACAGACATAAATTGTTCCTCTGTAGTCCAGATGAAAAAGTCACGGGCACCGTCACACGCGCACACACCGCTGATTGGCTGTTGCCGCACAGCCACACATGACATCGTCTGAAAAGATTAACTTTTTTTTACTTTGGTATCGCGCGACAAGCTATATGGTAGTGTGAAAAGCGACTGTCGCATCGCAGGAGGGTCAGCCCATTGCGGCTGTACATTGACTTTGCATGGAGAGTGATCGCCGAGGTAGTGCAAGTAGCTTGCGGTGTGTAAGCACATTTAGTGTGTTCAAGTTTTGTGTCTTATGTTTTGCTTCCTGTTTTACTTTGAAAGTTCACCTGTCTTTCCTTGTCTCCTTGTTTTCTTGTGTCCTGTCTGGCATTGTTACACCTGATCCTTGATTGTGCTTCCCAGCTGTGTCCCATCACTCCCTTAACACATGTATTTAAACCTCATGGCTTCCCCTGTCTTGTTGCCAGTTCTTTAGTAGCTCAGGGTGTTTTCACACCAACCATATTTAGTGCGCACCAAAGAAGTTTTGGCCCAGGGTTTGGTACATTAGTATCAATGTGAATGCAACCACTGCACTTTGGTGCGCACCGAATCAGCCAGTCCGAGACCTCCATGAAGGGGCGGTCTCGATCCGCTCCATTTCCCTACATTTGGTGCGGCTTCACTGATGTGAAACAAAGTGATCCGAACCGATCTACTTTTGATGCATTACTTCCTGATAATCCCATTGTTGAATCTTTTGCTTACTCAATTTGTCGATTTGTTTATTCCGGTTGAGGATTACGATGATTTACGAGGGTCCGGAAGGTTGCTGATGCCATCTCAAACACAATAAAAAAACACATTTGAAGGAAAATGTAGAAGACAGAGAAACGTTAACATTGGTTGTTTGGTGTAGGAAATGGTTACCATGGTAGCCTTTTCTTCGTTCTCCTTCGTAGCAGGTTTGGTAACCAGTTACGTGCATATCGCCTCCTGCTGTTTCAAACTGAGTAAATACACAAGTGGGCCCGGGCACGGTTCAATGTTGCAAGTGTGAATGCAGGGATGGGGAGGGGGGCGAACCGCGCCGCAGCATGGTTCGAAACATAGACTGTAAAAAACATGGAAGTCATGTGGCTGAGCTTAAATTGAAGCCGCCACGAAAACTGCTCCCCCTGGTGACTGGCTGCAGTATAGGTCAAATCTCCGTCTCCCCCATTCATCCGCATGGGCCATAGAGAAACTTCAAAAAATTATTACACCTCGTAGAAATATTTCTCCCATCCGTATGCTGTGGTGATATGAAAGTATTATCGAGCTGCGTGTTTTCCAAGTCCTCTTTTTTCTGAAAAGTTTCTTTTTTATTAGTTATTAGAGTTTAAAAATAACCGCGGTTTACGGCAGCTTCACAATGACTGTGTACGGCGTATGCTGGGGAGTGTTACGTCAGTTTACGACAGCTGCGTCCAGATATGGTCCAGATTCTCTACTGGCTGCACAATGGCGGCGCCCTGACGGGGGATATTCTGGCTTCAAATCCGTTACATGGTGGAAGGCGGAGCCACGCTATCCAGTTCTTATAATACATCCGTGGTTCGAAACAAGTGGGCCTAATGTGAAAACGCCCTCTGTGTCACGTTCCAGCATTCTTCCTAGACCTGGCCATGTTTGTTCTGACTTCTTTGCCTGTTTGACTGCCTTTCTGTGTTTCGTACCTGATCTGTCATTAAACCAAGTTTTTAGAAACTCTGTTACGCCTCTGGACTTGACTCTAGTATAGTTCATGACACACACATTCAGATATGAATATGAACTCTACTTCCTCCTCTCCCTCTTTCTTGTAGTTTTTATTTTAACATTACTATGAGACATCACATTTCAGCAAATCATTCAAATGACGAGGCACCAAGGACAACAGATTTTGTTTTAATGCTTGTAGCCTTCATAAAATCCAGGGAAGTCCAGTTACAATGGCTGCGGTCAAATAGTCACCTCCTAAGCCCTTTCCCATCTACTTTTCCTTAACCCTGATCGAAAACGTCATGAGGTTAAGGAAAGGCGAAAGGAGAATTCAGAAGGACTTGGGAAAGGAAAACTGCCATGCAGAGAGAATCTTTTAAACTTTTAAAAGGATGAACAGCAGTGGTAACTCGCATGGTCTGTGTGATTTGTTCGTCATTATTCGGTTGAATTCGGAAGCAGTCGGAATACGCGCTGTTTCTAAAAGCTGTTGCAGCGGAGAATTGTGGGACAGAATAATCTTCTCTCCTTTCGTAAAGGATGGTCTGGTGTATCCTATGCTAAAGGAGATAATAAAGGAAGCATTGAGCCACCTTTCCTAAGCATTTAAACTATTCGAACAGCTCTAATCACAAACTACTTTTGGTTCATTTCACTCCCTTAGGAACCTTCCTAAGCAAAAATTACTTTTCCACCGCAGCCAATGACTGGTTTGACAACAGACATTTTAGCAGTTTAGTCCACCGATTTAACCACAACTTGATGAAACAACTAAATTGATACAGCCTTCTCTTGGCCAATTATTTACATGATTACATATTTATCTCAAAATGGAGTTTAAGATCAATTTGAGTGTCACGTTACAAGTAAACAGGAGGCAATGACAGTTAAACAGATGCTAAAACTGATGCTCAAAGAAAGCCTGAGTTCACATTGATCTGGTTTTGAATACACAGAAAAACATAAGGATGCAGAGTTGAAGCTATTACAAGGCTGCGTCCTTTGGCTCAAGCCAATAAATGCTGCATTTCAAACATAACTTCAATGCTCCAAAAGTTTATTTTAGTCATTTTAAAATAAATACCAGCTTACAATCAACATTTTCTGTAACGGAATGATCAAAAATATTCAGCCCTTCTTAAAAAACTACCTCTAACAGCAATTTTTTTGTGCAGTGCAGTGTTTCACTGTTTCTTTTCTCCAATATAGATTACTAAACATTGTTCTCTGCGAGTGGAACTGCAGGTCCGTCACACAAATTGTGACATCAGTGTCCACAATATCTGAACTAACACTTTACCTAGCTAACCTCATGCATGCCTTAATACTTTTCCACACACATGAACAAAATTTAATGTTGATGTCTTGTACCAAACACAAGACAAAAACACGCTCAGGTATCATGCACGACATCCATAAATACGAGTGAGACAGAACAAGTGAAGGTGCTGATCGGTTTAGAAGTGTGTGTGTGTGTGTGTTTGTGTGCAAGGGGGGGTGGGGGGGGTATGCTCCAGAGGGAGAAGCAAACTAGACCCCCCAACCCCCCTTCTTACCACACATTCACATACACCACACACTCACACACAGAGTGTCTGGGGGGTACAGTAAGCCCTGGCGGATTTGTAGAAAGGCCCGGATTGTTCATTAATAAAGAAAGGATGAAGGGGGGAGGCAGAGGGGTGTTTGTGGTTGGGGGGTGAAGGAGAGTGGGAGAAAAAGAGAAGGGGAGAATAGAGAGGAGAGAGAGAGGAAAGGAGGGAGGGGGTACACAGTATTAGACAGTAATTAAATAATCATCTGTGTTGCTCTCGTTTACTCCCCCCCTCCTTCCCCTCCCCATCCTCCTCCGCCTCCTCCCACAGCACTAGCGGCCACAACACCTGTCACAACTCATCACCCTCACACACACATACACACTCACTAACAAACACACTCACTGAAAAGACCACAGAAGAAATCTCATAAAAAGAAAGGGGGAGGGAGAGAGGGTGTTTGTGGTTGGGGGGGGGAAGAGTGGGGGAGAAAAAGAGAAGGGGAGAATAGAGAGGAGAGAGAGAGGAAAGGAGGAGAGGGGTACACAGTATTAGTCACATTAATTTCTGTCACACAATCTCCGTCTGCCCTCTCACCTCCTCTTCATCCCCCATCCTTCCTGTCCTGTCAGGTAGCTGTCCAATGCAGGTAAATCCTCCACAACGTCTACAGCTGACACAGTCTACACAGTGTCACTTTTAATTATAAAAGTGATCTTGATGCAGATCTGCTGTAGATAAAGGAGGCAGTAGGCTTCACTTTAACATTTAAGCACATCATGAAGAAGATGCCTCGTAGCATATTGAATTAATCAACTTTAGACAATTAAGGGAATCATTAACAGCCAAAGTCTGAAACAAATATTTGAATACTATAATTTGTATTAGTTACATTTGTGATGATCATAATAGTCTCAGGAAAACAAGAATGTCTTAAAACCATTCTACAAACATGTCCTGAAAATTCTTGACAGGAAATCACAACAGTGTCATCACTGTAATACAATTGGTAGACGCAAAATGCTAAGCTTTAACATTTAATTTTGTTTTCAGATGCTCAGCTTGCATATGAAATAACCCATAGTGCTACTCTTCCATCACTGAAGAGCTTAGTTCAGTTTAGTGCTGAGAACATGAGCAGACATTCAAAATCGGCCTCAAGAGGAGATTGTAGCATCCTAAACATGGTACTGCCTTTGCACAACCAGCTTACTCTCATGGACCCATTTAAGAATGGAATAATCTCCCAACAAACCCAAAACTCTGCACTGGCTTTTAACTTTAAAGAGAATATTAAGGAGTCAGTCTTGTCTGCATTGTTTAGACTTCCTGACAACCTCCCTTTATCTTATTATATACTGTATGTATATAACAGAGCTGGGTATTAGTAGCATCTCCAAATATCACATACATACAACTGCTTTAAGATCTGTTACTGTATGAACGACCACAAAAATTGTATTAATTACATTCTTATGGTGTTATTGTCCTCCTGTTTTTTAAGTTGATCTTATGTGATTATTTTTGAGGGATAAGTCTTCTTCAAACTGTTTACAACTCAGCGCCCTTCCACAAGCCTCCACAGCCTCTCAGCAAATACATGGAGCCTGTCAGTCACTCCTGGGCATGAGGGACGGTTATAATGGCAAACGCTGCATCTTTTACAACCACTGTCACTGTATTTGTGGACATATGGATTCTGCAAACTCAAGTTACTCAGGTAGACAAATCAGGTTAGGCTATGCCATTAAAAATATACTGTGACATTAATAGTATATAGTATATACAGACTCAACAGCTCACCAAATACCATGAGCTCGTGGGCTGGGAGGAAGGCCAAATACCCAAAAATGTGTTCAAAAGCCTTGTAAAAGTGTTTTTTTGCATTGTATATCTCCTTTAAAGCAACAAAGCCTTCAATGCCAGTTTTAAGTCAATTCATAAACACTGAATAATTTGACCCTAGGCTTGGTCTGTATTTTGAGAAGTGTTGATGTAAACACAAACCTATCAAGAAGAGTGTCTTATACATTGAAAAACGCCTTAAAGCTCAGTATATGAAGCTTTATTAATTCCAAGGTCAGACAACTCAATTTATTTTCTTTAGTTATGGTCAGTTTTCTTCCATCAGCCACTCGATCAGATTAGGCGACTACAGAGCAAAAACAGGGTGCAGTGACTTGCAGACAAGCATGACAGGCTACACAACTAAAATAATTCTATCAAAATGGTCGATGTAATGATGTTGGAAGGAGGGGTGACGCTGAACATTATACTTTAGTTCAGGGATCATCAACTGGATTTGTAATTATATCATACTCTATTTGAGAATTCTTACTCTAATTTTAGAATGTGATTTTTCTTAAAATCTTAATTTGTTCTTAGTCATAAGAAAGTTTCATCTAAATATAAATTAATATATTTGTTTGTAGTGCCCTGATTTTTTTCTGTATATCAGGGGGCCAGATGGAAAGCTTTCAGGGGCCTGATGTGGCCTCCGGGCCACCAGTTGGTGATTGCGGCTTTAGTTTGTCTCTCCACACACCGTGCTTGATGCTGATGCTGGCAGTCCTTTACAGAGGTGCCAAGGTGTCTCTACTCTTCCTCTTTAACATTTCTCTTTTTGCAGTCGGTGGTGGTAGTCCCTCTGTAACTCACCATAGAGATGATGTCTCTTGAAAACTTTCCTCTGTCTCGTAGTTCACTCTCAGGGCAACAACTTCAGTCTGTTTATAAACTTGATTGTCCCACATGCAGCGTTCACTGTACACATCAATGTCTCTGATGTGAAAGAACCAATGATAGGAGACAGGACAAAAATCAAACATGCTGGACTTAATGTCATGAAGTCGTGAGGCGCTGATATTTGTTATTTACAATGACTCCTTGTCATCTAATGCCAGGCTATTATAAATCTACAACGTAACAGACTGCTTCAACACACTTTTATTCCACCCTCTTATGTCTTCTGAAAAAAAGACTTTACAAATAAGTAATAACCTTAAGTCTCCTTGACCATCTCTAAAGTCTTTGTGGACAAGTTTTTTTTTAAGTAACTGTCGTTTAAAAAGCAATAATACTTTGAAGTTCACACGTTTTCATATATTCTCAGTTGGTATGAGACTCTCTTTTGGAGCTCCTGACACTTTAAGTCCTCTGTCTTCATATGAGCCCAGGTTGCTCAGATTGGCTGGTTGGTCTACTTTGGGGTGATTGCTAAGTTCAGCATTACATTCTTGATCAAAACCTCAAGACCAGCTGACAAATTCCAAGAATTTAAAATTTGCACTGTTGGAAGGTTCTAATAACACTTCAAATTGCATAAAAAACAAAGATATAGGAGCAAGGGCTCTAATTTCGTTGACCAGGCGCAGGCTCGGCGCACCTGCCCTTTGCCGCCTCCGCGCCACACCGACAGGGTGTGTCCAGCGCACTTTGCAAGTTTCCTGCAGTGGGAAGAGAGGCACAATCCAGGTGCAGAGAGGTGCACCCACTCCTCCGTCCCTGCCCCTCAGCACAAGTGCCAGAGAGGGAGGAGAAAAGGCGTAAGTGGGTTTAACACAGCCGAGTGTTGTCTTCACCAATCAAATGAGCGCCTCTCCTTGCTTTTAAATGCGCTGTGGACAAGGCACAGCGACTGAGTGGTCTGACTGATCTCCGCCACTGCACAGTGTGCTGGAAAGACCCGGTAGTGGAGATGGTCAGAGCAGCTGTCACCATTACAGCAAATAGAGAGCAGAGGGGCCATTGGGACGCGCATGGGAGGCCACAACGCGTGCACTGCGTGGGCCAGCTCCTGGGACAGATGTAATCCGTTCCTTTGTCATTAATAGTACAAAATTAAGTGACAGACATTTAACACAGCAGCAGGATAATCAATTCATGCTTGTGATCCACATGCATTCCTGGTCTGTCATCGCCAAATAGCAGAGCCTTTGGCAATATATATCGTATACTCTCCCGGCGTCTCATCCTCATCCTCCTTGCCATAATGTACTCCATCTTTTTAGATCATGTTCAGAATAAAGATTAAAACAGAGAAATATGGGCAATCCAACCTTTCCACCCTCTTTTCTTAGAATGTCATGAAATGAGAGAAGTCAGATATATACTCCGTATCAGATGATGAGGCTGATCAGGCAAACTTCCAGCTGCCATCAGGTTAAGTTTCCATTATGACAAACGGCTTTAATCCGACATCAGATGTGACGGGACAATTAATATAGATACAAATGTATATGCTGGTTCAGACGGTTACATTAAATAGTGATTGCTGTGATTGTTTATTGCAGTAAAATGTGCTTAACACTCTGGAAACCTGCCTCTGAGACTTTGGTGATGTATGCGCACATGTGCGCCTGTCACCAAATTACAGCTGCAGAGGGTGCGCTTCGCCTGCGCATAATCTGTGCAAAAATGGAGAATCCATGCCACTTTCTGACAGGTTTTCACACTGTCTTGACCTCATGAAGGCAAAGGCAAAAAGCTTTCTGTCTTTGGATGTGGTAGGATTGTTGACCTGCACAAGCAAGGCCTCTCACAACGCACCACCACTGCTGAGGTTGGAAGCCACCTTCACCACTTGGAACATTCCCACTTGCCTCATGGAAACACTTGCATCAAGCATGCCTAAACAAGTTTTTATCAATATTACCAATAATTAGAGTCTTAATAGACAGAGGAGGTTAAGATCTATCATATGCCCAGCTGCTGGAGATTCATCAGTGTTATGTTATTTGCTTTGGATGAACATATGAGCAATTGACATGGCCCAGACAGAGTTTGACGAATAAAGGCCTGGCTTCAAATAAAGAGCCTCTTTCCTATGAAGGCCTGGTGCTCATTTTTTTTTTTTTTTTTTTTAATAAAGGCCCCTGCCTTTATTTGAGGAGTTACTGTATTAACCATATTGAGTTAGCTTTAATGTTGTTATGAGGGTTGTGCGGAGCAGAACAAGACACATTTTACTAAACTCTCAGTTCACAGGGAAAGGCACTATGTTTCTTGATTGTGTAAAAGCTCTACAGCCTCCACCTAAATGTGTGTTTTGTGTTCATCACAGGCAGACACCATGACTGTTTTATAAGTTTACCCCGTGGCCTGTAATCTCTCCTTCCCCCTTCCATCAGGCGTTGATTGGTCAGCCAGTCAGCACACAGCCCATTATCATATTTTTGTAACTCCATTTTAATCGAATTCTTGCATTATGTACACCAAAGACATGATGTACATGGTCAAGCACAACAGAATATGGGACCTTTGGGGAGGAAGGGGTTGTATTTTACCCCGAATGTATTTGTTGCTGTAATAACTCTGTCATTGTGCTTCATACAGATTATTACACAGCGTCTTGCAAAGGTAACCAATAACTAAAAAACAAAAGAAAAAATCTCTTCACATCAGTTTGAAAACACCCCTTACTTTACTGGTCAAGTAGAGAAGCTTCTTTAGCATTAATTTACTCTGTATCCTTCTTAAAAGGAGCTAACTGACTATCATTGCTCACATTAAGCTATGACATATTTTGAAGCAGCATACCAAATCTGTAATTACTTACATTAAACTCACTGATGGTGAAGTGAGACAAGATGTGCAGGTTCACAGATATCAAGCAAACACCTGAGAGTTTCTATTTTACATTGCATTGTTGCTTGAAAAACTTTTGATTAACATGAAAATTACTTTCTATATATCTTAGTAACAAATAACTGTGCATGCAGGCTTCTATTTTCATGTAGTGTATGTTTGAACACACGTTTTAAATGAGCATGCACTCTCCATCACTCATACATCTACAAAACTTTGACCTGACGTAGATATGCATTCTGTGTAATTACAGTCAGCCATATGGCCATGGTGACTGTTAGCCAGGCCGACAGGGGTTCAGCTCTGATGGTAACACACACACACACACAAACACACACGCAGACTGCACTGTAAACATTTAATAGTGTTGCTGTGGATTCATTCTCTCTTTCATTGATTCATACTCCTGTGTGCAGCCAGAGGGCCTTGGTGAATCCGGCGTTCAGGCCAATATGGCTGGCTGGATAATTTGGCCTTTTGTTAATGACGATCAGAAAATTGTGCCTCTTTTCAGCAGGAGGTAAACAGGATTGTGATTAACATCTGCTGGGAAGTGCTCATTGATTCTGTCTCCTTTTTTTGTGGTGATTAAAATGTTGCTGGAAACAATCAATTCATCCTGCACTGATGAGAAGAGCCACACACACACACACACATACACACACACACACACACAAAGACAAACATAGTTGTGGACCTGATGTTACAGATCACACATATAAAGACAACAAAGGGTGAAGAGAGAGAGACCTTCCCTCTGTCCAGAGCAGATTTTAGGGGTTAGAAGTATTTTGTCATGTAATAACTGTTTGACTGCATGTGGTTGCAAATCATTTACCAACACAAACTCAGTAGAGAGTCAGGGTGAAGCCATAACCTTTTATTTGCCTTACCTTAAACAACACACTTATTGGGCTCTGTTTAGTTGCTCTTGCTCAGAATTTCAGAATGAAGACCTTTACAATGACTGTTCTACTTGTCAGAAATTGTCACATGGTCACTTTCACACAGTAGTCTTGGTTGGTCCAACGGGTCTGCCCTCACCTACTTGGTCTGGTTTGGTGTAGTGTTGCAAAGTAGAAGGGGTGGATTTGCAGTCTAATTATGTTGTTTTATTTTGAAATGAACCCTGCTTTGTTCGTCCTGTGTCTAACTTCCTGTTTGGGTCAATCTGACTGGCAGAGATGGTGACAAGTCTGAAGCAGCTCCTGCAGTGAGTAGACTTGTCATCAATCTCAAGCAAACCAGCATCAACTGTCATACTTAGTAAACACCAGAGACAGCTCATGGTGCAGCATTAGGTAGCTGATTTTTTGGACTTGAGGAAAATTGTTTCTGTGTGTAGTATTAAGAGGATACTGCACAGATTCTATTAAAGTTGGAGGTTAAAAAGAGAAACAGTATGACTTCATATGTCAACTGTGCTCCCACTCTGACCCTGAAACATTCATCTGTCATGTTTTTTCCTCTTATTTTTGCTTCTGGACCAGTTTTTAGCTTATTTTTCCAAGCTTTGTGACATTTCTTGTTAAAATGGAAGTTTGTGACGTTAAAGTAAAGGGACTGAAGCTCTCTCTACTTTGCTCCCTTGTTCTGACAGATAGACCAAAACCGTTGATTTTAAATAATAGTTCAACATTATGCATAAGCCTGACACATTTAAATAGCTCTGTGGGGATGGATGGTTTGAGTGTTTTAGTATTCTTTTTCCGAAGTGAAAGAAGCACAATATCAATCTCTGCCTCTTGAGTTTTTTTACAACACTCTATGAAATAAAAAGATGTGAGCACAGGTGGTTGCTCCTGCAGAGCATTTCTGCCTGTTGTACCTCCAACGGTGTCAGTGTTTCTGCTGCAAGGTCGTCAGCCGAGAGCCACCCCTCACCGATGTTTCGCCCCTTTAATCCCGGCCAACCATTAACCAGCTTTCCATTCTACCAGCCAACTAACCAACCAGTCAACTCTGACCAACAAACCAGTAACCAATCAATCTGCTCAATGACCAACCAATTAGCTACTGATCTACAAATCACTAAACAAACACAGTCATCCATGCATGCGCCCAATCACCTAACTGAAAAACCAATCAACCTACACTATAACCATCTACATATGGACTGACCAACCTATAAACCAAGCATTAACCAGCAAACAGTTCAACCTGCCAACTAACCAACCAATCAACTATCTGGCCAACAAACTAGCAACCAATTAACTTGCCAATTTACCAGCAGCATTCCAATACACCAATAAGCGAACCAATCAACTATCGGACCAACCAACTAGGAACCATTTAACTTGCTTAAAGGGACTGTGAGGAGTTTCTAAGTAATTACAAAAAAGTCTCACTTTTAGATATATGCCTGATCGAAATACACACTTCAAGATGAGTTTTATAGCATCAAAATAGGTTATCTATAGATGCTATTCCTTTGCTTCGCGGTCGGGTCGGACAGGGCTGGACTGGCCTGGATACTCAAGACAATTAAAAATAGAGCAAATTTATATTATTCGGACATGTCTTAGAGCACCGGGCTGTAAGTAGCGATATACGTATATAGCTGGCTACAAAACTACGATACTAAGTTTTCCAAAAATTGCTTGTTGTCACACATCAAAAACTACCGCTACGTAACTAGAAAGAGATACATTACCTCATCGCTTTGCATCCTGTAAGTTGTTGAAAAAAGAAGTTGTAAAGCAATGCAGAGTTCTGAGGAAGGTCCAAGCTGCATTCATTAGCATCACAACACACACACACACACACACACTTTAGTTTGAGTCACGTCTTTTGGTGCGTTCCACTTGTAGTCAGAAGTAGGACTTTCCGGGTTCCGAGTAGGAAACTGCAACTGGAATGTCCCCCGAAGTCGGAATTTCCTACTGGGAACTCAGTGAAACCTCGCCAGTTGACAATCGAAGATGGATGCCCCCAGTGTGAACAGTTATGTAGCTCCTGTAATAATCAATTTATTTGCACTTCTGACTGGGGTGTGTCGCTCTAGATCAGCTGTATACATCGTAGTGTTAGACTTAAATTTTCAAAAATGCTGCCATAGTGATAATCACATTCTTAATGTGATATTTGTGAACAACAACGCAGGGCATGCCAACAACAGAAACAATAGCCTGGTAGATCAGCATGTTTTTTCCGGCTTCAACTGGAACGCCGATAAGTCGGAGATGATCAGTGGTGTAAAAAGTCCTTAAAACCCGTACTTGAGTAAAAGTAAAGATATCTTATATAAAATATACTCAACTAAAAGTTAAAGTCACTCATTAAAAAATCACTTAAGTAAAAGTCTTAAAGAAGCTACTATTAAATGTACTTAAGTATTAAAAGTAAAAGTACAAACAAAGAGAACAGGCACAAATATTTGTTGTTCTCCCAAGCTTTAATAAGTTTAACTCTTCCTACCTCCCTCAGCTCCCTTCACCTCTTACTCCCTCTCTCCATTCCTCCCTTACGTAAAGTCCACAAACTTGCGGTTCATCTATAGCAGAAGTTGATTTTCAAAATTGCTTGAGTTCAGTCTTGCTCTTCGCGGGCTAAATACAAGTCCTGCAATGCTAAACAGTCGTTCACAGGCTGCAGAGGCAGGCAGAGGTGTGTTCAGCTTCGCCCAAGAGCACAAACAGTCCGTACGATCCTCTTCAAAATAAAATGTGAAAATAAGTGTAATTTATATTACACTTATAGAAGAGCGCTTGCCTCCGCACATGCGCAGTACTCTCTGGAGCGCTGCCTCTGCGTCCTCCTTTCGATGAGCTCCTCATCTGTAAACTCTGGCTCGAAACTGTAAGGACACCCATCATATTCAAAGTTCTCCTCCACAACATCTTCATCTGATAGATATTCGTCCATTTTGCACAAAACTGGATGAAGAAAGTTGTTGTGTAGCCGGCTGTCTTCCCCTGAAACAATGAGCCGCACTGCGCATGTGCAGAGGCAAGCGCTCTTCTTCTTCAGTTCAGAGGTCAGCACAGTCACAAAAACATGTCTGGACTGACACAGACTGTAATGGAGGAGTAGCCCGAGTGGACCATGATGGAATATTGGTGAAACTAATGAGTTTTTGGACGATTAATGCAGTCTTAGGAGCGGTGCTGTATGTCCTATGTGCTACCTATGTGCGGATGTCCGCTGCTCGATTTGGATCGAAATATCTCCCGAAGCACTGTTTGCATCAGGAAAGCCTTCTGGGTGATTATATTGTTCTACTTCATTCTATAAACAATGTGAAAGCTGTAGAAACCGAACTTATCCTTTAAATAGTGTGTGAAAAAAAACACTCTGGCTGCTTTTACATATGAGTTCAACAACGGATGAAGTAACCACATTCTTGCAGGTTTTTACTTTTGGTTTTCTTTTAGGCTGCACTTTGTGAAGGCAACTATAGCCTGTCAAATGCTACAGTCTGTCCACTCGCCTGTTGTTGGGGCTGTTGATGCAGTCTTTGTTTCCTGTCGTTCAGTCTGTTGTTGGAATCTGTCACAAAAGATGGACTGTTTTATATATAACAAGAATATACTTCAAGTCCATCTAGGAAACATCCCACAAAAGAGATTGGAGAGGGTAGAATTTTAACTCCAGGACAACCTGGTAAGATTTGGAGAGGCACTTTAGGCCCTTTGGCTTGCCAGAGAGCTTGATTCTTAAAGAATTCTTTTGAGGGATTTCTATCAAACTCTTCATAAATGTCTCCTCTGACCTGACAATGAAATGTTTAAGTATAAGGTCAGAGGCCAAGTGACCCTCCACTGTTTTTTCACTCCCTGGCATTGTAGGATTGTGGATCTAGTTGGTTTGTTTATGTGATGTGATCAGGTGCTTAAATAAGCTCACTTAACTGTTACAAATCCAGCTTCACACACAATAAAGCTAACAACTATTGAAACTATAAATACATTGTGTTATATAATTTAATCATGATTCAATACTGTATACCATATTGAAATACTGTAACTTTTTGTCTTTGAGGCAGTCTCTGGAAAATTGGACCGGAGTATTGGGGGAAGTGACACACAGGAAAGAGGTCTCAGGCCTGGTGTGATCCTAGACCACAGCCACAACATAAGTGTCTGTACATGTTTTATGCATTAGTCCACTAGTGCCCCCCTTATTTTCCCTTTCTTTTTGCAGCAAGAGGTAAAAATTTGAAAGAGGGCCCAAAAGGAGTAAATAAAGCTCCATTTTCTTTGTGTGGAAAGATGCAAAGCCTGGGAAGTTCATTTGCAGCAAACAAGGAAACAAACTGATAAAAACTACAAACCAAATAAAAACAACCAAAAGAGAAAAGCCAGGATGTGATTATTGGAAAGAACGAGAATGTGCATCAGTGTATTGTAATGAAAAGGAAATATTCATATTAGGCAAAAACAAACTATTGAAAAGCTGCTCATTAAAGCTCATAAATAAATGCAAATCATCTTAATTAGTTGGAGGACCTTGGGTGCCTCTGAGCTTTCTCTGCTCCCCTCTCTTTTCTCTCACTTGATTTTTTTCCCTGTTGTTTGTTTTCTTGCTGTTATTGTTGTTGTTTTTGAAGTCCTCCATTTCCCCTCTCTCGCACTCTCTCTCCTCCTCTTCTTCGTCACTGCCATTATCTCTGTGCTCTCTCTCCTCCCCTTTGGTTTGGTGGTTGAACATGTTCCTCTTGTGCTGTCGACCTGGCCTAACCCTCTGAAGATAACTCCATTCAGAGGAGGGTGACGGTGAGGTTTGGTCAGAGAGGACGTGTGGGGGTGGGAGGTTTGGGGTTCTGATGCCACTTTTTGGCACCTCAGTTGGTTATGAGCCGGAGCCAAGTTCTCTCGAAGTCAGGAGAAAAAACGAAAAAAGCTCTTAGAGAGAGCTCTGGGAGTTTGATGGATTTGATGTGCAGCATCTGAGTAACTCTTTGAAAGTGAAGTGTCAAAAAAACATCAAGAGGAAAATACAGCCGGATATTTTCAAGAAATTCTGGGAAAACTTAAACTTCTCACATGTATTCATGTTTATAAAGTGTTCTTTTGTAGGTGATAAATGTTAAGATAAGGCCTGTCAAGACAGACTTTCATCATAATGTTGCCAAAAAATATCACAATACTAATCACTTCATATACAGAAAACTTGGTGGAGAAAAGTATGATAAATCATTTTGATGTACAGCCTTATTTTGTTGTCTTTGCTTTGGCAAAATTTTCCTACTCATGCATAGTGCGGTGGACAGACTTTCTGCAACCATCACTGTACAAAATAATGTTCAAGAAAATAATAACTATGCAGTGATAGTGACAAAAGCAAATTATTGTGGTGATATGACCTACATATCATATCCCATTTTTTCCCATGTTTTTAGTTGCTGACTTATTTTTGTTTTGCTCTCTGCGGTGATATTATGTGATCTAATTAAAAAATAAAACAAATTGCACATTCAAAAATCACTTTCAAGAGCTATAACCCCTTTCTACCCATAAAAAAATATCCCCATGATTTAATAGACAACATATGTCCATTCAGAAACCTCCGATGTTTTCATTACATAAAAGTTATATTTAAGTCTGTTAATTCTTCAACATTATTGTTTATTAGTCTCCTGGGTTTTCTCAAATTGCTGTTAAAAAAAGTAACAGAGAGTCAAATACTTATGACTAACAGCATTTGTCCATAAGTACAGATTGAAATTTTAAATGTTTGTTTCGTTGTTTGTTTGTTTGTTTGTTTGTTTCAGATGTCTTCTCTCAGTAAGTGATGGGATTTCAATGTCGAAGTCTACCAGTAAGTTGCCAGACCCTTGGTGTCATATCCTACTTTGGATCATTTTGGACTTAAACAAGCAACCCATTGGTTTAAAATCTGATCTGAGCTGCTGTGGTAGAGAGTAAGACTGAGGGCTGAGGCCCTAGAACAAATAAATCCACATTGATATATTACATCACTTTGCTGATGTCAGAGATGGACAAAGACGTTCTACATTTGTTCTGGTCTAAGCATCTACAATTCCTTAATTTATCATATAACAAGTCATTTATCTTTAAACTCTGTAAATGGGGGGGGGGGACAGGAAAATTTTAAGGGCCCAAGACCATGTTATAATTCTTTTTAACTTCAAAAAAAGTTATGATTTCAATTTCTAGCTGGATAAGAATCAAGCAACAATGACATTTATGTAGTGGTCCATCTTTACCCTTTGAGAAAAATACATGAGGGCCTCGGCATGTCAGTCAGACTGAGTTTTAAACTGGGCCTCTGGGCTTTGTTAGATACAACTCACCTCTGTGACTGCCCATGAAGAGTTAATACGTGTTGTCACTCGTTTTCCTGCTGTTATTTGTTTGGAGAAACATAATTGGTCTCAGGTCTACCTGTGGTATCTTCACAGACCACCAACAGGCTCTTTTGCACAGAGAGGGTGATGAGAGGAACAAATAATTGGCCCTGAGGTGCTTTTAAGACTCTGATCTGCTGCTACACTCAATTTGCAAATTTACCAAGAAATCTCACACTGCCTCTACTTTACTGGGTGTTATAAATCGTGTTACTCTTCATTCAACAGGGGAAAAAATGCTCATAGAGACGGATGCAAACAAAGCCACACTCATTTTCATAAACTGTCAAATGACACTGCACACATGTAAAACAGTCTCAAAGGTTACATCTGGTCTGTATCTGGAATCAGAGCACCAAGAGCTTTATGTTTTTATTTTTAGTTAAAATTTTATGTGTGAAATGATGGCCACTGCACTGAAGACTGTAATCTATGTATAATCAATTTTATAATTAATGTTAAGTTTATGACCCTCTTTTTAAACTCTCTGTTCTGTCAAAACTGACTAATTCAGTGATGTAGAATAAGGACACTGCTGCTCCTTTAAATCACCCATTTCATTTCAACACTTTGACCATTTAAAGTTCTTTCTCATCTGGTGGATCTAATGTTGCATTTATTTCTTAAAAAAAGGAGGTTTATGAACAATTATTACTTGACCCAACACTTGTAGGGGTTCGAGACACTACAAATTGCAACAAGTCAGCCCTCTGACTACTTTTTATTTGATCTTATTGGAAACCAGAGTTTGTCCATCCCTGCTCTAAATTATGATAATCTGCTTTTCTACTATTTTAGTTATAATTAGTGTTCAAAAATGTATTTCTAATTTGTATTTTTGTTGTTCTTTTTATTTTATTTTTTAATGTTAACACTTTGATATTAATAACTTTATTTGGTTTTAGATCTATTTTTAGCTTAATTAGGTCTAAAGACGCTCAAAAAAGATTTTTTTTTTCAGCATGATCAGAGGTGAGTTGTGCCACAAACTCAAAGGACTTACATCAAATATACTTCTGTTTTTCTCTGTGTAATGTCTTTCAAGGTTTAAAAACTCAACACTAATGAACAGTATCCTGATCAATCATTCATAATCTAAAACACAACAAATGGCCCTTTTCCACTAGCACGCCTTGGCCCTACTCTACTTGGCCCTACTTGATTTGCAACGTGTTTCCACTGCCCTGGTACCTCCGAAAAAAAGCTAGTTTTAGTACCTACTCCGCTCTGGTTCCAAGCGAGCTGAGTCGATACTGGAAAATGACGTCACCAACTGCCGGCTACTGATTGGTCAGAAAATGTCGCCATCGATGAGTCATGAACGCGACGACCTAGCATGCTAGTGGTAGCCACCATTAGCCTACCCTCATACGTCTTTTCTTTGCAGCTCGATTGCTCTCGTCCTCGGCTTCATTCTGGTTGTATAGCTTCCAAAACTCTCCTGTGCTTATCAAGGGGTATTACACAGCACAAGGCAAGTAGAGTAGAGCTGGGTAGAGTTGAGTAGAGTAGAGTAGGAGTAATGGAAAAGGGCCAATAGATAACACATTTTAACATTGGGACAAGGACAGACTTCAAATCCTATCCTAATCTAGCAATAAGCATTGTTTGGCTAAACTATGCAATCAAACTGGCCAAGATCTTTAGCAGATAACCAGACAGGTTTCCCTTAATTTTGTTGCAGTGGTGCAGTGGGATAATATGCTTGGTCAGTGATCGGGATGTTGCAGGTTCAATCCCAGCTCCGGGTGATACATGGTGATGTGTCCTTGAGCAAGACACTTAACCCCAAGTTGCTCCCACTGCTGTGTCAGTGGTGAGTAAATGGGCATGTAAGGGCGTGAATGTGTTAGATACTGACGACTAACTAACATAGAAACTCAGAATCATCAGTTAGTGAATGTGAGAGTTAGTGGGTGTGAATGGGTAGGTGTGACCTGCGGTGTAAAGCAGCTTTGAGTAGTCAAAGACTTGAAAAAGCTATAAAAGCTCAAGTCCATTTACCATTTAATTTTAACAATGATATGGAAGGCCGTGGAAACAAATTTCTCTTTTCTGGGACAATAAAGGTTCATCTATCTATCTATCTATCTATCTATCTATCTATCTATCTATCTATCTATCTATCTATCTATCTATCTATCTATCTCTCTATCTCTCTATCTATCTATCTATCTATCTATCTATCTATCTATCTATCTATCTATCTAATTTTGAATGAAACTCAGAGATGTATAGCTGTATGTCTACTTTGTGCAATCGTAAATGACCAATAACATAATGATACGGTGATTGATTTCATGGATGTACAGGCTTCCATTGATTGTAATCAAACCACTCTTCACATGCTGAACCTGTGATTACATCATAGCTCTGTGTCAATGCATTTTGAAGGTGGGCCATCAGGTGAAGTGTGGGGAGTGATAGGACCTGCGGAAGTCAATGTGTTATGCAACATAATCATAGGGTGTGACCCCTGGTGTTACTTACAGTGACCTACATCCTGTGACACACATAGACACACTGACACAGAAAACAATGAAACATGCACGTACAGTAGTACAGGTGTAAAAAATGAATGTCCACATAATGACTTCCAGTGTTGGAAACAATGCATTACAAAAGTAATGTTATTACTGTATGCATTCCTTTTTACTGCAATGTAATAATATAAGGCTTTACAAAAAACAAAAAAGTTAAAATTTTACCCGGTACAAATGTCAGTAATGCAAGCTACAATACATTTTTCATTTAATCCGAAATCAAGTGGTGTTTTCTTTTATTGTTTAAATACAAATTCTAAATACTCTGTGAGATCAGCGGAGCAAGACAGTCCCCCGCTAGGCCTGTAGTCACAATATCTCTAACACAGTTTACCAGAATTAAAAAAAAATAAACAATTTAATTGACTTAGGAATTAATAATGTTGTCTAAGACTTAGGGCTCTAATTTTGCAGCGCAGACGTGGGCAAGCCTGCACAAAGCCACAAGGGTGTGTCCAGGGCATTTTGCAATTTTCGTGTACGGCGCAGCGAGGGGCACCCATGACTCTGTCCACTCCAACTGGCGCAAGGGAGAGGAGAAGGTGTAAGTGGATTTAACACAGCCAAGTGTAATCTTCACCAATCAAATGAATGCCTCACCTTGCCTTTAAAAGCTCTGCAGGCGAGGCGCAGTAACAGTGCAATCTCTTCCCCATTGACCCCTGCCTCGGTAGGCTGGCGGATGTTGCAGGGCAGGACCAGGGGAGGATGATTCACCTCAGGCTCCCTCCTGAGGAGACCCGTTGAAAAACAATTTTTCTCATGACTGATTGTGTGTATCTTAATGTGACTGGGTAAATTGTGGCCAAAACATGTATAAACGGTAGCCATATAAGCATATTTAAGAACAGAGCTGTGCAGCCAGGTGGTCTCTCCTCTCACATGCGCACTACGCCCCTGACAGCCAAATTACCACTGCACCGGGCACGCTTTGCCTGCTCTGAGAAAAGACCAGGTTGGAGCTGGCGAGCTTTCGGCGCATCTTCTGCACAGTGTTTTGGCATGATATTGTCACCGCGCCAACTTGAATATGTCTGCATCTTCCCCTGATGCGCCGCAACATCCATCTTGGGGCAGTCAGTCTGCCAAATCCCAAATTGCTGTGCATGGTAGTGCACGGGACAAAATTAACACCCTGCTGGAAATTAGGGCCCAAATACGTCTAGTTACACTTCTTAGAGTTTTATATGTCCTATAGTGTGTTTAACATGATTCCTCTGTGTGATGGAGTACTTTATGAACAAAATAAAAAGTGCATTCAACATCTGCTATACCAATGGAAAGCACGGATGCAAGCAGCCATGAGTCGCCAGTCAACATGGTCACGTGGGAAACAATAACACTAGGTCTCTTGGTTGCTATGTTGTTTGTATGGTCAAAGTAGCATCAAGTCCTTGTGATCATGTAAATAGTCCAGATATCAACACACAGTGAGTGCCCCATAGAGTGATATCTACCGGAAGAGAGGTTGGTGCAGAGTGTGACCTTTTGGGTCCAAAATGCCTTTTTCCCTGTCCACACAGGACACAGCCAAAACAGCCTTAAACATCTAACAGCAGAGACAGCAAACCAGTTTATAACACTGAAAACACGCCATCTCTCTGCCCGTGTAGCATTTTCCATTTTTATAACTGAAGCTCTGATCTTACAAACCCAAAACCAGTGAAGTTGGCACGTTGTGTAAATCGTAAATAAAAACAGAATACAATGATTTGCAAATCCCTTTCAACCTATATTCAATTGAATACGCAGCAAAGACAAGATACTTAACGTTCAAACTGGTAAACTTTGTTATTTTTTGCAAATATTAGCTCATTTGGAATTTGATGCCTGCAACATGTTTCATAAAAGCTGGCAGAAGTGGCAAAACAGACTGAGAAAGTTGAGGAATGCTCATCAAACATTTATTTGGAACATCCCACAGATGAACAGGCTAATTGGGAACAGGTGGGTGCCATGATTGGGTATAAAAGCAGCTTCCCTGAAATGCTCAGTCATTCATAAACAGGGATGGGGCGAGGGTCACCACTTTGTGAACAAATGCGTGGTCAAATTGTCCAACAGTTTAAGAACAACATTTCTCAACGAGCTATTGCAAGGAATTTAGAGATTTCATCATCTACGGTCCGTAATATCATCAAAAGGTTCAGAGAGTCTGGAGAAATTACTGCACGTCAGCAGCAAGGCCGAAAACCAGCACTGACTGCCTGTGACCTTCGATCCCTCAGGCGGTACTGCATCAAAAACTGGCATCACTGTGAAAAGGATATCACCACATGGGCTCAGGAACGCTTCAGAAAACCACACATTTATCAACAACACCCAGAAACGCCGCCGGCTTCGCTGGGCCCGAGCTCATCTAAGATGGATTGATGCAAAGTGGAAAAGTGTTCTGTGGTCTGACCAGTCCACATTTCACATTGTTTTTGGAAACTGTGGTCATCGTGTCCTCCGGACCAAAGAGGAAAAGAACCATCCGGACTGTTATAGGAGCAAAGTTCAAAAGCCAGCATCTATGAGGGTATGGGGGTGTATTAGTGCCCAAGGCATGTGTAACTTACACATCTGTGAAGGCACCATTAATGCTGAAAGGTACATACAGGTTTTGGAGCAACATATGTTGCCATGCAGGCAACGTCTCTTTCATGGACGCCCCTGCTTATTTCAGCAAGACAATGCCAAGCCACATTCTGCACATGTTACAACAGCGTGGCTTTGTAGTAAGAGAGTGCGGGCACTAGACTGTCCTGCCTGTAGTCCAGACCTGTCCCCCGTTGAAAATGGTCGGCGCATTATGAAGTGTAAAATACAACAACAGAGACCCCAGACTGTTGAACAACTTAAACTGTACATCAAGCACGAATGGGAAAGAATTCCACCTGAAAAGCTTCAAAAATTGGTCTCCTCAGTTCCCAAACGTTTACTGAGTGTTGTTAAAAGGAAAGGCGATGTAACACAGTGGTAAAAATACCCCTGTGCCAACTTTTTTGCAACGTGTTGCTGCAATTAAATTCTAAGTTGATGATTATTTGCAAAAGAAAATAGTTTCTTTGTTCGAACATTAAATATCTTGTCTTTGCTGTGTATTCAATTAAATATAAGTTGAAAAAGATTTGCAAATCATTGTATTCTGTTTTTATTTAAGATTTACACAACGTGCCAACTTCACTGGGTTTGGGTTTGTAAATATAAAGATAAAGTCAATCTGTTTATCTCCAAACCATCCATCATTTATATAGTGAAAGGTCTGGTCACAGATCAGCCAAGGCACTCTCTTCAAGCAGTTATGATTATTTTAATGATACAAAAGAGTCAACAGAGGTCTAATAAGATTAAATGACCAATAAGTCACATTTATTAAAAGATCTCCTCAGCCACATTCCTCATACATAGGCCCTTCTCTCTCCACTGGCACCAAGAGCTTGTGATTTTTCATGTTGTTATTCCCGCTTCGATAAATTATTCAATATTTGTTTGAATAAATGAACATGAAAAATAATCTCCGATGGCTACAGAAGGCAATAGTTAATTGGAATTAAAGAAAAAAGTTTGAGCCTTCTTTTTAGTTGTTGTTTTGCTTCTTTCTTTTGCACTCTTGCCTTTTATACTTTCTCGCATTGTACCATTGGACTTTTTTCTCCTTTCATGTCAGTTCATTACGTTTAATTTATTAATGTCCAATATTTAATGTGCCAAAAATGTCAGATTCAAACAGATGAAAATGGGGCATTTTCTCCTGGTACGAGCGATGCACAAGCTGTTTGCTGCTTCTTGTTGTGACTCTGGGGGCCGAGCGAGGGATGGGAGGGGAAGAAACAGAGAGAGAGAGAGACAGAGGGAGGGGAAGAGAGCGAAAGAGAGTGAACTCTTCAGTCAGACCTGAAGTTTATCTTTAACCAAGCTTCAAGCTCCCAAACCACAATGCTGCTCAGTGCCAAAAGGCACAACTTTACAGAAAGTAACCTCAAAACAGGGCTGGAGTCGGCGGGAGGAAGAGAGAAGAGGAAAAAAAAACAAACAAACAAACCTTGCAACCTTACAGTAACTCCGAAAAACAGCAACTTTTTCTGGACTAAACTTAGAGCTGCTCTGAAGTACAAAACAACACAGCTTTTGTTCCGCACTGAAATCTATATTTGATAGATAAAGTGATGTCTTATGCAGCGGCAGTTTGGATAAGATTTTAGCTTTCAATAGCAGGGGGGACACACGCACGGGCGCGCGCACACACACACACACACGTACACAAACACACACATACACACACACACACACTATACAGACAGAGCCACCATAAGGGCAGAAAAGTTTGAGGACCCATGGCTGACAGGGTCTCGAAGGCCAATAATGTTGGAAAGACTTTTTTTTTTCTTTTTTTTTTACATGTTACTTACCCAACTTTTTAGCCTTGTATTGCAGTTGGATCCACCCAATTCAATGTCTGTTATTTGGCAGATCCATCTTGCCAAGCTCCAATCAAAAGTGACTGTGAGCAACCCAGAAGCAGCACAGCCCAATCAACAGGGAGAGATGGGAGCGACAGCAGAAAGTCACTGCTCATACAGAGATTACCATCTATGCCAACAGCTTCAGCAACAGTTTTATCAGATCTGAACTGTATTTCTTTGTTAGATGATAAAGAAATACCAACACTGAAAACATATCTCTTCAGAAAGGATATTTTCAGTCCATGTCTTACATGTTTTTTGTGAGGGTTTGTCCATGAATAAGCTCTGGCTTGTACCTTACACTGCAGCGGTAGCACCTGCCTGCCACAACATCTGTTTTGCCTGTAAGAAAAGTGATTGACGAAACCATCACCCATTCACCTGTCTGGTATGTTTTTGAAAAGTTCTGCCCATTCCCAAACACCTCCTATGGGCTGTTGACTAGATGGACTCGTGAGATGTACTGAATGGTCCATCAGGTGTGTCAGGTTACTTCAATAAAATTATAACTCTAGAGTTATAAAAAAAACAATAGTGTTGAATATTTTTCAGTCTATAATAGGTTTAAATGATCATGAATTTCAGAGGACTGATTAAATTGTAAATAAAAATAAAAACTTGGTCATATTGCTTAAAAGTGGTCCAAACTCCAGGGAGGTGTTTTCTTAAATGTTCACATTTTTCACTGTGGAACAAAATCTACATGACTTACAGGACCATGTGGGCCAGCTCCCAGGACAGATGTAATCTGTTCCTTTGTCATTAATAGTACAAAATTAAGAGACAGTTACACAGCAGCAGGCTTATCCAATCATAATGCTTGTGATCCACCTGCACTCCTGGTCTGTCATCACCAAATAGCAGAGCCTTTGGTGATATGCTGTATGTTCTCCTGGTTTCTCATCCTCATCTTCCTTGTAATAATGTACTCAATCTTTTTAGATCACGTTAAAAATAAAGACTAAAACAGAGAAATATGGGAAATCACGGGTAAAACCTGAGTGACATGCATTTATTTTCTCTCTTTTTTCTTCGTCTTTTTTCTCCCTCTTTTCTTTGAATTTAATGAAATGAGAGAAGCCAGATATTTACTCAGTATCAGATGTTAAGGCTGTTTGTTGTTGACTTGTAAGATGTGCATCAAACTTCCAGCTGCCGTCAGGTTAAGTTTCCATTATGACAATCCGACATCAGATGTGACGGGACAGTTAAGACACAAATGTATATGCAGGTTCAGACTGTTACATTAAAGAGTGATTGCTGTGATTCTTTATTGCATTAAAATGTGCTTGACACTCTGGAAACCTGCCTCTGAGACTTTGTTGATGTGTGTGCACATGTGCGCCTGTCACCAAATTACAGCTGCGGAAGGTGCGCTTCGCCTGTGCCAGGAATAGACCAGGTTGGAGCTGGTGAGCTTTCAGCGCACCTTTGGCACGAAATTGTCACTGCGCCAACCTGAATCTGTCGGTACCTCCCCCGGTGCGCTGTCACACCCGTCTCTGCGCAGATGGTCTACCAAATTGTCAAATTGGCAGCGCACGGCGGTGCGCTAGACAAAATTAACACTGTGCGGGTTGCGCAAGCTGTGCTGCGCCACGAAATTAGGGCCCCAAGTTATACTTTACAGAAAAAAACTCACAATGTCAGAAATGATCAAAAGGATTCCCCTAAACTCTTCTGAGTCATATACAGAAGTGGACTTCATTATTCATGTTAATCTCCAGACAATCAGTTAGGATGGACAGGTTCATGTTTACCAATGCCCTGTTTACTGCACATCAAATAAAGGTCTGCTACAAACATTTGAATACTTCCTTTCTCTACTGCAGTCACTGGCTGTATTCAGTAATGTATTTGTAAAACAGTCTTAGAGATTTGTGTAAACATTTCAGAGAATTCGCCCTTATTAAAGTATAAACTCAACTTCCTGTTTTATGGGAATGAATCAATGTGAATACCTATGCATGTTTCTTGTTGACTTTATGTACATTGTCAAGTGTTTACCACAGAAAAAGAGTCTTCCTCTAAGCCCTTTGTCACTTTAAAACCTTTATCTAAGTGTAACACCAAATGCAGTGGTCATAAACTGTGTTCTGTTGTTTAATCTGTGTGTGAGTTGCATGCTTAGTAGCTGTTTGTTGAAGTCATGCTCTGTGAATTTGCCTCAAGTATGGAATAAGTCCAGAAACTTGACTGAGATGACCCTCTGACCTGCAAAAGGTAACTAAAAAGTGTTTTTGAGATAAATCTGCCAGAGAGCTGAGAAGCAAGCTGTCTGTTAGCAGAGTGTTGTTTTTTTAGTACTGCTGGTGTGATTAAAAGAAAATGCACATGGCAAGTTGGGCTTTGGTAGTGATGCCCATTTTTAAGTCTTTTCCTGGGGCTTTCCTGCCCCCCACCCCCATAAACACACACATACATCATACACATTTGCAGACAGCAGTCATGCAGCTATCGATCCTCATGCAGTTTGTCCTTGATGTGTGTCCCCCTGCCACTGTGATCAATGTCTCATTGACTTTCAGAGAGGAGAGTCAGCTGACTGACACACAAATACACTCACAGCACAATCACACATCCACTCCTCTGTGATGAAGAAGACGTGTGAGGGTGACTGTCTTCACCTTGTCTGTGACAACACGTGTCTCAGACGGATGATTCTTTCCTGCAGAATGGGGATTATTGTTTTCAGTGTTGACTGAATGTTTGTCTGAATATATAACAACTTCATTACACACAAGAATCAGATGCTAACAAATGCCTAATACCAAAGTTAGACTGCATGTCATATAGCATAATCAGTCTTGCCCACTTCAGTATTGAATGCTTTGTCTCATTGTGAACAACAAATGCCACATCTGGGACACCTCTAGAGCTCCTGACAAAAATCTTAGCATGTTTGAGATTTCCCTCTGCTTTATAGGATTTGTTCCAAATCAGAAACTCTGACCCATTAGAGCACAGGCCTCAGTGGCAAAGCAAACGATAAATAATGAACTTAGTGCAGTAAGACTAACCTGTGAGAAGGATAAAACGTTTGTCAAAGTTTTGCAACAATATTCCTGCAATTATGATTTGTTGTAAAGGTACAATACGTCAAATTTACACACTTAAATTTCTTAAATAATGGAGGAAATTAAAACCCTACTTTTTTAACAATATTTTATGGACTTCTGACTCCTCAAGTATTTCTAGCAGTTTTTGAATCAAGAGAAAATCTAGATGTAAAGGACAGTCCATGTCTTGTTGCTGTGGTCACCTTAACAACCCAACGTAGCTTAACTTTTTTTATATAGCACATTAAATACAAACAGATTTTGAGCCAAAATGCTATACAGCAGATACATTTAGAAGAGAAATAACAAGAATGAAAAAAAAAACACATGTAGCATACCAAATGATTAGATAATACTGTGTCAGAAAAATCAAGATTAGCACAGTAGTTACATTGTTGGAAATACACAGATTTCCACAGCTAACAAGTAACTGATGCCTTAAAAACACTGGACTTCTACAAGATACCAGGCACACAAGTGAACAACACAAGACCAATGCATACAACTCTCACTCTGTACAATCTGATGTTGAGGCACAACCCTCCAACTCACTCTCTTCAGGTCAAATCCAAGTAAAGCATTGATCAGTGCCCAAAGCTTGACTGAAAACTCCCCCAGATAGAGGATAAAGGGTCATATGTCTGTCTGCTTTTTCACAGCTCAAATACACATGAAGACAAAAGCACGCTGATGATTTCACTCACAGATGCACTGGCAAACACAACTGGATCATGAAATCATGACAACATTCTCATATGTTTAAATCTAAGGGAGGAAACTTCTCTCAGGCATGTTTACAGCCAAGTCATTTTGTTTTAAGACATACATAAGCTTCAACTGCTGGAGAAAGCATTGCTCAGCTGAAAATATTGAATAACAGCTTTAATGAATTAATGTATGTGCTGTGCAGATCAGTCTAGAATTTGGACCATCTTAAGCATCTGAAATATTTGTATTTTTAAGTACAATCAGTCTCCATAAATCCCAGGTATAAATCTGTTTTTGGTCTATTAGGCCTGTAAAAGATCATAAGCCTTGTGCTGATTATGGATTTGTCTTGCTAACTGCCCCTAATAAATGAGGACAACAAATGCTCAAATGGCCTTGTTCTTTTCTTTTTTTTAACATAAATGTTATTTGATGGAAGTTACCTTGTGCAAAAGTTGCATGAAAATTGCTTTTTGCATTTAAATAAAGAATGCCTGGTATTTTTATGTGAAGAGAAAATAAATCTAAACAGACTGTGATACAATTTTTTCTAGATTTATCCCCCACTGACTGCTATATGAATTAGCATCAAGCTAGTGTATGGATAACCATGCTGCTTAGATAAGCTAAAGAGACATGATTCAGTGGATCCTGGTTGTTTGTTTACAGTTTTCTTTTGAATACTGACAAGCCCTACCTGTCAGTCTACTATTGCATCGGCCATGATGTTCGGTCTGGTACCCAGTATAGTCTGTCTTATTAGTCAGCTGGATCATGTCACAAATTCATGGTTCTGTAAGTGGTGTTCTGACACACTGATTATCAAAAAAGATGACATGAATTTCTATAATTCTCTTGTTGCATATTTCAGTGCCTGAGCACTGAAAAAAGATTCATGTGTGTGGTCTTACTTTTGTAGATGATTCAACCAATAATCATGTTTGACTTTTAATATGGTTACTGGACAGACACACACACACACCATACACATGCATTTAGCAGCAAATTTAGAGACTCTCTTGCAACCAGTGGTCAGCACACAATGGTCAGGAGGCCGTTTCACAAAGTATTTGCCAATTTGGTTAATTATGTCTTTGTGCCGGTGAATAGGCCTTGACTCCCCCCTATTCTCTCCCCCTGTTCTGTCCCAGCTCAGGCCTGAGTGCAGCCAGCTGACACACACACACACACGTGCACACACAAACACTCACTTACACACACATATATCGTTTGGGGCGGGGGTTGGGGGGGTCCAGGAAACAGGGAGCGAGTGGATGGAGGTAGAAACATGAAACAGCAGCTCTAATGAGTCTCTGGCTGTCAGGAACAGTTAGGCTGCTGCGCATGGAGAGGCGGGACCAGGGGAGGGGCAGGAGTCCCCTTGCACACACATAAACACACACATACACACACATTCAAATACAGATTGGCAAAGAGTTGGTCAAGTTCAAGACATAAAGTTATATCTCTAAAGTTCTGTGCAAAAATGTATATTCTGTAGACATGGTGCTGATTTTTATCATGGCTTCCCTTCTCTGTTTGTCACACGTGCCGCAAAGCTGTTATGAACATTCAGGAATCAGCAGGGTTTGGTCTGTTCAGGTAAAGCTCCAGATGGAAAACAATAACCAAGAAAAAAAGAGTCCCTGCTGATACAGCAGCTCCAAGCTACAGTTTTCATACAATGATTATATCTCAGGTCCCATCAGTTCTTTTATGGGGACACGTGTTTATCTTTTAAAGGGATAGTTCTAGACTGGGGGCGTATGAGGTACATGGTATTGAAAATTAGCCAGCGCAATTGAAATCAGCTCTACATCATATGCTGCACATGGGGCCACAGAATTAAAATAGGTAATAAAAGTTACACAAGGCCACAACCGGCGTCTGAAGCTGTTAGCTTAAGGCGGAGGTGGAGTGATTCAGCAGCTTGCGGTAGCGTTGCGCGGAGGAATACATCACATGAGTTGGTTAGGTCCAGATAAACTTCATATTTTCGGAAAGTTAATGCACATATTTCAAGGCAGCATACCCTTAAACTGTGGTGTGGTTTTTTGATGGGAGTTCTTCTTGGCGGAGAAAAAAGCCTTTGTTTTTGGTACGATGTTTCCCTGTTTGCTGCTGATTCTGCATAACAGACTCTTCCAGACTGTGGCTTACTGAGGGAGAGGGGAGAACTTTCTACTGCATCTAATGTACTTGGTGGCCATATGGAGCTCATACAACCCCACTTCAAAAATACTGATCTATTCCTTTCGGTAGTAAATTACACTTGTGAAACAGATGTAAATAAAGAAAAAAAGTCCTGGTACCATCAGTAGTTTAGGTAGATAAAGGTCTAATTTACATCTGAGTAAAATAATCCTATATTTATAAATGTCATTGGATCTTTTTACCTCCTCCAAGGAGGTTATGTTTTCGGAAGAGTTTGTCTGTCTGTCTGTCTGTCTGTCTGTGAACCAAATAACTCAAAAAGTTATGGATGGATTTTGATGAAATTTTCAGGAAATGTTCAGCATGGGACCAATTTTGGTGTTGATTCGGATCACCATCGCCATGATGAAACATGCAATTTTTGTGAATAACGACTGAACTAAAATAGATATCATTATGAAACCAATTGCTCATGGTATGTTTTCATGGTCAAGGAATCTAAATATTTCCATGAAATAAAGGTAGGACTAATATTTATGGTAAAAATCACAATATGGGAGAGGACTGTGGTGCTGGCGGTGGGCTGTGCTCTCCAAGTGCTTTTCTAGTTTTAAATATATTTTATTTTTAAAAACCCCTTGCAATTACACCCCAGACCACTAAGGGTCCATGGAACCCTGGTTAAGAAACACTGCTCTAATGTACTGTGGTCTTTTCTGTGTGGTCTTAGCTTCTATAGTTCCCCTCCCTATTGTTTTCTCCTTCTTATTCTCTTAAGCTGGTCACTCCTTGATACCATCTTCGTCCCACCCACTGATGCCAAACTTTCTATAAACCCCTGCCTTTTTAGCATTTCATAAAGAGCTCATCTCCACAGAACACTCCCACCAAACCAAACCCCATGCATTAAAGGAAATTCTGCTCATGTTAAATACATTACCAGCCGTGAGTCACACATCCTGCGTCACACACACAGACATGCTGCTCACATATCATCGAGCATGCATGTAATTGATGCAGTCAAAGTGTGTTTGCCGTGTGTTGCGAACGTGCATCCTTTAGTTCCAGTCAGCGAGTCCTGCTGTCCACTACATATGTTTGCTGTGTTTCTCTGCCTCCATTACATGAATGTGCAAACCAACTCTCATACAATGACAACCATCTGTCAATACACACACTCACGCACACGCAACCCTTAACCCCGCCTTCCAACAATATTCCAAGCTGTCCATAAAAGTCAGCAGAAAAATCAATGAAGTTCTGTCAGAGAAACAAAAGGCCTGGGAGGAGGAGCAGCTGAACTTTTTTTTTTTGTTCTGTTTGTTTCCACACTTTCCTCTGCGGCAGATGTCACAGTAAAAGTTGATGAGCTGGTCGTCCCGCACGTCTGTTGAGATGAGAACGCTGGAGTGCGGGCTGAGGTTAAAGTGATGTGAAACCACACCTGAGTCTCCGGGATGCCGATGCCTATCTCATTTGGCAGCTCCTTCTCGTTGTCGTGCTGCGCCAGGGATTACACTTTGATTTGGGAGTCTTGACAGTTCAAAAACCTGTGAAGAAAACGACCATGTTGTGACTTGAGCTGAGTCTTCGTAGAAAACACTGGTGTACTTCTTTGTACTGTGGTGTGTGAGAGGGTCTGATTGAGGGTTGGTACCACACAGTGGATGATGTTGGCCCTCAGCAGGACAAAGCCCTGAGCAAACACTCCTCATACTGAAATAAAAGCACAGATGTTATCAATTATGGAGGGCCTTCAAGACATTCATTGTACTCTTCACCCCTTTTCTTTGTTTAATTACATCCCTGACCAGTCTGCACTCTCTGACTGATTACAGAGATAGCTCAACATTAAGCCTCTTTTCCACCGAGTGGTTACATTTGGTTCACAACAGTTTTGGCATGGTTTAGAGCAGGAAAACCTGATCTTTTTCACATTTCTACAGCCAATTGTATGTTTATTTGAGGTATGTAAACCAGGAGGAGAAGGTTGCACCAGCTACACAAATGTGTGATATCACAGGAGCACGACACAGTGTTGCAATCTGAATTAGACTGCAAATGTAAACAAAAAGCAGTAATGGAGGACTTCCAGCACTCCAGTACTCCATTGAGCATTGTTCATAGCAACATTATTTACAATCATGGCAGAGAATAAATCTATGGTGTCAATTCAGTGCCACAATCTGTGCCCACCATAATCAGCACACATTAAGACCACTCTCTCTCGCAGTCTCTGTGTACACGCTTGCTGTCACTCTCTGTGCATTTGTGCTTGCCTTTTCTGAGTTTTGGCAGTCTGGGGGTGAGAATTGAATAGATGCCCCCCCTGTGAGTACACCTTGGGCAAAGCAAGTCAGTGATGTGTCGTTTGGGGGTATTTCATAACAGGGCTCCAGTGTTTTTGTAGCATCATGTACACAGAAACTAAATGTTCTGAATAACAATAATAATCATAATTATTTTAAATAATATCACATATTGCTCATTAGTGCCTTTCTTGACACTTTAGGACACTATTAAATAACAATGGATAAAATCATATATATTACAGACAAAAGACAGGTGGAATTTTTGCCATAAAGTAAGGGCACAACAATGTCTCTACTAAATTTAAGCATAAAGGTAACCTTTGTTCAGACCTTTTTGGACCTCCTCTTTGAAGTTAGAGTGTTTTTTAATTGTCAGTGACTTAGGCAGGCCCATCAAACCTAATTGTCCACAATAAGAGTTTATATTATGCCTCTTTAATTTTTTTGAAGCTCAATGCTTAGAACAGACAGTGGAAAGAATTCAGAGCTGCTCAAATCAAGTTTTGTGTTACTTTAAGGAATTGTGAACATTCTGTAGTAGTCAAAGAATTTAATATCTGAACCCAAGTCGAGGCAAAATATGACCTCTGTAATGTTGAGCTGTGTATTGCCATGACATGATCTTCACTAAAGCCAGTATTCCAGAGGAAAAGAAAGCAGAGACATTTAATTTCCACAGAATTTGATGGACTTAGATTTTAGAGAGGCCCAACAGCTCATCAGAGCCACGTTGAGGAGGGACTTGTTAGCTGTAAGGCCAGTGCTGACAAAACTGATCCATCATGCATACTGCCATGACATCTGCAAAGGGCCACTCACAAGGACCCAATCATACATCTGCAGGTGGGCCTGAGTAAAAATAATACTAATTGAAAATCATCCTTCTTTTATTCCAAGCATTTCTTTCATTTTTTTCTTTTTGTAGGGTTAAACTTGGAAAGAGATTTGCACTACATGCCAAACTTTCTTCAGAAGCTGAGCACCCCTAAAACTTGTGCAGCCTGTTGCACCAGCAATGCGTTTGTCAAATCTTCAGTTACAGTGAGAAAAAAAAACAAAAAACATTAAAACCCTTAACTAAAACTGGTACGGTGTTCATGTAACTTGTGGAGGAAAAGAGAAAGATCCACAAACCAAAATCTCCCACTGAAGGATCTGATAAACAACAATGACATTTCATTAAGTGTTGCTTTTAAAACCTCTGTAAGACAGATTTTTTGGTGTGCAGACCTCTCTTACTCTTAATGATTGTGCTTTTTATCCAGCACCCATTAGCAGTGTGCGTGTCTCTGAGTTTTTCTTTCATTACTGGTAATTTAAGTCGTACCATTTTTCGCCCAGGCCACACTGACAGAAAGTTAAAAGATAATAATTTCAGTTGTTTGTTGTTAAACAATATACAGGGCAAAAAAAGATTGGAAATCACACTGAAACCTCATAATTAGTTAATGACTAAAGATTTTAGCCTTAACCTACAGTTGTTCTAAAATAACAATGACAACACCAAGTGAAACAGCGAGAAACGTGAGATGATTTAACAATGCTTTTTGCTTGAATAGCCACAATTATACTCACTGGCTGACAATGAAAGAGTGAGCAAGAAAGTCCAATGTGTCTGCAGGATGCACCAGACAGCAGCTCTAAGACCCTCTGCTCTTCTTCATCCTACCAATTCAAACACTACATCATGGCAATTGTATATCACAGAGGACCTACTAGGTTAAATGTTTGAATTAAACCATGAGTAGAGTATAAACTCCATCATAAGATTGAACTTGCATTCACACTAGACAGTTTGAACTTGCTCAGAGCTGGTGGTTAATCCTTAAGCCCCTAGGAAGAGTCAAGCACCAGGATAGCATGTTACCAACCAGCATTTAGAGGGGTCAACACAACACAAAACCACAGTAACAAACTAGTATATATGAGTGTAGAGCTAAAAAGAATGAATCAGTACCAACCATAAGTAAACAGATATTTTCCTGTGACACCTCTGACAGTGGTACAGGATGAAGGACAACAGGGATGCAGACAGAGATACATGGATGGATGGAGTGATAGACGTAAGGATAGAGGGATGGAGTTGGTTGATGATGGAGGAGTGGGCTGTCACTGAGACTCTGTTAATGATGTACAGATGGCCTGAGAGTCTCCCCTCCCCACACCAGTAATCTAATGAGGAGACGTGGATTACCGTTAACTCAGATTAATTTTTAACATGGTGGAGGAGACGGTGATGACAGCTATGATTATTATCATTACCATAATCATTCCCACTTTGTCTTCAGCTCTGCGTGCGTGTGTGCTTTATCCCTGTGCGTGTGTGTGTGTGTGTGTGTGTGTGTGTGTTGTCACATGGATTTGAAAATACTGTATGCATGCTTACGAGAGGTTTTTATCAACCTTGTTCATTAGCATGGAGTCTAGACATGACATCACGTCATCATCCTTTTGTTTTTCATAAACAATATGTGTTGACCCTCAGTTAGGCCGGGGCCACATCCCTACATGTAAGAAAACACAACAGCTACATAAAAGGCCTTTTGTCCCAGGACACACAGGCGAGGAGGGGAGGCAGAAATCAGATTTCTGAATTCCAATATTCTCACATCTCTGAAGACTGTGACATGGAGTTTCATGAAGTTAAGAATGCATGGATAATTAGAACGGAGGAGGGAGGAAATTAAGAAAATGAGGTATTTGTGGCAAAAAACATGAAACTCAAGCTTTATATCAAGGATGGGCAACTGGCAGCCCCCTGCTCTCTCAATGTGGGCTGCCAGTCAGTGCAGAATATCAGAAAAATAAATAAATCACTTTCATACAGGAAAGGTGCATACCTCTGCCTTAAAAACAATGAAATAGCAATTAACCAAAATGGGTTTTAATTCATTGTTACTGAGGGCATTTGTGATACAGAAATGTAATTTTTTGTCAAATAATTAAAATGTTTTAAAGCCAGTAAATTCTTAGTAACTTTCATTGAAAAGTCACTCAGACTGGCATGAATGCTGCGTTCAGCACATTAAAATAAAGATTTTTACTCATACCTGAGTTGACAATATCTATAAATGTTGATATAAAATGTTTTCGCTGCTAAAGGTGGAGTTTTTTTTGTTGTTGTTGTTGTATGTTTTGGCAAATTATTGGTAATCCAACCATTACATAACATGTATCTCCTAAATTTCAACAATTTAGTCTAGCAGTGAGGAGAAACTTAATGTGGCCCTCATGGTAAAATAAGTTGCCCATTCCTGGTTAAATGAAGATCTTAAAAATATTGCATCTCCAAAAGTCTCACTTTTCAGGAAATGAAAAATAAAATGCTTTTTAAGAGAATAAAAAGCATTGTCAAAATAAGATATTCTTTTTGTCATTTAATTTGTTTTAAGATTCATCAAACCCATTCAACAATTCTGAAGCTGACAATTGTTACTGTTCAACGAGGGAAAATACAAACAATAATACTCATAATGAGTGATAGTGATGCACTTGTTGATGTGTGGTATCAGAGATTTTAATGTGCATAAATGATAAACACATACTATCATTATGTCCTTACTTATTCTATTTTAATATGATTCTAAGATGATAAAAAGGGGATAAAAATAAAAGATCATATTTCCATATTTTTTTGGCAGAATAATTATCAGGTGCAATGGGAACTTCCTGACCAAAGACTGTAGGAAATATCAAACTATGGCAGAGTACCAAAAGACATTTTTTCCCTTAAAGGGACTGTGAGGAGTTTCTAAGTAATTACAAAAAAGTCTCACTTTTAGATATATGCCTGATCGAAATACACACTTTAAGATGAGTTTTAAAGCATCAAAATAGATTATCTATAAATGCTATTCCTTAGCCTTCTGGTTGGGTCAGACAGGGCTGGACTGGCCTGGATACTCTTCGGGAACAAGACAATTAAAACTAAAGCAAATTTATATTATTCGGACATGTCTAAGAGCACCGGGCTGTAATAGCGATATATAGCCAGCTACAAAACTATGATAATAAGTTTTCCAAAAATTGCTTGTTGTCACACATCAAAAACTATCGCTACGTAACTAGAAAGAGATACATTACCTCGTCGCTTTGCATCCTGTAAATTGTTGAAAAAAGAAGTTGTAAAGCAATGCAGAGTTCTGAGGAAGGTCCGAGCTGCATGCTTCATTAGCATCACAACAAAGGCACGCTTTGGCTTGGGTCTTTAGGCGCGTTCCAGTTGTAGTCAAAAGTGGAAATTTCCTAGTCCCGAGTAGGAAACTGCAACTGGAACGCCCCCGAAGTCGGAATTTCCTACTGGGAACTCGGTGAAACCTCGCCACCCCCGAGCTAACAATAGCCTGGTAGATCAGCATGTTTTTTTCAGACTTCAGCTGGAACGCTGATAAGTCGGAGATGATGTCACTCCCAGTTCGGAGGTTACTGGAACGCAGCATTACGACAGTCACCGCACGTGCTCATGGGTAGCAGAGTCCTAATGTTGCCCGTAATAGATTCTCCTCATGGCACCTTTAAGGGCTTTGATGGCGTACTTGTTGCAGTCATCATGGTGAAAACACTCTCTCTGGTCATTTCACAACCAGTCCATGGGGGGCACTCAAAGAATTGCAACAGTTTTTTTGCACCTCCTCATTGGCTTCAACTTTCAACACCAGAGGTTGCCACTTGCTCCAGATCAACACTTGCCAACTTGGCCTTTCAATCAGATGGAAAAGGCTGATGAACACATGATTTAAAAAGTACACCCTTCTATGGGTAGCTGGGTAAAAGTTTTTGCACAAATACAAATCTGCTGAGTGTGTCTCTGTGTGTGTTTTGTGTGTGGGGGTGGATGTGTGTGTCTGGAGGGGGGGTTCAGAGTCAGACAGTGTCTAATCCTCACATTGCTCTCTCTCTTACAACAACAGTAACACAGGATGAGACCAGATAAAACAATCATAGTCATTGTTGCTTCAGACAATGGATAAACTACTGTTTTCATTGAAAACTGAGCATGCTCAGTTTTGAATGTGTTAAAGTAATATTAATATTTAACCTAGTGCACATAACCTGCCTTTATCATAACTTGTTTTCTGTAAGGGGCTTTAAATTGGAGAAGGTTATCCGGAGGTTACATAGGATTAAAGATCAGACAGCCTTTTGTTTCTGACTGTCTGATGGTCACAGATACATATGTGAGTTTGTTTATGCAATGGCGTATGTTCCTGGCTTATTGATGGGGGTGATGCATGATCAGGTAATCTGCAAGTACACCCATCACTTTTTGTTGTCATGAGTAGCAATACACAAAATAATTCAAGGTATTATTTTACTTTCCTTTTTCTTAAACGTTTCTCAAACAAAAAAAGGGAAAATGTATCAAGCCAGTGCTTTCAAACTTTGAGCATGTGTGATATGTCTCACATGGCAAGGACTAAGACAACAGGATGGATGCCTATTTTTAACACTATTGTGCATACATCTCAGACAAAATTGACAGCAAAACAGAAAATAAGGAAGCAGATTATACCTTATTTCAACAGATATACAGATCCAGATATACGGAAGTATGTCACAGACAAGATAAACACAGTATGGTGTCATTTCCTGTCAGTACAAACTCAAGTAAAAGCTAAGTTTGACATTTCTGTGGAGAGCTCATATAAAGTTTTTTTTATTAAAATCATTTGCAGGTCAGCTATACAACAAATCGTACCACTTGTAATGATATGTGTTGTATTTCTTAAATTTTCTGTGTCCTATTTACCCTCATACATATGACATTTTGACATTTTCTGCATATAATCTTAACATAAAAGCTCCCACAAAACCATTTGTTCTCATGGTCTTTACTGATGTAAAGTTTATTTGAGAGAAAGGGTTGTGGCAGCACGGATATGCAGCTCAAACACAGCATACATTCACCTGGATGAAAGAAGAGGCACTATGAGCCAAGCAACACATGCCACGGGCATCACACAGATTTATTCACCCAGGTTGTTTCAAGGCATGAAATTTACATCCCTGTGACCTGTTTGACTTCATTACAAGTGTCACAGTGGCATAATCAGGGCCGGCTGGCCCATTTGGCAGCATAGGCAAATGCTGAGGGTGCAGTGACCTCCAGGGAGCACCACAAATTTTGGGGATAAAACACCTTCAATGTAATTATATATCACAAAGCTGTCGCCAGTGACAGAAAAAGACAAGTGATTCAAACTACCATAACTCCTTTAGTATTCATGCTATCCAAAACAGATTCTGACAGCTCTCCATTGATATATGGGACATTGCAGTAAAGGCTAGATTGCCGGAGGGGGAGGGGCAAGAAGAGCAAAATGAGAGGATCGAGGAAACATGTAAGGAATTATTGATGGTTTATCAGAGTATTTTCTGTGTAAACAATGTAAAAATATTGCAAATAATAGCATTACTATCTTGTTTTATGCATTTATAACATACTCATGACAAATACTTACGTGCTTTTTTTTACCTTTATTTCTCATGAAAAAAGGTTGAAAAAGTTTACCCAAATGTTGTAGTTGACTACAACCTTACCACTAAAGATATTACCAAATAACTCTCCCTCCCCTTACTATAGTTTTGCACATGCCTGTATATAGGTCATTTCTATGGCTTTTATTTATTTAGTTTGTTTTTATATAGTTATTGCATAATGTAAATGTAGCTTATGTATTGAGATATTGTGTGCAAACTACTGTGTGGTTATTTAAATATTTTGATCTTGTATTTATTATTATTTATTCACTTGTTTACAGGCTTTTAATGTTGTGGTAAGAGCATCTATATTTTGTTTCAGATTTTTTGTGTATTATTTGTTAAGCACATAAACTGAGTGGCTTGTTATCTAATAAACTGAAGGCAATGGTAGGCAGGGGCACCGTATCAAATCTTGCCAAGCATACAACACTGGGTGGGGCTGGCTCTGGGCATAATGATGAGAAATTCATAAATCGTCTCCAGCAGTCTTACTTAGAAGTTGCAGAGTGAGGTTAGGGGCTGTAAATTGGCCTGTAGAACAACAGAAAATAAATTAAATATAGACATTAAATCCACCATTAGCTGCCTCGACTATTTAACTATCTCTCACAAGTAACGACTGGATATACTTATTTTATATCTGAAAAAATAAAGACATTACATAGTTTTCTTGCCTTTATTTATGAGTTTTTTTTTAAGAACATGACATCACAAATGACATTTTAAGACGAGCACAAGCTAATGTACAAATCGATGACACACTGATGTTGTGTTTTACATAAATACTGAAACTAAAACCATTTGTAAATGCTCACACATTTGTACACACATTCTCAATCACACATGACACCCACTGATTTCGGGTCTTTGGTGCAGGGATGTGAGAGGAGACACTGGGTGGCGAGAGGCAGAGCTGTCACTTTGCCTGTCTGTCTGTCCTTGCTGAAGTGTGTGTGCAAGTGTGTGTGTGAGTATTTGTATGAGGGGCTTCTCTTAATAAGCGGGTCCCTAAAAGCACGCCGATTACCCCAATTAAAGAGTGTTTCCATCACCATCTCTGAGTCCTGGGGCCCACAAAGCCTGTTAGCCTGTCTCAAGGAGTCAACAAGAGGCCGGGCTGACACACCCAACCAAGTACACCACACTCACACTCACACACACAAACACGCATATACTACACACATAAGACCAGTCCATACATTCTGTACATACGGAAATTTACAGTAAATCTGTAAATTAAAATTATCTTCCTTTATTGCTAAACTTGCTCTTAAAAAAATTATATACACTATGGGAGTAAGAGTTGCACAATTTTTATATTGAAGTGTTACAGTGAACAAATTTCATAAACGTGCACATTTAACATTCATCTCAGGCCTGAACTGTAAATTGTGCTTTTATTAATTTTTTCCTTATTTTTCCTTTACTCTGCTGAATTTGGATAGGGTTGATGTGTCAATTGGTAATCAGCTTTTTACCATATTTGCCTGTTCAAACAAGATGTTCATATTTCATTAAACAAACACAAACTAAACATCAGCTGATTCAAAGACAGAATAGAACAGTGTGGGGATCAATAAAATGTTACGTGTGAGTACATGGGATATTTTTATTTAAATGATGGGTAAGTTCTGTGTCAAAGACTTCATGGTTAATAGTCAATGACCTTTCACTGCAAGAGTTTTTACATTCCATACTACTCTACTTCAAAACCATTTTTTCTCTGCATTCATGATATTAAATATTTATGTTTTAGTGCAATTTTTAAGTACACAGCCTTCTGTTAAAGCATTAAAGTAAATCATCAAAAACGTACAGTCTATGATTAACACCTAAAACAAAAGTCTTGGGGATTTTACTGCTTCTGCTATAGTTTGAGTGGCATCTCACCAGAGTCTGACTTTAGCAACTTTTAATCCTTATACAACTTACTTTGAACAATGGTGGTTGAAAAAGTGGATAAATCACACTTTGGTGCAGATTTTCCGCCGAATGGAAACCTTTGTTACATCACTGCTGTCACCTAATAGTGACCTGTCCACAAAAAGCTGCATCATAACCACTGCTTGTCTTTGGATGGAAATCTGAAACGAAAACTGTAAAGTTTATCTGACACTTCTCTCTGCAACACTTGCAGACATTTTGACTGCCTGTCTTATTGTCAGACTCTCTCCGCTTCTTTTTTACACAAACGCATGCAAGCATGCTCTCTTCTATACACACACACACACACACACACACACACGCAGACAGACACCTAAACACACACACGGCAGTATCGTCTCTGAGTGCTCTGGTCCCATGCTGTCGTCTGGCTGTCACAACTGCAGTGCCGGGCCTGCTGTTTGGGAGAAAAGCCCACTTTGGGCAGATCCTATTTAAACAGATTAAAAACTGCACGTCCAGCTGTCTACATCAGTCACACTCTGCCCCTGTGAAGGTCCCACCTCGAAGATGCACCATCACTCCTCTGCATTGCCTCCATCTCTTTTTATCTGATGCATTACCTCTGTCTCCCTGTCTCTGCTCTGTTCCTTCTCCCTCTTATCTTTATTTTGTTGTAAGACTATGATTTGCTGCTTGAAGCACAGAGGCTGCTGTCACAGGGGTTTTTAGCTCTTGAATTAGATTAAGCACAGCACAACAAATGCTGGCGGGGATGAGTTGGCTTTTCTCGGCAGCGTGGCACTGTAAGCCTTTTTTCCCTCAAAGACTGCCGAGATGCACAAGTAATGGGGCTTTCAAGGTACAGGGTGAGACAGAGGGGCTAAACTGTCTCTCTTTTGTCTTACAGATGACACACCAACACTTACAGGAATGATACAAGATAAGTTTATCCATGACGCAAAAGGAAAATAGGATACACAGCACCATACTGCAACTGTTATGGAGACAACGTGAATGCTGCGTTAGAACAAGTACAACACGGCTTTGCACCAAAACGCTCATGGAGGATGAGGCACTTCAACAATATATATGTTCTGCTGCTTGTTTGAACACAGCATAAAAATCCCACCAGGGGGCTGTTAGTCAAAACAATAACAAAAGCTGAGGAATTCTATTTGCTCTGCTCATCTATGCTGTTAAAGTTTGTGATGAAATTTTGCTTTGTGTAGATGTACAGGTACACATTGAGGTTTGGATGTAGGCAGGCTTATCTACATTGACACTGTAAGGGGCACTATTTCCACAAAACATGACCTTGAAACTTACAGATAAAAATCTAGATTTATTCAAGCTTTCACAACAAACCATTCGAATGAAATTGATGTATCACCCAGTTCTAACAATGGTGGCCCTGTAGTGTGAACCACAACAGCAAAGACCTAAACACAACAGCAAAGAACTACTAGCTGTGTTTGAAACTGTTCCCCATCACAGATGTAGTGCACTACATAGTGTGTTCGCCATTTTGTAGTGTTGTTTGAATCCTCAGCGATGAATTTCATTCATATAGTGCGCTACATAATACCCACAATGTACAGCAAATGTGAGTGTACATTCGATGTACCCTATACTGTACTCCCAAAGTATCTTTAACACATGTTCTTAGTGTAGTTTTTTTTTACTAAAATGGCTGTAAACAGCTGCAAAATTTACTTTTGCATCTACTTCCATCACAAGATTATCCGACTCATCTACTGATCAGGGCAAAAGGGACACATATTAGCACCTACGGAGAAAGTGCACATATTAAACACCTCTGAGCTCCCAAAACTAGAGAAAAGTTAAACAGAGATGTGATAGAACAGACAGAGACGGATGGGAGGGCTAACAGAGTTCAGTGTTCAGAGTGATAAATGAACCAACACGGTGTGCTCCATAACTGCACAACAACCTGCAGGCGTGTGTGCGTCCTTACACACTTTTGGTCCTGGCTGCTTTGGGGCAGCCAGGACCAAAAGCAGGTACGTTCTGTTATTGATATTGTTTATTGGTTGTTTTTTCATGTTAGATGGAGTCCGTCAAGTGGAACCCTATCACCCTTTCACACAAAATAGATAGGGAGAACTTTTTTTTTTTTTTTTAATTCAAATAATTACATTGTTATGGTAAAGAAAATTATATTTCAAGTTGAATGCATTTGTGCTAGGTCTTGGAACTTGACCACATGGAGAACTGTAGCCATTTTAGGATGAAATTTACCACCCTGTCACGTACCATCCTGTCACATGTTTATTGTGATGGGGTATTTGAGGCTAAGGGATGCATTGCTCACTCATTATCTCTCTCATACCCCTTTCTGTCCAAAAAAACATTTAAACCAGCTAACAATCGGCTCCTGTCGACAGTTTGAAAGAGTTTAATCAGCATTTCGATCCAGGTTGACTAACCCTACAAGCGACACGGGTTTTAATCGGCTCGCCTCCGATCCGTTTCAGTGAGAACATCATACCCAGGTCAACCCATTAATTCACAGATGACGTCGGCGTAATGTTCCCACATCATAACATCACGCCAACATCCTCAGTCTGTAACTTACGTGACTCTTTGACATCTAAGCAACTAATTCCATCCACCTTTGAATCATCAGTGCCGAGTTTGTACATTTTTAAAGAGGGAAATGTACAAATTAAAGAGAACTGTGTCCATGGTCTCCGTGCTCCTTTCCATTGTTTACATGGAGGGGCTACGTCACGCTGATGATGTCATCAGCTTGATGCGCCGGAGGAATAAACAAAGCCATGCAGCTCGTCTGGGGCTGATTAGACCTTGGTTTGCTGGCAGTGGGAAAAGAGTCACTTGTCAATTGTTCGTGGGTCAACCCGCATTAAAAAAACCTGTTGACCCTCTAATTTTAGTGTAAAAGAGGTATCACTCACTCATTCACCTCTTCTATCCATTCACTGATTCACTTGCTCACTCACCATATATTCCATTCATTCACTCGCTCTCATCTTGTTTTCACTCTTCCTTATCTTTCATTCACTCATCCACTATCTTTCGTTCATTCACTCACCTCTTTGACTCATTCACTCACTCCATCATTCACTGTCTTTCACTCATTACCTCTGTCAAGGAGGTTACCTTTTCACTGGCGTCGGTCTGTTTATTTGGGGTTTTTTTGTTTGTTAGTTTGTTTGTCTGTTTGTCTGTTAGCGAGATCACACAAAAACTGCCTGATGGATTTACATGAAAATTTTACCAGGGGTGAGGTTTGGTCCAAGGAAGAAGCCACTATATTTTAGTGCGGATCCTATCCAGATTAGGTTAAACAATTAGGTTTATAAAGGCAAATCACATTCATTTATGGCATTATGGGATATGTAGTTTATTTGCAAACTCATGTCTAATTTTTTTAAGCCTATGTCACTACATTTCCCAGCTTCCTTGTAATGCCAGGAGAAGAGTTCTCCATGCCGCTCTATCTGCTGTTTCTAACTGGTTACACCCACAGCGCCATCCAGTTGGTAACACACAGAGCACGCTGACTTTTTCAGAAATGATTAGATCAAGGACATGTTAAATTTCAGAATTCAATATCAAAAAATAAAAAAAAGATTAAATCAGATGAACTGATTTAATTACATATTTTTATTGATGGTGTCCAAAAAGTACATTTTACTGTTTGTAAAACAGATTTCTTTCATAATTCATTTCATGTATTACTACTCAAATGGTGTACACATTGTTAGTGATAGGGTGGCACAAGAATGACTTCCATGTCTGAGAACAAAAAATATAATATTTATTAAGATTTTATGCCTGAGCTTGGAAAATATTATTATTTTTAAGGATTTAAATGTATTTCACGTTGTGGATTAAATAAATAAGTTCCTAATATCACAGTTTTCTCCAGTCAGGTATAAAATAGAAGTCACATGATGATTTTCTTTTTATCCTCTTTCCCTCCCTGATCACACACGGGGGTTGTCAAGGCTGGAGACTGTAGCCTGTAGACTTTACAGAGAATATAATGTTAAATAAGAAAGGTACTACATTTGTTTAGTTCTCAGACTTACTGTGACTCAAACTTCTCTCTCTCAGACAAATGTGTTGCACTTTCCTCCTTCTAATTTCAGACAATTCTGTCAAACAGCTCACTAATAGCTTAGGCATGAAAACGGGTCAGGGGTGAAACAGGTGAGAAGGGTACAGCCCCGCTCTGGGGGGTCAGGGGCATGCTCCCCCTGGAAGAAAATGTTGGAAGGAAACTGCTACCCCTGGAAGAAAACACAAATGTAGTGGAGACTGTATGGCTATTACATAATGAAACAAAAAACAGAGCATTTTAAGGGGCATATTCTTAAAAAAGGCATAGGACATTCTCAGAGTTTAGAGCTTAGTGATAGGTGTCATGTTCTTATGCTCTGTGAGCGCCCTCTGACAACATTAAAAGCAAGAAACTTGATGTTGCAGGATATGGGAGCTTATGGAGTATTTAAAACTCAACAAAGCATACGGGCTCTTTAATATTCACATAGCAGCACAGCTCCTGTCGTAAAAGTACAGCTAAAGTCTTGTGAATGCATCAAAACTCAATGCATTTTCCACTTGTAAATAACATTGGTAGTCAAGGATAATAAGCTCTTGCGGTATGCGGAATTCACACATTATGGTGATTTGACCCTCGACTGAGCTGCATCCTCCATCTTTTCTCTCATCACAGCACCAAGGCCCACCAACCTCCATGTGCACATACCGTATTCATGTAATAGGCTCTGCAGCAAGGTGCCAGTGCAAAAATAATAGAGAAATCTGTGAATACTACTTTTTTTAGGATGAAAATATTGAAACTTTGAATCATTGTACTGATGACTGGACTGCACTTGCCAGTAATATAATAAATGTCCTGTATTAGTACTTTTTCCACTCATGTTTCCCACTTTCCTTCGTTGCAGTCTGACAAATCATTTACAGTTAATATGTCATGTCTCTTTGACATAAACTATAAGCAATGAATAGTCTGGATTTTCCTGGCTTTGAAAACTGCTTAAAATGTAATGGAGTTGCTGATTTTAAAAACACAAATAATCATGGATTTTGACAATTTGAAATTAGTCTACTTGTTTTATTTAACAAATTTAAGTACCGTTCCATTGAAAGTGCATGCAAACCTTGTACTACTGAGCAAGGTGGTTCAGCCCTGTGTGGGGCTGCATATGTGTACTCACATTCGTCTGCTTGTGCAGCTCCAAGCACTGAAGCATGCATGATTTTATGCATGTACATGCAGTGTGCATTTTGTATGTGATCTTTGTGTGTGTGCCTATATGTGTGTGTGTCTGTGTGAGATACAGGAAGAGAGAGAGAGACCCCCCATTAGCTGCTCTGGCCTGAGGCTGAATCCCTGATGATGTCAAACAGTGTAGTAATGGCCCTGTATATCCCCCTCTGTCCTCTGGCCCTCTCATCCTCTTTGGATCTCCACCCTTGCTCTCTTCTTCGCTCCAACACCTCGTCGCTTCGTGTTTTGTCCACATCAACACACCCATCATATACAGTACGAGCCCTTTTTTGGGAAGTGGCAGGTAGAAGTCCCAAAATTGCCGAAATTCCTTACAAATAGAGCCTGTACTATCTTATCACTAAGCACTAAAGTAGACCAGAAGATCAACTGTATTTAAGTCCTTAAGGGTTTCAATGTCCTGGTTGGATCAGACTATACCTATTTTCTTGTTCAAGACAGTTGCTCTTTGATATTGATACTGGCCTTTTAATATTTTAAAAATAAAATTTTGGATTATCCAGATATGCTTTCTTCAGTGTTGTCAAACACATGGGGTGTCCCTTATTCTGCAACTTGACTGTATAGCAGTGAGGATTCAGACTATAGTACTGTCTACTTACTTGGTGACACAGTATCATACAAACATTGTAAGTGATATCAGCAAGACATTTCCTGCTTATTCTTGTCAGCAATTTATAACAGATACCCTGATATGGGGTTAAGAGAAATGTGAGCTTTCCTTGTGTGAATGAACTCAAATAAACAATAGAGTTTGTTTCCTGACAAACTTCGACAAAGACAATTTCCCTCAGAGATACTGAAACTACAAGCTTGGAATATGATACAATCATGTCTGCCAAAATCAGCTCCCCAATGACATTAGTCAAGTATTATGAATGAGCAAGGAGATGAAAACACACCACTAGATAGCTAGATAGAGCAAAGATTGGAGAATACTGATGGGTGAAAGGAATCATGGAAAACTAGATGGAAACATGCACAGTAAACATGCAAGTAAAGAACCGATGGATACATAAGTGAATAGATGAAGGAATAAATGAATAGATTAGATGGGATGGATGACTGGACTCATAGACAAGGGGATGGTTTATTACCTCCGCAAAGGAGGTTATGTGTTTGTCTGGGTATGTTTGTTTGTCTGTTTGTTAGCAAGATTACAAAAAAGCTACAAATTGGGTTTTGCTAAAATTTTCAGGAGATGCTGGTAATGTCCCAACTTAAAAATGATTAGATTTTGGTGGTAATCCAGAAAGCTGCCATCAGTAAACAACTGTTTTTGCTCAATAACTGTCCACTAATAATGATATCAGCATGATTCTGAGTGCTATGTGTGGGTATTTAGGGTCAAGGTCAATGGATGTCTGAATTAATAAATGGATGTTAATGGATACAAGCATATAGGGTTACATTAAAGGATTTATTGAAATTGGCTCTAGATAGATAGATAGATAGATAGATAGATAGATAGATAGATAGATAGATAGATAGATAGATAGATAGATAGATAGATAGATAGATAGATGGATGGATGGATACACAGATGGGTGTGTATAATGGCCTAAAATGCTCTATCAGTACGAGCCATAGAGACAGTTATACAGACGGCCATATACAGCTAGAACCCTTTAAACACCACCACAACACAGTGTTAACTCCTCTGTCAACAACAAGTCCTGACGGGTTGTCCACATGTGAGGGCAGTGAGATGGAGGAATGAAGGGAGGGCGTCGGGAAAATAGATGACAGGAAAGGAAGGAGAAGAAGTGGGGTGCATGCCCAAGAAACGAGGCTTCTCCTGTCTTGGCCCTAATGGTCCAAATGAGGCCGTGGGAGAGAATGTGTGTGTGGTTGTGTGTGTGTGTGTGTGTGTGTGTGTGGGGCTGTGTTTGCACATGTATGCATGCGGTGGGCTGAGGCAGAGGCAGAGGAAGAGGGGAAAAGAGGGTTGGTTGAAGGGTACTGAGCCTGGAGACTGAGGCAGACCAGAGCTAAATGACTCAGGCTCAACACCATATGAGTTGGCAGCTTGTCACATCTCAGCCCATCACTGAGGGACCGGATAGCAGAGCCTGTTTCACCACAGAGCAACTCCCATCACTTCAAATACAAACACGAGTATTTCAAATGTCCCTTTTTCAGAAATATGTGTAAAAGCACATTCACACCCAAATTTAAAACAGCAGTGTTCTTTTTTTCCCCCATCAAGCAGCAACCACCAAACATGAATTCAATGTTGAGGTGCAAGAAACTGCAGTTCCCCAGGTGTCCAGTTGAGGCTGTGTGTGTCAGTGCCTGAGGTCACATGTACACTCCATGTTAAATGCCCATTTTTTAAGCAGAAATAAAAAAGTCTAACATAAGGAACAGTTTTGGTCAGAGCTCTTCATATGCCCTTAAAATGCACATGCAGGAGGAAAGGATAAAGCCTTGACATCAGTTGTTTGATTATTAAAGGAGGCCTTGGAAAGTTGTTGAGGCTAATCTGGGGACTTTGATACTGTACAGACCCCTTCTGCTAAACCTTCTCCCAGACAGAGAGGCCAAGTTGAGACAGCATATAAGGCTGTCTGACCAATAGCGATCAGGTTCAACTTTGTTTCCACGTCAATCATGTCCCAATTTTCCCAAACTGGAAATCTTCAGTAAAATAAAAACAACTCAAATATACTCTCATCACAGTGGAAAATCCTTTAGAAATGTTGAACTGGCTGTAAATATGTTTATTGGGACTGTAAAAAACATCACACAGACACACCTGCAGCCAGCCTCAAGCAGACACTTGAGGAACTGCAGTTTTCGGCACTTCAATAGTAGTTTCATTTTTCACTAAGCAACTTGTGGCTCTTAAGGCATACTTAAGGCCACCACTGATTAGCAGTTTTGGGGGCAGTGTGAAACATGGATGTATTATAAGAACTGGATAGCGTGGCTCCGCCTTCTACCATGTAACAGACTTGAAGCCAAAATATCCCTCGTCAGGGCGCCACCATTGTGCAGCCAGTAGAGAATTTGGGCCATAATCTGGACGCAGCTGTCGTAAACGGTCGCAACACACCTCAGCATACGCCGTACACAATCATTGTGAAACTGCCGTAAACCGCGGTTATTTTTAAACTCTAATAACTAATAAAAAATAAACTTTTCAGACAAAAGAGGACTTGGAGAACACGCAGCCCAATAATACTTTAATGTCACCACAGCATACGGATGGGAGAAATATTTGTACGGGGTGTAATAATTTTTTGAAGTTTCACTACGGCCTGTTCAGATGAATGGGGGAGACGGAAATTTGACCTATACTACAGCCAGTCACCAGGGGGAGCAGTTTTCGTGGAGGCTTCAATTTGAGCCCAGCATCACGGCGTCCATGTTTTTTACAGTCTATGGTGTGAAACAAATAAATCTGTGAGGGTACTTTGATTATGTTTTGGTGAAATTAGTTACAATATATGTTCATTTCAAAACTCAAATAATTGGTTATTATTAATTTTTTATTTCACGAAATTTCGTGAAATAAAAAATGACGAAATAAAATTCAGAGACGCTCGAAATAAAAGGACGAAATAAACCCCCCTCGCCTCCCGTAGCAAAGCACTCGCTGCAATACGGAGGAGGAGGCTAATGGGGGGTCTCTCTCTCTCTCTTCCTGTAGAAGGACGCTCCTTCATCAAATAAATCAGTTGTGTGGACCTATTTTGGCTTCTCATGTAAAAGACGAGAGAACAGTGAGAAGATTGTAGACAAAACAACAACCGTGTGCAAAATATGCCGCTACAGTTCGCCGTAGACGGCGGCGAGTACAACTACAACTGAACTGCTGACAGGCAACGGCTGTATTGTGACGTCCGTCGGACGTTAAATAAGGTGACTGCCATAGTGAATACCTGCTTTTAATTAACAGTCACGGTGGGCAGTGCCCACGCCAACTACAATTTTAATTCACGAACAAAAGAGTGAGTAGTAATCTCTTAACCTCCTGCTTAGGGCTCTCTCCCTCCTCGCTAACACACACTAACTCTCCTGTTCTGAACTCTGACCCGCTCGCCCCGCCTACCTGGCCCCTTCACTGACTGTCAATTTATAGGAAACATTAAAATCCACATTGATCACATAACAAACAGTAGCGCTGCTACTGTATGTTTGTGTAAGTCTACATAAAAAAAAACAATGTTTGATTTTTGCATCTACTGTTGAGTTGACAGAATTTGATCATACTTGAAGATCAGAAGTATATGCACTGTTATAGGCTAAATATTATAGTTGACAGTTCAGACATTTATAGGTCTAAACTGCAGCTCTGAGGACTGCTATTTGTTTTCCTTTTCATTCAAGAATGTACTTATCCTGATTGTTACAACAACAAAGCACTTTTTATTCAGATTTGATGTTTGTATTTGCACTGCAGTCTAAACAAGGGGAAAAACTTAAATTTTGTTTTTTTTTCAAAGAACATTTATTTTGCACTGATGCAGCAATATTTTTTGTATGTCTGCATTAGGAAGAAATGAAAGAAAATGCGATTTTTACACAACTTCCTACCGTTGGAGAATTTCCTTAATCTTTATTTCCTATCGTGAGTATTTCATATCGTGAGCCCTGTTTCGTATTTCGTATCGTTTCGTGAGTTGACCATTTCGTTACACCCCTAGTAATTTTTAACATAAATATAAATTGTGAATGAGCAAAAAAAAAAGAAAGAAAGAAAAAACAACCCTATATCACTTTCACGATTGTCACTTCTGGACCAATCAACTCTGTTTTGTCTCTCTCCTACCTGTCGGCTTTTCAGCATAGATCTTTGAGTGGGCTTCGTAAACAAATATCCGCACGAAGCTAGCAGATTCAGCTAATGGGATGGGAAATATCTAATTTATGTTGGATTTTAGACAAGAGGGGAAGAACATCAGCATGAAATATAAGTGAAAACCTTCTTGTATAAAGTCTAATGTCTTAATAATCATCTTATTGAAATTGTTGTGGTGCTCTGTTGTTTTAGGGAAACAGTTTACTTCACTGTCTTTATATTAAAACATGTCTTTGCTATGTTCACTCCTCCTTTAGCATGCCTTGAGGTATTTATTTGGTTATATAGAAGAACAATGCTTTGGTTCTTGTCTTCAGTTCACTTTACGTTTTTGTGGAAGCAACAATTGTTGCATTTTATGTTGCCTGGTCTTTCTTCTAATAAGCAAATCCAACTAGTAGGAGCCATCCACCTCAACCTCTGAGTTTTAATAAGGAGTAAGATCAACAGGGCTGTAAAGAGGCTGTTAATAGCAAGGACACCTCCGATCTCAGGGGATTACAATTTAAAATTAAAGCCAAAAAAAATCCCAACTCTAGATTTAGTGTAGTTATTATTGAAGTTTACATTAAAAAAAATAAACACCTGCCCATTAATGAAATAAGGAAACAACCTCAGGTCGTTGGAGACTGACAAAACACAAAATAACTAATCCTAAGACAAGGTTTTAAAAGCTCAGGGCACAAGAAAAATTGGCTTTTTTCCGTTTTAGAAGCAAAGTGGATCTACAGTCAATTAATTTAGACAGAACAGAATGAATCCTCACAAACTAGTTGTTTACTTTTTGCCAAAGTTTTCCATGCCGTATTAAGTTTCCGTTTCCATCTTCCACTCCTTTAAAAAAGATCTATACACTGCACATGCCGCCATCCTCAACGCATGCTTCTTTGTGTCTCATTGGAATATTCATGCCAATTAAAAGGCTGTGCCTAAAAATAGACAGCCATGATTATGTTGGCAGGGAGCAAGGATCCTGTATGAAAATTAGTTGTGTATTATTAATGAAAATGTGTACAGAACATACAATTTATTCTTACGATAAGTTATTCTGCAGGCTGGGACCTGTGCTTATTGCTCAGAGGCTGCTGAGGTGAACTCGTGGCATTTCAGTGGAAACTAATTGAAAATTCAACTCAGGCTCTCATCAAAATGGAAAATGGCTGCTTCTAAATTAAGTGCAGAGGATTATACGCCTCTTTTTTTAAATTAACTGTATTCAATCATGGGTAATTTCAAAAAAGAAAATTCTCAAAAACACGATTATCACACACCCCAACAGAGACGGATAAATGATCTTGTCCTGAATTTGTGTGTGTGTGTGTGTGTGTGTGTGTGTGTGTGTGTGTATGTGTGTGTGTACCACAAAACAGATGAATACTGCCATAATGAATTTTACAGTAGATTTGAAAAAGCATTTCTAACATAAACCCCGATTCTGAGAATAAAGAAAGACAGGCACCACCACATCTTAAAAAGCACCAGCTGCCTTGAACGTAACACTTCCTGAATACAAGCTACCTTTATTCAGTCTCTAAAGTTAATATGGGAGATCCTGTTTTCAGTTTAAACATTATTATTGCATCTTTATTTGGACTCAAACATCCCTTTGGTTAATAAAGTACAGTATACATATTATGTCTCTGTAAATCATATGTGTACAGTTTAGCCCTGCTTTTTGTGACGAGCTTTAAAGTGTCATCAATTAGAAATTGGTTAATACAAAATGAGGATTAGCTGATAAATGAGATTGTATCAACTCAGGATGAACAATGTGGGCCTATGGATTCTCTCTCAGTTCCCACAGTGCTGATCAGGTCATGTGATCCACTCACAGGTGTGTGTTGACACCAGGTATGCATATCCTCCTGCCCGCTGTGGAAGAAAATACAGCAGTGCTCCTCTCTCCTCAGGCTAAAGTTACGGTTTGCCTGTTGTGTGTTGGCTAACAGCAAACTGAACCCTCAGTGCTCCTCTGTTTGTGTGGCCTTTCCTCACACACTGAGCTCAGACTGGTCTCTAGTTTCTTTTCCTCTTCCTCTGAGAGCCTCGTATGGACATGGGAAAACACGGCAGAAAGGCTATTCCTTAAAGAGACTTTTGAAAATTACATTTATTTTATCTATAATAAAAATGTTGTTTGATCATTTCTGTTAAATTGATCAAATCTTGTTCAATGGTTTCCAGGAAAGGCACAACATCACTGAAGTGAAAGGTGTTTACTGACTCTATTTTAGGTTGATGCACAGAAGTGGTTTCTTGAGGGTCTTCTTATTATCTATGGAGGGCTCTGAGTTAAATATTTCTCATCCAAAAAAAATTAATTCAGCCTTGAGATGCAATGTTATTTTCTCAGATTTTTCCATTATTAGCTATTTTTTTATTACAGTTCCTTGGTTAAAATTGATTACCACTGAAGTTATTTCCTCTATTTTGATCCCCCAACACCTTCCTGTCAGTCTCTTCATATAGATACAACATATGTATAAAAATGGAGAGGAAGATGACCATCAGTTGTGTGACACTGGTCAGCTATGTTTAGCAAGCAATACTGCAGCTGTCTTTAAACGAAACACTTGGCTGTAACTCAGTAAACATTAAACTAAAAGACCTCATTTCTCCTTAGAAAAGTTATTTACGTTTGAAAGTTGAGATCATTATTTGCCATTTCATTGAAAAATCTGCTCTATACTTGTGATTTTAGGTCACTTAATACAGGGGTGGTTTTGTCAGAAATGATTTGTCACTCATTATCTTGTCTGAAATCATCTAATTTCAATTAGTTCTCTCTCTCTCTCTCTGACCTACCTTCTATTTTTGGTGCATTTTTCTCCTTTTGTGTTAATACATGAATATGACTGTACTGTTAGACTACTTTGACAACCTTAAATAGGTAAATGGCTGTTTTTAATGTAATATTGTCTGTTAACTGGTGTTTTTTAACACATAATTGAGTGTCTTAATAAAGATTTTCATTCCCAAAGACTATTGTACTTTAAAATACTTGGAAGGTTCTTTTTTACAGGGTTTCCTCCATAGAGAAATCAGCCAAAGTGGGACTTTTGTAAGGTAACAATTAAGTGGACGTTAGTGAGACATTTTGTACATATTTGCAGATTTCTTTTGTCTTAACAGTGTTGCCTATCTATCTATCTATCTATCTATCTATCTATCTATCTATCTATCTATCTATCTATCTATCTATCTATCTATCTATCTATCTATCTATCTATCTATCTATCTATCTATCTATCTGTCTATCTATCTATCTATCTATCTATATCTATGCATATTGACTGCAACAATTGCTAGCTTTTTGTGTCTTTGGGGAAATAATGCAACATAATCTAAACATTCTATATTTATTTATTCGGGTGGTGGGGAAAAACTTTAGAAAAACAATCATTTGTAAGCCATTTATAAGCTATTAGTAGATTTTATTTGATAGTTAATCAATCATGAACAAACTAAATATATACATTTGTAAATGATTATTAAGTCATTTGTTAATGATTGTGAAATCATTCACAACTTCAGTTACAAGACATCTTTAGGCTATTAATAGGTATTAGTAGATAAATAGCCAATCATGAAAAAAATGATTGTTTAACCTATCCTAACCCTAATGATTTCCCAATCATTCCTAAATTATTTAATAATCATTTACAAATGGATGTGTGTGTATATATATATATATATATATATATATATATATATATATATATATATATATATATATATATATATATATATATATAGTTTGTTCCTTAAATATCTACTAATAGCTTGTAGATGTCTTGTAACTTCAGTTGTAAATGATTTTGTAATCATTCGTAAAAGATTTAATAATAAATAATCATTTACAAAGGAATATATATGTAGTTAATTCATAATTTGTTCAGTATCTACTGATAGCTTTTACATGTCTTGTAACTTAAGTTATAAATGGTCTAATAATCATTAACAAATGATTTAATAATCATTTACCAATGTATATAACTGGTTTGTTTATGATTAGTTAACTATTCACTAGCATCTACTAATGGCTTATATGTATCTTACAAATGATCGTTATTCTAAAGTGTTACCGGTGATGGTTTTAAGTCTGTCTTGCATTTAAGTCAAAGTACACACTCTCTAAAAAGGTGCAAATCCAGTGTTAATGACTGCCAAACTTTTACCAGAACTGTTTACACGTGATTGTCAAGAATGTTAATCAATGTGCAGATAATGCTTGTTGATGTTTTTTTTTAGTTAATTATTTGCTTTTGCACAGATTTTCATTTGTTGCTGTTTTGCACATGTTCAATTGGAGCAAAATGGCCACTTTTGAATTCCCTTACTAAATTGAAAAATGAAAATTAAGTATCTAAGCTCCAAACCTAAACATATTGCTTCAAAATAATCCAGTAATCTAATAACAGCAGAGGAGGAAAACAAAGAAAAAGATGACAAACTGATGGGAAGAAGAAAAAGAAGTGATGAGCTTGAGAGAGCAGACAGAGGGAAAGAGAGGTATCCATGTCTCTCTTTCTGCAAATAAACAAAAAGTAAACACCGATGGAGGAAACACCGTGACACCTGATGCTGCCAATCGCTCCTCCACCTGCCCACTCAGGTTTCCCAGAAGGCCATTCTGCCGGCCACAGCACAAAAGCCGCATAAAAAGCCAACACCTCTCTCCCCCCTGAGGAGACAAAGGACAATAGAGAGAGGAAAAAAAGCGATACAACACCTTTGTTTGCTGAGATTAAAACATGTTGCACTCTCTGCCTCCCTCCCACCCTCTCCCCCTCCCTCAGGAGTAATTCTACCTGCACAGTGATGTTACTGTCAGTGAACTCTCTCCTATGATTTTTTTTTAACATATTTTTTTTATTGTTTGGGTGCGTCTAGTGATTAGCGGTGCAATCTTGGCAGGTGCTGAATGAGCAGGCTGATCCTTTGCTGTATGATACGGGGATAGGGTTGGTGATGTGACCAGACGAGAGCTCCAGTCTGATTGTTGATGATGGAAACTAAACACCTGTGAATATAAAAGAATGGCTAGTCTTTAACACAGGGAATGTGACTCTGAGGAGATGAGCTCAGGAATTCACACATGAGCAGACAAAGTGCCATGTGCGCTGTTGTTACAGAGCTTGAGATAAACTGAAAACTTTCGAGATAACAAAGGTTGTCAAAGTTTTCCATATCATGATGCTTTTTCAATGCTGTGTTTGCAATTTCTGTGCCTTCAACAGGTGAGTGTAGTGTTGCAAAGTACTGAAGTGTAAAAACTAAAGCTACTGTTGTTATATGAGAGCTGGATTACATGCCTCTGTATACAAATTCCAGACAGTGCAGTGGAGGGTTAGGAGGTAGGTTGGAGTGTTTTTGTGGTGGTTGGATGTCAAAGGTTTAAGGTAATAAGTTCAATCTTATTCTTCAATAACATTAAATTGTAGCCTCAAAAGCTGAAAAATAATTCACATGTGCCAAAAATGTAGCTACTCAAAAGTCCACTTGAGGTTGGCTGCAGAAACCCTGTGCAGACATTTTCTACAGCCTAAATTACTGTTTTTGCAACCTGGTGAAAAAAATACACCTAAGTCTAAATTTATAATTTATTTTAAATATTTAAACATTTAAATGCTCTCACTGTGTTGGGGGCTGCATTTTATACTGCTACTGTTTTTTTTATTGAAAATGTCTGTAGAGTCGGGACATGACTGATATGGCTATAATTCTGGGTTTAGTCAGAATTGGTCAGATGGCCTTAAAGCTGGGGTTGGCGATTTTGGAAAACTAGCATGAATTTGAAAGTAGCATCTCCTCAGGGCTCCGCCTAACCGCCCCCGCTCACGTGCACGTGCGCGGCTGATATATCCAGAAGACTGATTCAACTCCAAACCCTCAGCACAACGTGTTTGTTTTACTCTACACCAAGTCACGTCTCAGTCAGAACGAAGAAAACACCAAACAAACATGTAAAGTTAGTTAGTACTCACAGCCGATGTTGATCAGGGTAGAGGTAGTTCCTCTGCCATTCTCCACATAGCTGTCAAATCTCCCGTTTTGGCCATGAAACTATCGAATTTTCCGTATTTTATCCTCTTTTCCACCATCCTCGTGTATCAGTATTCTACCGTAAATCTCCCGTGTGATGATATAATAATAAAAACATTCCTCTGCCTCTCCAAACTGAGCTCTGTCTCTAGCCTGAATGGGGCGGTAATGCTCCAAAATGATGGATGCCAACCGCCGTAAAACCGAAGAAGAAGAAAAGACCTCGCGAGAATGTCCACCTGCAGTAGCCTGGGTGTCAGCTATCGCGAGATTAGAGCAGCAGAACAAACTTAGAAAAACAAAGAGTTTATTTTAGATTTCTTGTAAATCTGTCTTAAAATGTGAGGGATACTGGAGCTTGGTGGGATTGTGGGACAGCTCATGGCGGGCTTCCCTTATTTTCAAAGACAAAACTTGAAAGGTAAGCATTCTCCTGTGGACTTTGGTACGTATGAGCTCGGCCACACACACCGAGTCTGTGCACGCCGGGAAAATGCACGTGCAGTAGGTGGGCAGAATGGCGACGGGATTTGATTGGTTTAAAAACAGGTGTCCCGGCATGATTATTGGCTGGGGTTTTCCCTGTTTTACTCCTGCTGTAGATAGCGGATATTTTTCGCTCTGTTTTAAGAACACATTATGAGTTGATTACCATTGGGTCATAAAGACCATTTTAACGAGAATTACAAAAAGTGTATCTAAATCAAATCGCAGACCCTAGCTTTAAAGGGACTGTGAGGAGAATCTATTTCCAGCGACAAGAAGACTCTGCTACCCATGAGCACACGCGGCGATTGTCGTAATGCTGCATTCCAGTAACCTCGGAACTGGGAGTGACATCATCTCCGACTTATCGGCGTTCCAGTTGAAGTCTGAAAAAAAACATTCCGATCTACCAGGCTATTGTTGGCTGTTGTTAGCATGCCCTGTGATGTTGTATGAAGAATGTGATTATCACTATGGCAGCATTTTTGTAAATATAAGTCTAACAATACTATGTATACAGCTGATCTAGAGCGACACACCCCAGTCAGAAGTGCAAATAAATTGATTATTACAGGAGCTAAATAACTGTTCACACTGGGGGCATCCATCTTCCATTGTCAACTCGGAAGTGGTGAGGTTTCACCGAGTTCCCAGTAGGAAATTTTGACTAGGGTGACGTTCCAGATGTAGTTTCCTACTCGGAACTCAGAAATTCCTACTTCTGACTACAACTTGAACGAACCACAAACCAAAGCGTGTGTTTGTTGATGCTAATAAAAATGCAGCTCGGACCTTCCTCAGAACTCAGCATTGCTTTACAACTTCTTTTTTCAACAACTTACAGGATGCAAAGCGACGAGATAATCGTAGTTTTGTAGCCGGCTATATATCGCTACTTACAGCCTGGTGCTCTAAGACTTGCTCTATTTGAATAGAGAATTTGCTCTAGTTTTAATCGTCTTGTTCCTGAAGTTGAGTATCCAGGCCAGTCCAGCCCTGTACGACCCGACTGGAAGGCTAAGGAATAGCATTTTTAGATAACCTATTTTGATGCTATAAAACTCATCGATAAGTGTGTATTTCGATCAGGCATATATCTAAAAGTGAAACTTTTTTGTTATTACTTAGAAACTCCTCACAGACCCTTTAAGTCCAGCCTAAACATGACCTCAAGATCAAATGAACTGACATATACAGCATAGCAACATCCATGACATACATAAACAAACCTTTCTACAATATTAGAAAAGCATCTAACCTAAAAAAAAATCATGTCAAAAGTTGTGATTTAATTGAAGGACAATAAGGAGTGGAAATTAACAATCAGAATGTAATTACAAACTGGATCTGTTCAAGTGAACATCTAAGTCAAAGTTATAACTACTTTCTTTTAAAATCAAAAAATACAGAATATATCATCAAACTCAAATTATTAACATCCTACAGAAATGAATTTATAAGTCTTGACAATAATATCTCACTAGAGAAATTCAAAATACTGTAACATTTGTGTCATAAATGAGAGGATGGGGATGTCAGTATGTCACCTGTGTCAGCAATCTTCCAATAGATTAAACTGTCAATGTGATTTTAAGTAGCATGTCTTGTATTGTACTGTCAAGAAATGTTACTGTACCATTAGAAATTTTTTTGTCTGTGTTTACAATGAGTTTTTTTTTCTTTTTTCCGTTGGGGGGGACTTCTGTGTCCCTCCTGTGATTATACTGGGGCACGTGACTGAGTAAATGGGGTCTGGCGACAGCCATGGTTCATTGAGTCTTTTGATTTTATGCACAGTTTTCTGAAAGTGAAATCACAAAATGTGGAAATTTCAACAAACTCTGCAGAGGTATTTATTATGGCACATGCATGACATGATAAAAGTTTGGAGGCCAAAAGTCAAATAGTCATAAAATCACTGTGGCACAGTCTTTGGGCCATCCTTTATTTTTGAATGTGAACTTGTCAAAACAATATTTCACGAATAGTGATCCTCCTTAGAGGATCACTATAGGATCGCTTGGATCTAAATATCTCCCAAAGCACTGTTTGGATCAGGAAAGCCTTCTGGGTGAGTATATTGTTCTACTTCATTCTATAAACAATGTGAAAGCTGCAGAAACCGAATTTATCCTTTAACTTTGTACTTGTGCCTGATCTGCATGGGACAACCAGTTGGCAATCTCTCAGGCTATAAATGGAGGTCCATGTGCATGAGAAGTCTGTAGTACCCTGAGCATCCACTTGGGGCTGGATGCAGAAAAATTAAACTGATGTTTGTATGTGTGGCAAAAGCGGTTCAGTGCATTAAAATCCATCTTAATTGGCTGGTTGAAAGAACAGCGTCAGTCAAAAACTTAAAAAAAAAAAAAAAGACTGTTCTGACTGTGAGGGGGGTGAAGTTTTTATACTACATCTGTTTGCCTTTTATGGAGGATTTATTGAGGCTACTGGTTTTGGAAATGCAACACTGCTAGTGGTCAGACAGCCTCAAGTCCCATCTCAACATGGAGTTTTTGCATTTCCTGAAAAATAACACTTTTGGACATATTATGGCCAGGTTTGAGCATGATTGATTACGCAACAATGCGCATAGGGCATTTATCTTTGTCACTGTGGTAAGAAAAAAGATACTGACATCAGTTAAATTTTACTGTTATATCACCATTTATGAGTGTTGTATTGTGACAACCCCTCTGACAACTACATTAATGAATATGAACCACTGACAGAAGGAGCCTGCAGCTTCTTACACTTGGCAACAAGTCTTATGCAATTTATGTGACTGCTATTGTTCCGCAGAGTCAAATAGGCGTGTGAGGCAACATCAAATTCAGCAGTCTATCACTACAACAGCAACCGCTGCAGGGAGGACAGCCCCAGAGACACGTACTCTCTCCACAGGAGGGCTCTGCCAATCTGGAAACCACAGTGGGGGGTCTCACTCTCATCAGCACTGCGGGATCCAGACCGCTAGTCTACCTTTACTCACTCCCTCGTCTGCACAGAGGCTTTAAATTAGAGCCATGGACTTCTGTCCACAGTTTACACACCTCTCCTTCTGTCTGGGTTTACAGTGGATCCGAATCAGCAAAAAATATTTTTAACAGAAACAGTTCAATTTGAAAAACAAATTACAAAAGTTTAAGAACGTACAGACATGTGCAAAATTGTTGGTACCCCTCTGTTAAAGAAATAGCCCCCACTGGTCTCTGAAATAAATTGAACTGACAAAAGAAATAATATATAAAATGACACTGAAATTTAACAAATGAAAATCAGATATTGCCTTTGAATTGTGGTTCAGCAGAAACATTAAAAAAAAAAGAAATAACGAAACTGGTCTGATCAAAGTTGATGTTATCCTTAACTTTATATTTTGTTGCACAAACTTTTGAGACAATCACTGTAATAAGGCAATTTATGTATCTCAATGAGATCTTTGCACCTGTCGGCAGGTACAAAACCCAAAACCAGTGAAGTTGGCACGTTGTGTAAATCGTAAATAAAAACAGAATACAATAACCATCAACTTAGAATTTAATGGCAGCAACACATTGCAGAAAAGTTGGCACAGGGGCATTTTTACCACTGTGTTACATCGCCTTTCCTTTTAACAACACTCAGTAAACGTTTGGGAACTGAGGAGACCAATTTTTGAAGCTTTTAAGGTGGAATTCTTTCCCATTCTTGCTTAATGTTCAGCTTAAGTTGTTCAACAGTTCGGGGTCTCTGTTGTTGTATTTTACGCTTCATAATGCACCACACATTTTCAATGGGAGACAGGTCTGGACTACAGGCAGGCCAGTCTAGTACCCGCACTCTTTTACTATGAAGCCACGCTGTTGTAACACGTGCAGAATGTGGCTTGGCATTGTCTTGCTGAAATAAGCAGGGGCATCCATGAAAAAGACGTTGCTTGGATGGCAACATATGTTGCTCCAAAACCTGTATGTACCTTTCAGCATTAATGGTGCCTTCACAGATGTGTAAGTTACCCATGCCTTGGGCACTAATACACCCCCATACCATCACAGATGCTGGCTTTTGAACTTTGTGCCTACAACAGTCCGGCTGGTTCTTTTCCTCTTTGGTCCGGAGGACACGACGACCACAGTTTCCAAAAACAATTTGAAATGTGGACTCGTCAGACCACAGAACACTTTGCCACTTTGCATCAGTCCATCTTAGATGAGCTCGGGCCCAGCGAAGCCGGTGATGTTTCTGGGTGTTGTTGATAAATGGCTTTCACTTTGCATAGTAGAGTTTTACCTTGCACTTACAGATGTAGCGACGAACTGTAGTTACTGACAGTGGTTTTCTGAAGTGTTCCTGAGCCCATGTGGTGATATCCTTTACACAGTGATGCTGGTTTTTGAAGCAGTACCGCCTGAGGGATCGAAGGTCACAGGCATTCAATGTTGGTTTTCGGCCTTGCCGCTTACGTGCAGTAATTTCTCCAGATTCTCTGAACCTTTTGATGATATTACGGACCGTAGATGATGAAATCCCAATTGCAATAGCTTGTTGAGAAATGTTGTTCTGAAGTTGTTGGACAATTTGCTCACGCATTTGTCCACAAAGTGGTGACCCTCGCCCCATCCTTGTTTGTGAATGACTGAGCATTTCAGGGAAGCTGCTTTTATACCCAATCATGGCACCCACCTGTTCCCAATTAGCCTGTTCACCTGTGGGATGTTCCAAATAAGTGTTTGATGAGCATTCCTCAACTTTCTCAGTCTTTTTTGCCACTTGTGTCAGCTTTTTTGAGACATGTTGCAGGCATCAAATTCCAAATGAGCTAATATTTGCAAAAAAATAACACAGTTTACCAATGGAACGTTAAGTTTCTTGTCTTTGCTGTGTATTCAATTGAATATAGGTTGAAAGGGATTTGCAAATCATTTACGATTTACAAAACGAGCCAACTTCACTGGTTTTTGGTTTTGTACTTTGGCCCAAACCTCATGAGCAAACTGCTCCAGCTGTCTTAGGTTCGAAGAGTGTCTTCTCCAGACTACATGTTTAAGCTCTTTCAACAAATGTTCAGTCTGCCTATTTAAGGGGTGAACACAAATGCTTTAGATCAGGGCTCATAAAAGGCCACTTCAGAATAGTCCAGTGTTTTGTTTGGAGCCTTTCTTGGGTGTTTTTAGCTGTGTGTTTTGAGTCATTATCTTGTTGTCCTGTTGGAGGACCCATTACCTGTGAGCAGGCTTTCTGACACAGGGCAGCACATTTCCCTCCAGAATGCCTTTATAGTCTTGAGATTTCATTGTACCCTGCACAGATTCAAGACACCCTGTGCCAGATGCAGCAAAGCAGCCCCAGAAGCCTCTTCCATGGTTCACAGTAGGTATAGTGTTCTGTTCTTTGTATGCTTCATTTTTGTGTCTGTCAACATAGAGCTGAGGTGACTTACCAAAAAGCTCCAGTTTTGTCGTATCTGTCCAAAGGACATTCTCCCAGAAGCTTTGTGGCTTGTCAATATGCATTTTGACAAATTCCAGTCTCACTTTTTTATGACTTGCTTTCAACAGTGATGTTCTCCATTAAGTCCTCTTTGGCTAAAACAGCAAAGGATGGTGTAATCTGACACAGATGTACCTTGACCTTGGAGTTCATCTCTAATCTCTTCGTAAGGTTTTCTGGGCTCTGGTTGCTGTTTGTATTATCCAGTTTGTCATCAATGTTCCTCTTGAGGTCACATCCAGGGCGATTGGCTACAGTCCTGTGGACCCTTTCTGAATATGTGTAGCTGTAGTCACAGGAACACCAAGTTGCTAGGAGATGTCCTTACAGCCTTTACTTTAAACATGTGTGTCTATACCTTTATTTCTTACCTCTTGAGACAACTCTCTCCTTAGCTTTCTGTGGTCCATGTTCACTGTGGTACACACCACAATACCAAACAGCACTGTAACGACTTTTCACTCTTTAAATAGGCAGACTGACTGATAGCAAGTTTGAAGACACCTGTGATGCTTATTACAGGACACACCTTAGTTTAGCATGTCCCTATGGTTAAATCAATTTCAATTTTTAATAGGGGTCACTTTTGATCAGGCCGTTTCATTACATTGTCTGTTTTTCTAATGACTCTGTTGAACCACAATTTAAAAGCAATTTCTGATTTTTGTCAGTGAATTTTAAGTATTTCTTTTTAATTTATTCTTACATTTGGCAGTTTCAGGTTATTTCTGACACCATTGTGGGTTTTTCATCAGAAGGGTACCAACAATTCTGCACACGTCTGTAGTTGTAGGACTTCCGCTTTCTGCAATTTATTTGGCTTTGCAGGTCAGTTAGAGCCAAAAACTATTTTATCAAATTACACAAAATGGTTCATAGCAATGATTTAAGATATTTAATGAACTGATATGTTTAAGGTTTAAACAAAACATTGAAAAGGCGCATTACAACAGAAAAAGTAAACACCTTATATAAGTAATTTAAAGGCTTACTGAAATTCAACACTTATATTTTTATAAAGGTTTATTACATGTGATATTTTTTAACAGTTCAAAGGGGTGAATGTGCAAATAATTACAAAATCAAGCTACAAATATAACACATAATAGGGACATGATGGTGGAGTTTGAAAAAAAAAAGTGTCCAATTCTGCTCCTCACATTGCTCCATTATGACCTGGTATTAATATGCATCTCAAGTTTCTGCATTGCTGTCAGATTACATTTTTTACCCGTTTAGTCTCTTGTGTCTTCACTAGATCTTCCCCTGCACCTCCAATATGTCTAACTAACCAAAAACTGTAATCTAAAACTGAAATATTTTCTGAGATTTATTTTTTGAAGCATAAATAACAAATGTTGGGTAGTAAATGTTAAATTGCAGTTTATTTTTGTCATAATGTAAAAAGGGCTCTCAGCTGGTGTCTGTTCATGATTTAATGAATGTTGACTCTAAATGCATGTTTCTCAATGACTGAAATGCACTGTGACATGAAATAATCCCTCCTTAAATGCAGAAAACACAAAGTTAAGGTAACACCTCAAGCACAGGGCTAGTGGTTTAATGTGACTTTTTGCAAAGACTTCAAAGAAACCCGCTACTTCTTACACTCTCGCTCTTTGTGTGAGAATGGCGAGAGGATAAAACACAAGCCTGTGTGCTCACACCCTCCATCTCTCTCCCGCTATACAAACAGAACGCCCAGATAATAATGAGGCAGGGTGAGAAAGTGTAAAGTGGAGGTGTATTGAGAGGCTGTGTAAGCTGGCCTAATCCTCCTTCACAGCATTTGTTGTGTCATTAGAGCTGTAAGGGTTGTGGATCCTGTGACATGGGCTCTATTCACTTGTGTAGCCCTCAGCCAGAGCGCTGTAGAGACACTGTGTTTTGTTTGAGTGGCCATAAGCTACTGAGGATTTTCAGAGGTGGGAGTGCCCTCAGAGCCCCCACAGAGCCGGTTCCCCTCCAGGACAGGAATTGTGGTAAAATGTGGTGACAGGATCAAAATACCAGAGATCAAACAAACACACCAGACTCTTAAATTTCACTCAGCTGCTTTATTTTTGTGCAAATCTCAAAACAGAAGACTTTCTACATGGATGAAAAAGTAATAATGAGGTATAAAGACCCTTTGGTTATGATGTGAGAGTGAAAGCATGTGACTGGCTGGCTGAATTTGCTGCCCAATAAGACCTGACCCATTCATTATTATTCTAAAACATGATTCAGAGTGATATATTCTCCTTTAGAGTTTGGTTTAAAAAAAGTCTGTCTGTGCTGCTGTCACATTAAGATTTGAAGCTCTGAGATAATAATCACATATCATGTTCAGCACCATCCCGAGTTCAGTTTGCTATACGGTGCATGTCATTGACAGTTTGCACAAAAAACAGTGAAACTACGTTCACACAGTCCTAGTATACCCAGTCATTCACATTTTAAACAGAACAGAGATCCTCCAAACTTCTTGAACAGCTTAGATCTTCGTCTGGAGTTGCACTGTGTAATGAGTGAAACTGAACTTTTAAACATGAAGTGAACTTTCACAGCGATGAACTCACTAAACTGCTTCAAATGTGCAGTTTAGTGAGTGGGATAACTTGTTCTCACTTTTTATACAATATGGCTTCACATTTATTTGAGCAATGACTGACATATTTATTTGGCTGAGTGATACACATTAGCAAAGTGTTTTCAAGTATTTGTCATCGTGTCAGTCCCAAAAACATCTTTAAAAGTAGCTATAAGGTCAGCAGATTAAAAACATACATTTTCTGCTATTTCCTACAGTATATTAATATGTTCTGGCCATTCTTTTAATAAACATGTTTATGGTCTGCTATGGGGTTGATTTCTATAAATCCTAATGCATATAAGTTTGTTAGGTTTACAACTTAAAAGGCTGAGCTGAAGTCCGACAAGGAAGACAATCTTTTTGGGGTAATATTCATCTATCAATTTATTTGTATGCAAACCTGTGAAATAAGTTGGTGAGGAGACATGAAATTCCAGACTTGTTTTAAAGCTCTCAAGCCTGCCTTGACTTTAACTTCTGTCAGTTTATTTCATATAAAATTCATACTTCCTTGAACTTTTATTCTGCCTTTTTATTCTGCCTTTTATTCTTCTGCCTGTCTTCGATTTACTGTTTGTGAATTCATGAACACTGTTTTAAATTATGCTTTGTGACATGTCAATTGTAGCATGATCTAGCAAATTCTCCTCAAAAATGTTTAGCTTAAAAAAGCATAACAGAAACTAAACTAAAAGGTTTACAATCACATATTAAATTGTTTCTCAGTCACCAGTCCATCAAAGATTTAAGAACTTTGGAAAGGAAAATAAGACTTTTTTTATGACCTTGACTTTTAAAAATCCATATTAAGACTTTATAAGGACCTGCACAAACCCTGATAGGCTAATTAGCTTTTTTAAACTGAATGCTTTGTATGAGCTAGTGCTGTAAAGCTGAAGCACTTCATATGAGAGAACTGCAGCCCACTGCCCAAGTTAAGCAGTGCCAAAAGTAGGCATTGGGACTCTCTGAAGAGGAGGTGTAGATAAAATTACACTTGACAAAAAATTATTTTGCCACTGTTGATTTAAATTTACTTGAACTAGGGTGGGAGACCTACATTTTACTGTTTTACAGGCAAAACTATTTACTGAATTTGAGTTCAAACTTAAACAGTAAACCAGTGAAAAAATGATTTTTGCAATGGTCTCTTATATATTTTCCAATGCTTTATATATGACAGGTTTGAGTGTGTACTCTACTTGCTGCAGCAGCTGTACCTATATTAATGTTCTCATACAAAGCTGATTCGAGGTAGAGAATCTTTAGCTTGTAAAGACTGGTTTATACTTCTCTGTCAAAAAAGCACCAAAACTTACTCTGCCCAGCCCAAAACACATACAGAGGGCTACACTTGCAGCCTGGTGTGCATATACACAAAACAAAGCTGTATATCAAAATTACGCAAACTGAGAGCCTTGTGATTGGTTTGCTGTACAGCAACAGGTAACTGCCAGTCTCTGAGTCTGTCTCAGGTGTGGTTTGAGTTGAGTTGCAGGATAGAATTACCTCAGGAGTCAAACAAACACTTCAAATTTGCTTGCCAAAATATCTAACCTAACAACCAGGATAGAGAGTACAACACGTATTTTATTGGATATATTTCACAAGCCTATCTGGCCAATAACCCAAAATATTGGCCAATGCCTGTTTGCCTTCATGAATATGCAGACTATATGCATATTTTCAGAACAAGCAAAATACTGAGAGGAGAGGATGCAAATGTTATCATTTAGCTCCTGCAATATAATTTATCAAACCTGAAAATGATTACAGTCTTTTTGCATTTATATTTAGCAGGTTTGAAATGTAGGTGCAAACTGGCACAGTGTGACGCAACAACAGCTGTGGTCATTATGATGAGAAGGAGGCATAGATGCAATGACAGACCACTAAGAGAGATAATTTTTCCGAGCATGTGTCAACATATTTGGACTGTCAGAAATAAAGACAGTAGAGACATCGTCGATCCACCAATGCCATTTTTAAGCTGCTGGATGATCTAAGGGCTGATTTGGAGCCAGTCACGACAAGGAGCCATGTCATGAGATGTCTCTGCTGGAGCTCACCTACGTATTAATTTGCCTCCTCTACCAAGACCTCCAACTCCGTGGTTTCAACTTCATTTTATGTTTATGGCCACACTGTACTCCCAAACTCTCCATGGTGACAACTGGTAGCACATGAAAAATCTTTAATTACAGAGGGAAGTCTGCACCAGTTTCAGTGCTTGGTATTTGGGATCTTAGAAGATCAGGCACTATAATGCCAAAAGTATTCACTCACCCATCCAAATAACTGTTTTCGGGTGTTGCAATCACTTCCAGGGCCACAGGTTTATTAAATCAAGCACCTAGGCATGCGGACTGCTTTTACAAACATTTGTGAAAGAATGGGTCGCTCTCAGGAGCTCAGAGACTTCCACTGTGGTACTGTGATCAGATGCTACCTGAGCAGTAAGTCCAGTCTTGACATTTATACAATACCAACGACAGCAACTCAGCCACATAGTGATGGCCACATAAAAATAACAGGTCAGCGGATGCTGAGGCGCACAGTGCACAGAGGTTGCCAATGTTCTGCAGACTCAGTAGTAAAAGACCTCCTAAGTTCACGTGCCCTTCAGATTAGTTCAAGAACTGTGCATAGAGAGCTTCATAGACTGGGTCTTCATGGCTGAGCAGATGCATCAAAGGCCCCTTCCTGTTCCAACATGACTGCACACCTGTGCACCAAGCGAGGTCCATAAAGACATGAATGTGGGAGTTTGGTGAGGAAAAACGTGACTGGGCCTGCACAGAGTCCCAACCTCAACCCTACAGATCACTTTCGAATTAATTTAAGAAGACATGAGATACTGAATGTTCAGAACTAGGCTGGTCTGGAAGGACACTGTGGAGGTGATAGAGGGGGTGGGGCAAAAGGGGGTGGTATGGCAAAGATTTGACTTAGGAGTATAAGCCAGGCTTGACTGTAAACCATGAAACAGAATAAAAAATGTAAGATCCATATACAGTACAATATGCTGGAGCAAGCATCACTAAGTGGTTGTATTGTTTCTTTCAGTTTCTTATTGCTGGCATGTTTAAACATTCAAATGGCTCAGATGATTAAAAACGGCTTACCCTCACACACATACTGTATCAGCTTCAATCGCATACAATGATCCCATTCTGCCTGAAAAACTCAACAAAAATGTGCTTATCCTAACCTATGCTGCATCTGCCAGTGTCCCCAAGCTACAGTCAATATCAAGACAAGACAAATGCAAAATAAGTAAACAGTATAAGGCCAGTTGTGCCAGTGCAATAACAAAAAACACTCTGTAATAAGAGTACTTAAAGCATGGCTGATTTCTCCTTAAATAATGGCATAACAAGAAAGTAAACTTATCATTTTTCTATACTGCGATGTACACTGTAGTCTTGAGTTTTAATTAGCATTTTTAAAGACTATTGAGGTGTTTGAATATTGGTGGTCAGTCAATTTTTAGGACCACACTCTCACTTGGGCTGCTCTTTGAGCTGGTGTTCCCTGAGAGCACCAGTAAAGGTAGCTGTCCACACATGCAGGGCCGTCCCAGCGGAGAGGGTGAGGAAGAAGAGGAAGGCGACTTGAAAACCGAACCAGTCAACCACGCATCCTGCCAGGGCGCTGAACGTCAGCTTTCCCAATACCTCCAGAGTCGCCAGGAAACTGTAGTGGGTTGCCTGAAGGATGAGGGGAAAGGAAGGGGAACAGGAGGAGTTGTGGTAAAACAGAAAGAAGTTAGGAAAAAGGGAAGTGAGTGAAAAAATGAAAGGACATTTTGGGAAATAAAGGCCAAGGGAAAGAAAGAGCATATTCATAGGATGAGAGAATAACAAAAGGTGACACTTTTTCCTATCCTTATGTGAATCTTATATTTGTTTTCAATAAAGGAAACATAAAAGTGTGAATTTTGCAAATCAAAGAGCAAGAGGAAATTTTAGAGGAGAAAAATGAAGACGGGAAGCCTGAAAGAGAAAGGGTGAGATCATGGCCTGAGTCCAATGGATGGAAGAAAAACAAGAAAAAGGATCTGATCCCAGCCTGTAGGCTTTCAACAGAGACAGAGACAGAGAGAGATAAAGATAGACGGACTGAGAAAGACTGAGCGAGGGACATTACCTAATCTCTGTTAGCCCCTTGTTTCTGCCAGAGAGCTCAGCACCCAAATAAGGCAGGTAACTCGAACACAGGACTCTAGTGACACCTGTACCATCCACTGAACAAAGCCATACTGTGGACACTTTCTTTACTGTTGAAGTAGATTTACTCAGTCAATATGAAAGATATACATTCATAAAGACCCTTAGTTTATTTAAATATTTCTAAAATGTCAAAAATAATCAGCATTGATAATTTAAGTTTCAGTTCAAATGTTTTTCTAGAGTAATTGTTTCACTAGCAAGCAAAATCATGCATTACTCCTTTAAAACATTTGCTATACAGATCAACTGAAAGTACTCTGACAAATGTTTTACAGCCAGATCGATGGTTTGAGTATTTTAATAAAAATACATTAAAAACATGTTTGAACAGTTTCTACAATGTGAAATAAGTTGCATTGCTTCCCTCTACTTTCAATCTTCTTTGGCTAAATTCTTTTTTAATAGTCGGAGATTATAAGTTACCTCTGAGGAGACCATTTTGGATAACAAGACTGTCAATCTGACAATCTTTATTGATCTTCACAACAAATACTGTTTTTGAGACTCCACTGATCAGAGTCTTTGTACCTGCAGATATAAATGTCTATTTTTCATTTAGTGGAAACACATACACACGTTTTTCAACATTACATGTATAAAGTGTGACCCCAAAGACTTGTGCTTTACTTAGGACGCACTTGTGTTTTTTTTTGACAGACTCCATCAGCAGCACTATTTCAAAAAGGTGTTCAATATTATAAGTGCTTCACAGCACATATGCAGGTGTGCTGTGTTTGTGAAGGCTTACGTTTTGAGGTAGTGTGTTGCAACATCATTCTGAAGTAAAGGAGTACAGGAGAAGCTGACACGTAGAAGCAGCAGAAGAAAAAAGCAAACAGAGCCTCACAGTACACATGTGATGTCACACTTATTTCAGTGCGCTGTGCTGTATGTCTCTATTGAGCACGTCATATAAATGGTAATTACATGCCAATCTTAAAAAGCAAAAATGTCAGGAAGATAAAATGTGGTGGCTATGAAAATACCTGGATGCATTGTCCAAATGTCATTCATGTTTTAAGGAAAAGTTGTACATTGTTTTGCCTTTAAATCAAATTGATATCATGATAAGAAAAGATTTTAAACATCTATGAATCAATTGTATACCTTAAATAAGAAATAAGAGTGTTTAACAGTGGAGGTTACACTTAACAGTACATTTTTTGTTTTAGAATTGTTGCATCCCTTCTGTTAATGTGCAGGAACATGTCTGTAGGGTACCAGAACAGCCTTAACTACATTGCCTTGGAGCTGAGAGAGGATGGGAGTAACGCAGGAGCCCATAGGAGCAATGGGAGCTCGGCGGCGGCAGTGGCAGCAGCGTGGACTGTGCCTCTGCTGGAGAACGGAGCCAACTCCAGTCAAGACTGGCTGTGCTTTACTCATAGGCTTTTTGGAACAAAGCATGCTACTAACTTTTCATGAAGACATCCAGGATCCATGTTGCAGGAAAGGACCAAAATATGGGGCCTTTCACTTGTACCTTTGTATTCATACTGTGGATCTTTTTTTTAATCACAATTTTGTTTGGAAGCTCATTCTTTTGTCAAATCTTTGGAGGGCTTAGGGTCGGAAACATCTCTTACAAAAGTTTTTAAATCCAACCCTTAGGTCGTGTGTTTTTTTCTTCAGAAATTTTGTATTTGTAGATCCAGAGTAGAACATCTGTGATTAGTGTTTTTGTTTCTGTGATGTTATGAGACCTCCATTTTGACTGTTCATCAAAGTGACAACTTTCTGTCTTTCTGATGACCAATCAAATCAAAAGTGTCTAGAGCCTTCTTCTCTTGTTTTCTTGATAGTAGTATCCAATCAGGATCAGCCAAAGGGTCAATAATACCCGTTTCAGACTGACCAAAAAACCTGTTTAAACCTGGTAACAGTTGGCTCCTGTCCGCAGTTTGAAAGGGTTTAATCAGCATTTCGACCCACGTCATTTGACCCTGCAAGCGACACAGGTTTTAATCGGCTCGCCTCCAATCGGCTTCAGTCGACCCAATAATTTATGGATGACGTCAGCATAAGATCCCCACGTCATAATATCATGCCCGCCCCGTCAGTTTGTAACTTACATGACTCTTTTCCATCTCAGCAACTAATTCCATCCGCCTTTGTATCATCAGTGCTGAGTTTGTACATTTCTAAAGAGGGACAAAAGTACAAAGTAAAGAAAACCACGCCCACGACCTCCATGCTCCTTTCCATTGTTTACATGGAGGGGCTTCGTCGCGCTGAGGATGTCATCAACATGACGGTTGATGCGCCAGAGGAATAAACAAAGCCATGCAGCTCGTCTGCTGCTGATTAGACCCGGGTCTGCTGGCAGTGGGAAAAGAGTCACTTGGCGATTGTTAGCGGGTTAACCCACGTTAAAAAAAAAACATGTTAACCCGCTAATTTTCGTGTGAATGCGGTCTAAGAGACAAGACAGTCAGTCAGTTTCCAAACAAGTCAAAACATGTAGTGTCTTGTGATGTGGCCCTTTATAACATTTGAAACAAAAGTTGCTTCCAAGAGTAGCAAATGGGACAAAATGGAGAAAAAAATATCTAGAGGAAGAAATGAAAACACATAAATACATCCTGCTGTACATGTCCTTGCATACTTTAATTTTGCTCTCCAAACAGCCAAGTCTTGACAGTGCTATGTTAAGGTGTTAAGAGGCTGTCTCATCATTGTTCTGTGTGCGATTTAAGTTCTGTGAGATTCAAACTCTGTTCGGTTTGTTCTGTTTTGTCTGTATGTTCATACAACTCTTGATAGTTCCATTCGATAGCATCACAATAGTGTAGATTGTATTGAAAAGAAAATCATGTCTTGAGCTTGATTCTGCTTGAAAGGGTTCAGGTTCAACAGCAACTGGTCTTGACTGTTGATGACTGCATGCAGCACAGTTTTACCAAACTTTGATTATTTTTCGCTTAATTTCTCAGTCCTACCCTACAGCTTTGTGGAAAACGAAGGCCTCAAATTCAGGAGACAGCTTATGAAACCCCTTTTTAAGTATAAATGTTTAATATTCATATTCAACAATTATTTGACTTTATAATCATTTAACTTCTTTGAAATCTTAAACCCTTTGTCTGAGATGTCTGTCAATGTCAAGCACACAACAAAATGTATTAAATTTCAACTTCAGAACCCTTTTTACCAAAAGCTTTGATTGAGAATTATAAATTAGTTTGAATTGCCAGTTTCAGAATCAAAATTGGAATAATGACATGGGGAAAGATTCTCATCTCTAATGACCGCAAACTTCCACAGATAATCCTAAAACATTTGATCCAACTTTAACTTTTCTTTTGCGTTTGTAGACAACTTTTATAACAACCCACACAGGCTATTTCTCACTTAAATCACAGAAAATGAAATGAGCTGACTACGCTGCGAGTTGGGAAACTTGTGGTGGCTGTGAAACTTGTGCTCTGTAGCAGAGGTCTGCACACTGAGGTACAGTACAGAGCTCTGTGTGACCACAGCTAAGTGGAGTGTCTTTATTTGGAGCAACTTGTTTAACAGATTGGGTTTCTTTCTCCTGGGGATCGTTAACAAGCACTCACACTATCAGCTTTCTGCCACCGGATAGCACTACACTAACACACATATACACACAGGGGGCTAATGCTGTCCCCCTCCTCACATACACACTGATTCACACAGCGGCACACTAAAGAGCAAACAGAATATGTGTCATGAGAACATCTCAAATGAACAGTGCTTCTCATCACAGTCGTTATGTTGTGATTATTTCTTACGTATTTATTGTATATGCAGTTTTAGATTCTCCGCTGAACACCCAGACATTTGTTCCCCCTGCCTTCTCCTCTTTATAAAAGTGACAGCGATTTAAATGATAATTTGTCACCTTGAGAGATCGACTGAGTGACGTCTGAATGGTTGTGTTAACAGCTATCACCTGCAGGCAATGATGGCCCAGTTACGATGGGACAAAAGGGGTTATGTCAAAAAGGAGAAAAGCGAAATGGAGAGGAAAAAGTCAGCAGAGGGAAAGAGATCGTTTAAAGGACGACAGAGCGACTAAGACATGAGAGGGAGGATGGGGGGAATAATGACAGAGAGGGGAAAAAATTAATAAAAGGGCAGAAAAAAGAAAATGAAAAGAGACCACTGCTGAGATAGTCTTAGTGAAAACAGCTGATCAAAACCGACAGTTCTAAGTGACGATAGGTGTAGTCAGGCCTCCCTTTACAACTGAAGGAAGTGGCCTCAAATTATATAACAGCGCAATCATAGCAAGACAGAGGAGAGGAGAAAAGAGAGGAGACGGAAGATGGGAGAGAAAAAAAAAGTCTGTGTTGTTTTTGTTAAGCCACAGGAGATGACCTAATAGCAGAGAATGGGACAATTAACGCTTAAAAAACAGTGATGACAGAGTCAAATTATTCAATAACAGCAGCCTGAGGCTTTTGCAGGCATGAAGCAGGTGGAGTTTACCTGAATGCTCTCCTCGGCTCTCTGAGTGCAATGCATCATGGTTGTGAAGGTGAGTGTGGTGATGAGACCGCCGAGGAAGTGTTGAATGCTCATACTCATGACGGCCATACCTGAGGGAGCAAACGCACACGAGTTAAATAAAGCAAAACACATTTTGAGAGTGGTACGTTTTTCTTCAGTGTATCAGCTCAATATCCTATTCTATGTGGGAGTCAAAGCAGGAAGACAAAGCAGTGAGAATGGGTGAGCTGCTGAAGACCCCCCTCCGCCTCGTCCCCAAAACACATGTAGTGTATCCTCTGAGGGGAAGCAGCAGAGCGCTGTTAGTGGGGAAACACAGAGGAACCACAGAGTCTATCTGTCTGTGCTCTCGCTAACACTGAATTATTCACTCAAGCTGAGCTTTTCCTGAAGAAGACTCTTCAGTCAGCGACACAACAATGATGGAGTCACAGCGACTGATCAGACTGAGAGTGTCGGAAGCGGAGGGTTATCATGTAATATTGAAAAATCTTTTCTGTTTTTTTCCCCCTCATTTTTGGGCAAGTTTTCCTGAAATCTTTGTTCTGGGTTAACAGCGAAGGCGGGGGAGAGGCCTGATAGGGGAACAGACAACTCCTATAGAGATGAATGACGACAGGCTAAATCCCAAAAGCTTTGAGACAGGCTGTGTTACAGAATCAGACGTGTCATTCAGACATTAATAATCAGATGGCTCTCTGGAGAGAGAGAGCGAGAGAGAGAGAGAGAGCATATGTCTATCAATGTCCTCTCCATCATCCACCCTCTTTCCTTGAACACTGAACATCTGAAAAAGATCAATCTATAAATCCATGTCTATAATTTGTGCATCTTTCTAACTCACTCAATGCAAAATGTAGGTTTCATTTTAAGTGGACAACTAGATATTAGAAATTGGTCTTGACAGATTTTAATAAAATTTTGGGAGAATACTGGTCATGGCCCAGGAAAGAATTGATTATAATTTGGTGGTTATCTGAATCTGGATGCTGATCCAGCCTTTCAGTTTTGATTTGTTAGATTTGTGAAGAAGGTCAGTTTTCTAAAACTACTCTAATAACACAGAACTTCTGAATGGATTTAGATTAAAGTTTCAGGGAATCTTGGTTATGGTGCCTGTAAAAAGTGATTACATTTTGTTGGCAATTGCCTGTTTTTTGTTGTCCATTTGACTCTGACTAAAACAAATAAAAAGCAATTTTCCACATTTTCCAAGATAACTTGCCGAAGGTCCCATGTACACAACACTGAAATGGACGAAAACTGAGTTTTCGTTGCATTTGTGCCGTCAAACTACACAAGAACAGTGCCCAGAGTGTCTGAATCCACAAACATTTGAACATGTGAAACCAGGGTCCAGAGTGAAAAGTTTATTCTCCATGTAAACAGGAAAACAAGACAGAGGCACATGCTCAGGACAGATAAAGGCGGCGTGGCACCTATGAACAACAACAACAGCAGCTTTGGCAGACTACGGAGTAATGTGTGCTGCTGACTGTGTTAGGTCTGTTATCGCTCCTTAAACAAAATGTGGAGTTGCTGTGGCAACACTCTGACCAGCGGAAATGCACTTGTTATTTTCCCCAAACACACTACAAACTTAGATCGGCAACTACTGACCTGGCATGCACGCTAACCGCAGATCTGTGTAAACATGCATCATTATCACACTGTCTCTGTGTGAACGCAGAGCACTTCTGAAAATGCAAAGGGAAAAAAATGGAAACATTTCTAGTTACAACACTGTTGTATAAATGGGCCCAAAGAAATTCTGAAAGGTCTTGCTGAAAGTTTGTTCTTTCAGGGCACTTTTAGTTATCCATAGCATTGTTGGTAAACAACCCTCATATTTATAAGGTATGTGTGCAATGAGCAATTTTGTCTGTTGAAATCAGACATCTACAGCTGCATTAGCACCACATGCCTTAATACTCAGGTCTGACTTGTTGTTTTGGCTGGTCACCTTACTCTTTAAATTAAAATGCAGCCTGTACAGACTTCAGAGCCAGTGTCTGAGATAAGAAATAAACCTGTTGCCATAGAAACAGTCAAATGTCACTTCTAGAGTGACCATTGGTCAAAACAAGTCCTTACAATGTGTTGGCAGTATTTGAGAAAAACTGACAGCAATGTGATCAAGCACTATGGCCTGGCATTTTCTGCTTCAAACTATCAAAAAAGGGTGTTTCACCTTTAGAGACTGTAGTTTTGACCAGAAACCAAGGAGGGGTTAAGTATTATCAGTTACTTTTTCTGCCTCTAACTGTGAGTGGTGGGCTGTCTTGGCCAGTTTTCCTTCAATCACAGATTTTGCGCTTAAACAAATGTTGGAAGAACTTTAAAGAAGTAAGATTCTGTCTATCTCATACATAAACATATCAGATTTTCACACAAGAGAAAGTTAGAAAGATTTAAACCTCTCACTTTCTGTCTTTTATATTCTTGAAAAAAAAATCTGTCACTATTTGTTAACATCAATGAGTGCTACTCTACAATGCAATCAAGGACCATGTCTTAAAATAGTCTCCTTTATTTCGACATGAGAAAAGCCGTTGCCTGTTTTTGGCTTTCATAAAAACTAATTAAAGAAAAATATTGCTGCCTTTTAGAAGACGCTACGTCTGCTTTAATCCTTACAGGAAAGATAAAAATGTTTGAACTGTGAGCGTTTTCACCAAAAAAGGAGATTTGAGCTTCTAAAACTGTTTAACTTGATTAATTTCAGAACCTTAAAGATGTTAACATTTCAAAGGAATGAAGCAAAACACTTTTTTTAGATAAATGTCTTTTTTCATCTTCTCTCTGGAAACAGATGAAGTGTTGATTGTGATTTACAGCAGAACTTGTGAAAAGGTATAATAGTAATATATGTTACAAGTTCTATTGTACAGGTGTTACTTAACCCCAATATCAAATGTCATAACTTTCAGCGCACACATTCTATAAGACAAATGGACAAGAACAACCAACCTTACATCACAAAAATCCTGAGGCTAAAAACACTGCATAAAAACACACAATGACGGACGCTACATGTCATTAATCAGGAGCATTTTTCTGATGTTTATACTCATTTAGTTCAGCTTTTACAGAGACCTACACTCCAAACCCTCACAGGTTTACTGGAAAAATGAGATAAAATATTTCTGTTACTGCTGAAGCTTGCTGTATTACATTTCTTTTCGGGGTTTCAGTATTTTCTTTTTGGGCTTTATTACCCTTATTGAGAATTAATAAAGTCATAAGTGGAGGACTGAAATATTAGGAATAAGGTTGGATTTAAGGCCCAGTCAAGGGCAACAGCCTCCTTCCTTGGAATGTTCCCAAGGTTAATAATTCAAATCTGGCTCAATGCAAATTAAAATTGGATTTAACTGACTGGTCTGAAGTAAAATAAAACACTTATTGTTTTTACAGGATAACATGGTTTGTAGATCGACACTGTGAAGTTGTTTTGTCGGGTGGATAGTAGCTGATGCTAATGTTAGCAAATCTATCAAGGCTACCATTTGCTCCTCCTAACAGTTTAAAGTCCATAACTTAATAAGAAACATGCAAGTTTCTCTGGTTGAGTGATTGTATGTGAGTATAACCTGACACAGTCCAAATTAAACTCAATCTCCATTTAATAACATCAATGTAGTGTGCAGCTGTGTTTTTCCTACAATGCTTTGGCTTGCTTCATAGCGTTTATTCATTTTCTTTTGTTAACATCCAGGTTTAAAGGCATTTTGGCAACCACGTCGCGACTTTGAAAAGCCACAGTACTTTTTAGTGGGAGTAGATGTGGTACACATGACAGTGAGAATTTGACAGCAGTGTTGCCAGGTGGGAAATATGAAATTATCGTACCAGAGTCTCAAAATTATCGTTTTTGGGGGGAAATTATCATACACCGGACATGATCAAAGTAACTGTCTTATTGTTGCGCGAAAGTCACAATTGCTCACTCTGTTTAGTGTCCTACAGGCACTTTTGTGGGCATTCATCGCCCCGCCCCACATCAGCAGCATTTGGTCAGCAGCTCCAGGCTCACTCACCCTCGTTCTCTCCTCGTGGATGTATTAATGAACACAGATATCTATAGATATCTATATCTATAGATAACTATGTCCATGCCTCTCCTGCAGTGCTCATTTTTCTCAACTGACTTCCTGACTGAGCTCCTACGAGCATGATTGGCTGTCAATCGTTCTGAGACAAATGACCCTCAAACTATGATTGGCTGGAAACTTCACGTGATATAGGATGTGTTTAGGGTTTACAAATAACTATCTGTCAGACTTGGGTACATCTATAACAACCACAAGAAACTGTAAAATATCGTATATTTAGCCTTTTTTGGAATTATTGATTGTACATCGTACAGAGGGCTAAATTATTGTACAAGTACAATAATTATCGTACGTCTGGCAACGCTGTTTGACGGGGATTTCTGGCCTAAATTGATAAAAATATAAAAAGTTACTAAAACCAAACTGCAAATCTTTTGCCCCCTATTTTGCCATCAAAATTCAACTGTTAATCCTGCAACCTGCACAAACTCTTTTCTGTACATGGGAAACAAAGAGGAAAGAAATTAGCAATCCTTTATTTTAAAATCTTTCACTTTTTAGTGATCATTAAACACTAGTTTAATCTAGGGATGTAACTCATTATATCATGTGGATCCTGATTTCCTAATTTATCATTGATGATTCAAGAGTCTACCTGACAAAGTAATTAAAACTTTTCACTCTTTAAAAAAAAAAATACAATTAAAATTATAGTAATGTGTTTTAAAAGAATGTACAACTTTACTCTACATTGCCAGAAAGCAAACAATATAGTTTTCCACCAAATAAATGCATTATTTATTCAAGTTTCTTACCAATCCTGCGTTTTGTTCTTATTCTACACGTGTAAGCATCATGATGATGTTGCACTTATGTACCTTTGCCATTTTACTGACACATTATCTGCATCATTATTAAAAATTACATTACCTCCTTAGGATAAGTAATTATAATAAGCCCTAGCAACTATTTATATGTTGGACTTGATACAAAGTTTCAATGTACTTCCACAGTTGCTTTAACATTTATCAACTCATAGCAGAAGTCAGAGTACCTGTCATACATTTTGTTTTGATTAACGGTGTAAGACTGGCAAATCATTTTTATATAAAGACTTTATCCAAAATTTTCAATGAAATAGTGATTGGTTAGCCAATACTTTTATTTGAAAGAGGTGACTCACTTAAGAAGAAGTCTGGTTACAAGGTCCCAAAGACAGAATAGCAGTATTAATTCATTCAAACATTATTTTTCAGGCTTGAAAATGCACAATACACACAATTTGTCACTTTGGACAACTTGTTGAAATACACAAATATCAGCCTGAAAGAAAGAAAGAACAATTGTATCCTCACTAACACTTAAACTTGAACCCAGTGTCTCTAACTTTGTTTTTGTTCTTCCAAACATGTTTATTCTAATAATCCTACAAAGTACACGAGTTGCCTTAAGTCGTATACTAACATGTACCTACATGCACATTAGTGTGTGCTCTGTAATTATTCAACATATGTGCAGGTCAAATGAGGACAGCATGGGTGTGGGATCAAACCTGGAGAGTTTAAATATGTAAACACTGGGAATTCGATAAACAACACACTGGTGTCAACACACTTTTCACTGAGAGGAGTAAAGAGTATAAATGGGTCACTCTTATTATTTACATGAAGGACACTTGTAGTTTTTTGTATTTGTAGTTACTTTACAGGGACATATGTACACCAGAGCAAAAAAAAAAAAAAAACAGACACTGAGCTGCTGTTCTCAAAATTTTAGGTCAATATCATGTAGCTAAAGATTTTAACAAACTTTATAGATCACCACCAAAGGTAATCTCTATGCCACAGCTCATCTGAAATCAACAGCACTGGCAGTAACCAAAACATTTTTGTCTCTGTAATGATTAAAACATCAATAGGTAGAAGCTATTTAAATAATATTTCAATGCTAATTTATAATTATGATCTAATTGTGATATATAAATAATAATTTTATTGCTATTCATGAATTTTCAATGACACTGTTTTACAGAAAAACTGAAAAATAGCAAAGCATATGATCATTTCTTGATTAAGATGTCAAATCAACAACAAAACAATAATCAAATATCAAAACAATGACACTGTCAGTTTTAAACAAGTTTTGAAGATTTCCAAGCTGATTTATGTTTCTTCTTTTTTGACTGGTGGTCTATTTTGTTAAGCACTGTGCATGTGATCCACCTGGTGAATAAAACTACTATTCAAGACAAACATGTCTACAGTTAAGGTTAATGGTTAAAGACCCCCCACACAGACTTATGAACAGTTCCTAATCAATCAAGGTCTCACATCTTAGTGCAGTTTAGACAGTGCACACATTCCCCTGTGATTTTAATGATTTAAACCAGGGGTCACCAACCTGTAGATCTTGATCTACTTGTAGATTTTATAGACAATTTGAGTAGATCTTTAAGACTAGATGATTCATCCTTTATCTGACACACAGGATAGACCTCATTGCTTATTCATGACATATCTGGTGAATCCAGCTGCTCTGCAAAATAAACTGAGTTTGACTGGTTTCTCTGCACCTCATTAGTTCCTAGTATTAGAAAGATATTAAGATGAACTACGCTGTCTTCTATACTAACATTGTTCCAGCCCTCAGTGACACATTTTGTTTTGTATAGACTGCATGTGTTAATGCAGTGTTAATGTGAGTTTAAATCCACAGACTGTTTTTTTTTTAATTCCTGCCCTTTATCTTATTTATGAATTGAAGATTACACTTTTGATTTTGAAGTTAGATGCTGATCATTCAAATTTGAAGTTTTGTTTATGCTCCTCAGTCAATTTAGACAAGAATTTGGTGTCATCTCAATTAGCATCATCGGTGATCTTCAGCTGAAAAAGGTTGGTGACCACTGATAGGACCTTTTGTATTGTGGTATTAGAAATGGGTATCAGCGCCTCTTATTCTGTTCAATCATCTTGAAAACTCTGCTATCATTACATCCCTGAACTGGATCATATCTGCATCAATAACATGTCATTTGTGTTGAAACCTGTTCCTCTTACCTTTCATGAGTGGCGATGGCTCCAGTACAGTAAGTAGAGAGCTCTGGAAGACCATGCTGATGGTTCTCAGCACAAACACACGTCTCATCAGGGCCCCGATGCTGAGGAGAGAGCAGAGGCAGGCTGAGTATCAGACACATCTTCACCAACTTTTACATGTTGTTAAGTATTATGGTACGTGGAGACAGAGGCTCAAGGCTGCTTTCATTAAATTTAATGATATTCTACTTTTCTTTTCATCTCACACACAATTACACACACACACACACTCTCATGCATGCGCACACAGCAACCATGTGTGCAATGTGCTTAAGTAAACAAGTCCCCAGACACTAATTGATTCCCTGTTAGTGCAAGAAAATCATCCCCCTGTGGGTTTGCTTCGTGACGTAATCAATAACCTAAGGAGATCCCCAGCATGAGGAAAATAATTAATCACTGTTATGGCACGCACACACACACAAACACATAGACATAAGCACTCACACTGTTGTGTGACATCAGGGATTAATGATGCCAATCACTCAGAGGATACCTGCCACTCAAAGGATTGTGTGTTTGTTTATGTTTTTTGTGCATGTAATTATTTATGTGTAAAAAAGGCTGAGAGGAGAAAGGAGCCCAGAGAACAAAGCAGGATGTCTGATTTAGTTTGAGAAGTGAACACAGCCCAAAAAAAAAAAAAAAAAAAAAAAAAAAAGACATTCAACACTTTCACATTAAGTTTGGGATTTAAAGTTTCTCATAAGTTTGGTGGTCAATGCTCTTATTCTATATTTTGGACAAGTTTCAACGTGAGACAGCCGTTGATAAAAAAAAAATGCATAGCAAAGATTAGAAAGATCACATTAGTATAAATTTACACTTGAAATGATATTAAACATTGAAAAAAATATTTTATTGACAAAAAACAACAAATCACTAATTTGCTTCTGCTTCTGGGGATTATATTCACTACAGTTTCAAGGTGATTTTGACCCAATATTTTGGTCATACCACTGGTTTTACGGTTAAGGCAGATTTAAGTCTGTGTTTATCATGCAGTGTAAGGGCGATACAACCATTAATACTGGCCTGGTCAGCTGGATGTAACACTGACATGTCTGATAATCTAGTTGTATGACTGCATACACTCCCATAGTGAAAGCAGAGCCAGATTCCTAAACTCTTTTTGTCTTTTTTTGTATTTTGTATTGTCAGACAACATTCAAAGCGCATCTTTGTGATTTGTTGTCTATACCTATGAATGTATTAGTTTAAGGCATATTAAACTCCAAAAACTTTGCACAAGAGATGGATTAAAAAAACTGGATATACTGCATGGCAGTTTCATGCTTCAACTAGATGTGCATCACCAGAGAGTGACAATTTTTTTTTTTTTTTAATTAACCTTTATTTAACCAGATAAAACCCATCGAGATCAGGATGTCATTTACAAGGGTGACCTGGCCAAGAGGTCAGCAGCACACGTCATAATTATACAGGTTCATGTTAAAGTTCAAGACAATAAACAGCAAATCACAACAATAAATATGGCAAGGCGCTAACTAAATAAGTTTGAGGGACCAGTAACAATTGAAATATAAATAACACAGGTATTGCTCATAGGATTCAAAAACTTCACAGTGAAAGGGCTGTAGTTTAAAGAACATAACAATTTAAAGACACAAGCATTGCTCATAGGATTCCCGCTGCCTTGTGAGTAATATAGAATGAAAACCTGTAAATGACACCAGTTCTGACATTTTCAGTTCAGTCTGTATGGTATTCCAGGCTGTGGGGGCTGCATAATTAAAAGCCCGTTTCCCCAGTTCAGTTCGGACTCTGGGCACATTTAAGTGATGAATTGCACAAGAGCGTAGGGCATAAGAGCTCCTCGATTTCTGCAGAAGAGAGCAGAGGTAGGAAGGAACCAGACCAAGGAGAGATATATAAATCAACAACATGCAGTGGGTATGTCTCCGGGAGCTCAAAGAGGGCCACTTAGCTTTGGCATAGAGTTCACAATGGTGGGTGAGGCGACCACAGCCAGTAATATAACGCAGTGCACAATGATACACAGTGTCCAGAGTTCGGAGACATTTGGTCGAGGCACTCATGTACAAGACGTCACCATAATCAATGGTGGGTTACTTGGTCTCTGACCTCTAAAAAGTTTGTTGACAGAGAAGAAGTCTGTGCACAAATTGACCAGGCTCCCTCAGAGAATTCTTCATAGGCCTGTAACGATAACAAATTTTGCTGGACGACAATTGCCCCAAAAAATATTGACAATAAACAATATTATTGTCAATATTATTTTGAAACATAATTTTTTCATTAATGTAATTATATGTCATAATAAAGTGAGTACATCGTATCAAAAGCAATGAACTTTAATTTCTTTAGAGTATTTAACTATAATCAGAAGGTCAAGAGCTTCAAATAAAATAAATTAAACAATCAAATAAATTAAACAAAAAAAAAAAAGAGAAAAAAAACTAATGTAAATGAAATGGACTCTCTTTGGGGAAAACTGCATGTATAAAAACATTATAATAATCAAAAACAATAAAAATAGACCCTGTCTCTGTAAAGAAAAAACAAAACAAAACTCCAATAAAAACAATAAATAAAATGTAGTTTATATAGTTCCTGAATTGTCTGTGACATGTATGTTCTACCAGTCAGTTCATAATGTCTGTCAAATGTTTGTAACATTTCCCGAATGCTGGCTTTTCAACCGTTTTGAAGGGCTGCATTTCTTTTGCAATGTAGTGAACAACACTGTCTGTGAGCACGCACCATTTTGCGCTGTTTTATTTATATTTACATTGCAGACCAAACGCCTACGTAAGCATTGACTGACTGTCAGGACGAAGGCTCTGCATCACCCCCCTTCTTTGTCGCCACTACTTTAAAACAAATGCTACATATCGGCTCATTGGTGTTGATGAGCTCACACCGTGTTCATTCTGTTTAAAACCAAAATATTGCCACACTGTGGTTGTGGCAGACAGCTTTGGAACTGTTGCTTTCATGCTGTCATTCATATTAGTGTTTGTTTCCTTGTTACTCCTCACAACGCACACTTCAGCTCTGTGTGTGTGTGTACGCGTGAGCAAGAAAATGGACGGAGTGAACCATCTTCTCATCCAGCCTGTTTGGTAGAAAGAGTGGAGGAAAACAAGCACGCATGCATGTGGCAATTTATTGAGGCCGTCAAACTTACCAAGGACATTTTTAAGTTATCATTCGGTTAACTGATTTATTGAATATCGTGACAGGCCTAATTCTTTACATATCAAGGTCACAAGAAAGGCATTATTGTAGGGCCCCTTGACTTTGACATTGTTCAGCCAAAATCCCACTAATTTGTCCTCGAGTCAAAGTGGATATTTGTGCTAATTTTTGAGAACACAATGAAAAGTGTTTTTCAGAAATTACGTTCACAAGCAGATGGTGAATATGATGCCAGATAACCTTAAATTATTACCTACAAAATCTTATCAGAATATTTCAGGCAGAGAAAACAAAAAAGCTATCTTAAACCAAAATCTCCAAACACTTTCTGAACATAATTCACAGGAAATGAGCATTAAACTTGATGACCTTGACCATTGTCATGTTGGCAATTTGCACAACAATTCAAAGAAAAATATACATTTCTTTAAAAATCATATCAGGTCATTGCTGTTTTTTAGTGGCCATTAGTGCAAAGTGTAAAAAATACCTCCCAGAAAATGTGTGAAATTACCATTACAAAACTGCTTTTCAACAGTTAAAGGGTAAACAAGAGGTTCTGTGATTATGACCTCTTGACCTTTAACTTCAAAGATTCAACTAAACTAGTTCATCCTAGATTGAGAATAGACAGTGTAAAGTTTTATGGAAGTCCTTTTTGTGCTGAGTGTGATATTTTGTTCACAAGCAAAAGAATGACCAAAGGATACCACAGGATGAAGTTGATCTTTGCAAATGACCTCAAAAATCTAACCAGTTCATCCTTGAATAGGTGAGACATACGGTCAAAGTTTAAAGAAAATCCCTCAAAGACCTGTTGAGATTCATTATGCCTCGTATTGCAGGTGCAGAGACAAATCAAACATTTGTTTCAATCTCTTATGCAAGAGTTCTCCTTGTCCCTCACACAAAAGCAAATGAGTAAAGTTTATTCAGCTTAAGTTAGTCCATAAAGTCAACTAGAGTTTCAACTTTTTAACTGGTTTCCAAAGACTTTTTTAGCTAAAGGTGAATGGGTTTGACCAGTTGGCACCAGAATTTACAGATTTTTACATGCCCGGTTTGCAGATTTGAGCTTCTGCCTGTCACATGTAGATGTGTCCTTGGGCAAAACACTTAACTCAATGTTGCTCTGACTCCCCTGTCAGTGGCATGTAAATGGGTAAGAAAGGGCAAGTGTGTTTGCAATTGTGATGAAAAAAATACATAGAAATTTCAACCATCAGAGAGTGGATGTGGGAGTAAATATGTGTGTTTGGGTAGATGTATTCAGAAGTTTAAAAGCACTTTGAGTTATCAGAAAGACGAGAAAAGCGACATCAAAGCTCAAGTCCATTTACCATTTTGCATGATTTGTATTGAAATAACCATTTACCATTTTGCATGATTTGTATTGAAATAATTTAGTTTTAAAACACAAAATTTGTAATTTCTTTAGGGTTTGGTACTGTCTTACTACTATCATTCATCAAGATAACAATAAAAAGGTTATTGTACAGCACCACTCAAAATCAGTGTTAAGAGGGCTTCACAAAACTTTAATATCTGGTCTAATGTAGTTTGACTGCCATTAGAAAACATGTTTATCTATCTATCAATCTATCGATCTATCTATCGCTCTATCGCTCTATCGCTCTATCGCTCCATCGCTCCATCGCTCTATCTATCTATCTATCTATCTATCTATCTATCTATCTATCTATCTATCTATCTATCTATCTATCTATCTATCTATCTATCTATCTATCTATATTATGTGTATCTATATCTGTCTATCCATCTATATTATGTGTGTATATATATATACATATATATATGTATATATGTGTGTGTGTGTGTGTATATATATATATATATGTATATATGTATATATGTGTGTGTGTATATATATGTGTAAATATATATGTATGTATGTATGTATGTATGTATGTATGTATGTATGTATGTATGTATGTATGTATATATATGTATGAAGTTAAGTATATATATGTATGTATATATGTGTATGAAGTAAATGGTACCTTTACCGTGAACAAAATTGTTGGTACTCTTTCATTTTCAAAGAAAAAATCCACAATGCTCACTGAAGAACTAGAAACTGACATAAGTAATAATAAATGAAAATTAAGTGAAAATTAACCAATCCTGCATCATTCACATGCTAAAGACATTCTTCTTCTTCTTTACCTTCCGTCTCAATGACAGCCTTTCATATCACACACTCTCAGGAGATGCTGGGTGTGTGTTTTCTCTGCATCTGTGTGTGTGTGGTGTGTCTCTGTGTGAGAAAGAGAACCTGCTTGGCTGCCACCTCACACGGGCTGGGCCCAAATGAGAATAGTCCTGTTCTCAAGTTGCTGCTGGTGGTTGTAAAGGGGGTCATTCAATGACCACTCAGCCATTTCTGATGGTGCAAAGGATAAACCGTCCAACTGAGCTTTTAGAGGTGGGACTGTAGCCTGCTGGACACCACTCTTTGTGTGTATGGGTGAGTGTTTGACTGTGTAACCAAGACAGATGGAGGGAGAAATTTATATCTGACAAATAAATGGTACATACACACGTGAACAAAATTGTTGGTACTCTTTCATTTTCAAAAGAAAAATCCACAATGCTCACGGAAAGAACTAGAAACTGACATAAGTAATAATAAATGAAAATTAAGTGAAAATTAACCAATGAAAATCAGACATTGCTTTTGAATTGTGGTTAAACAGAATCATTAAAAAATGAAATGGGCCTGAACAAAAATGATGGTATCCCTAGATAAGACTGAAAATGATTTTACCATAGGGACATGTTAAACTGAAGTGTGTCCTGTAATTAGCATCACAGGTGTCTTGAACTCGTAATCAGTCAGTCTGCCTATTTAAAGGGTGAACAGTAGTCACTGTGCTGTTTGGTATCATGGTGTGTACCACACTGAACACTGACCACAGGAAGCTAAGGAGACTGCTGTCTCAGGTAAATTATAGACATGCATATTGAAAGTGAAGTCTATAAGACCATCTCCAAGCAACTTGATGTTCCTGTGACGACAGTCGTACATACTATTCCGAAGTTTAAGGTCCACGGGACTGAAGCCAACCTCCCTGGACGTGGCCACAAGAGGAATATGGATGACAAATTGAAGAGACGGATAATACGAATGGTAACCAAAGAGCCCAGAACAACTTCCAAAGAGATTAGAGGTGAACTCCTAGGTCAAGGTTCATCAGTATCATATCCCACCATCGTTGCTGTTTTAGCCAAAGTGGACTTAATGGAGGACAACTGAGGAGCACACAACTGTTGAAAGCAAATCCTAAAAAAACGAGACTGGAATTTACCAAAAAGCATATTGACAAACCACAAAACTTCTGAGAGAATGTCCTTTGGACAGATCAGACAAAACTGGAGCTTGTTGGCAACTCACATCAGCTCTGTGTTCACAGACATAAAAATGAAGCATACAAAGATAAGAACACTGCTCCTACTGTGAAACATGATGGAGGCTCAGTTATGTTCTGGGGCTGCTTTGCTGTATCTGGCACAGGGTGACTCGAATCTGTGCAGAGTTCAATTAAATCTCAACACTATCAAGGCATTCTGGAGCAACATGTGCTGCCCAGTGTCAGAAAGCTTGGTCTCAGCCACAGGTGATGCGTCCTACAACAGGATAATGCCCCAAAAAAAACAGTTTAAAAACAAGAATGGCTTAGAACAAAACATTGGACTATTCTGAAGTGGCCTAATATGATCCCTGATCAAATCCTATTGAACATTTGTGGAAGAACCTGGAAAAGACACCCATCAGACCTGAAACAGCTGGAGCAGTTTGCTCATGGGGAATGGGACAAAATACCAGTCGACAGGTGCAGAAGTTTCATTGAGTTACAGAGAAAACGCGTGAGCGATTGCCTCAAAAGGTTGTGCAACAAAATACGAAGGGTACCATCATTTTTGGCCAGTTTTATTTTATTTTTTTTAATAATTCTGTTAAACCACAATTCAAAAGCAATGTCTGATTTTCAATAATTATTTTTCAGTATTTTTTTTCACTTGCAAAATAGCTGAACAGCAGTCATTGATTTTATTGCCTGATAACCAAAAAACAAATTGTTGGAAATTAATGCATTGAAAATATTTTACTTGGGGGCCGTGAATATAAACTATGGCCACAACAAACATCAAGATACTATGATGTACAAGTATCTTTCCTTTACCCCTACTAGTGCAGCAGATAAGTGAAAAAATCGTTCACATAAGGATGCAAGCATGAAATGTGGCACAAATACTCTCTAAGGGCCCCTCTTTTGGAAACTGACAAAGACACTCTAAAATTCAAGAAGGCAGCCATTTTTCAAGATGGCCGCCCTCTGTATCAAACACTTTTCATTTTTTTAGTTATCTGAACAGTTCAAATGGTGATGCAGTCATGAAATTTGGCACATTTACTCTCTTTAGACACTTAAAAATTTAGATGGTGGCCATTTTTCAAGATGGCTGCTCTTGAATGTTTTTAATTCTATACTTTTTTTGTTAGTTTAAATGCTCATGTAAGAACTAATGGGCAAAAATTCTCTCTAAGGGCCATTTCTTTGGAAATAGGCAATGGCCTTTGAAAAATAAATATAGCTATGATTTGCCCTTAGACAGTATTTGTGTCAAATTTCATGGCTGCATCACCATTTGAACTGTTCAAATAATGAGCGTTTGATACTTATGGTGGACATCTTGAAGAAATCCACCATCATGAAAAACTGCTGCCCCGCCTTGAATTTTGGAGTGTCTGATGTTATTTTTTAAAAGAGTGGCCCTTAGAGAGTATTTGTGCCAAATTTCATGCCTTTATCATCATTCAAACTGTTGAAATAACTGAAAAAATTAAAAATGTTTGATACTGAGGGAGGCCATCTTGAAGAAATACCGCCCTCTTGAATTTTCGAGTGTCTAACGTCATTTTCCAAAAGAGTTTCCCTTAGAGAGTATTTGTGCCATATTTCATGTTTGCATCCTCATGTGAACGATTCTTCTGAAATATTCAATTATCTGCTGCACTATACTCCCAATGCCATTATGGATTCTGCCTTTCAGTCTTTGTGACTGTGAATTGTCTGCTTGGAAAAAGTAGATTTAGAAAGGTTTTCTGTGTCAACAAAATCAATCATGTCACAACATATGACATTTACTGCTGAGCTGCTGAGTTGAATGCATCTGTAAGTTTCTGCTGTTTACACCCTTATGTGAAATCACCCAGACATTGGATGATGTGCAGCTAGTGTGATATTGTATAAAACTCCTGATAGACAAACTTCCAGTGCTGTGCAGCAATTCATCTGAATCCCAGAGAAAACACCAGAAAGGTGTTTTTTCTTTGTCAGCGTGTGAACATTTCACTGCCTTTACAAGATACTGACACCTTTACATGAGAGATGAGTGAAAAAGTAAAAAGATTGAAAGCCAGAGTGTGACAATGACATCTTTTGAAAGCACTTTTCCCTTCAACAAAAAATGTTGCCTGTGGAGGCTTGCTCTGTTTGCTAGTGTCACTTTACATGAGTAGAAAAACCTGGGAGCTTTCTGAAAACACTACACAAGGACAAAAAGATCAGACAGAGCACAGAGCAACTGATACATGTCAACTACAGACAAGCACAAATCATCATACAGCACTCACAAGAGCTAAAAGTTCAACTTCACGCCTGCATTGTCTCACACACTGTCACAATTTATCCTGATCTTTAAAGCCCCCAGGAAAGACCGAGCTCTTTAAAAAGTAGAAGACTATTGTTGGTACACTGTTGTTGCTTTTTATGGGGCGTAAAATGTGAGGTGATTTAAAAATGATGTCACTGTCCAGCAGAGTGTACTTTAACTGGAGTTTACTGTCACTACTGACTGCAACACATGAAACAAATGACACATAAGATGTAGTGTTATCAAGATGGACAGAAAAATAGCCGCCTCGGAGTGAAGCCACCATGTTTTCAGAGCTCCCAAAGCAGAACTGCTGAGTAGCTCATAAACCTCCTGCATTTATAGTTAGCCCATATAACATAACCCAAGCATTACTTAAGGTACATAATAAATACACTTTTATCAAATCAATCTGTTATGACGTTAGATTTATCAATTCTGTTTTTTTCCCACTAGTGTTCATTTTGTCTAATTGGTTACTTTATGTAGGAAAAAGCAGACATCATAAGCAAGTGCTTTGTTGACAAATACAGCTCCTTAGGGTCCTCTCTGATGTGCTCAATAACGAAGATGAGGAAAATGAGGGGAAAGGCATTTAAATCTAACAATCCAGTCACTGAACTTTTCATAGAAGCTGCCCTTGAGCAAGACAATCCTACAAGAGGCTCAGTCTAATGTCTCTACAATAATGTTAATCCAAAATTCTTGTTCTTTTAGGCATTAAGTCATGCTGGCCTTACACCTAATATTATTTTAATTATTTCAAATTTGCTGACATAGTCAGAATAAAATCCTGACAGTCATTCTGGAATTGAAGTACGCCTTAAGTGATCATGTGTGTCAAGTGTAAGGCGGTCTTAAAATTTGATAAAATCACACACAATTAATATTATCCCTCTTTAGCCTCGTCTTGTGAAAACTATGTTGTCAACAACAGATGTTGTCTAAAATCAGGAGAAATTTCAGGATTTGTGAAGAGCAAGGATTCTTCTTTGACATAACCCCCATAATTCATCTGTTACTTATCACTTTGGGGTTGCAGGAGGGCAGTGCTGTGCTCTGATGCACCAGCACTACCTGCTGTACCACCAGGCAAAAACGTTTGATATGTTCTCTTTAATCAATGAACGAGAGGAAGAGTAAAATACACATTTGCCTCCTGTGATTGTTTTTAAAGATTCTGACCTGCCCAAGCACTTTCTAACAGCTGTTGTCTTGATGGACTTATGAAATAGTTCATGTAGAGTATATATTAAACTGTCTAACTTGCATGCCAGCTTTTTGCAGACATTCAGTTTTGATGATATTATATGCACAGAGAGCCCAGTGGCAGCATATAAAGAGAAAAGTTGTCCAGGAACTGAGCCCTGCCTTACTCAACAAAGCAGAGGGACAGAGGATTTATCCTTACTGTTCATTTAGAAATCAAAATACCTGTTGCTTAAATATGAGGTGAATCAATTTAAGGATGTTACAGAGATGCAGACCCTGTTATACAGGCTGTCAAGTGGAATGGCATGTGCAGTTGTTTTAAAGGCTACAGTTAAATCAAGAGGGACGAGAATTGAGCACTGACTTTTGTCTGTCTTCATGAGAACATAATTACTGATTCCTAGTAATGCCAGCACATAACTGTTTATTACAGAAACTAGTATTTACCTAAAATGCTGTGTCCCTTTATAAAGTTAAGGAGTTCATCAGATACATTTTTCAAGGCCTTTTGAATCAACAACTAAATCATTCTAATATCTATTTATGCCCTCTATTGGCTGAACTTGAACAGGACAGATTTGAAGAGTTATTTAGAATGAGCACTAAAGCTCCAAGGCAAATGTATATCTCATAATTAATGAACTCTTTATTGTGTAACACTGAGGTTACAAATAAAAAATATCAATATAAAGCTATGGTGTCTTTAGGAGAACAGAAATGTATAGTGTGCTAACATACAATCCTCTGTCAAGACAGTGTTGTTATTTATAGTTCCAATTATATCACACTGGCCATAGGCAGGCTTGGTCTGTGATGTGATACAAGCATACACAGACACACTGCCTTATGCAATGACGGTCAAATGGCACGATGTCAACGTGCTGGGGGGGAGGGGGGGACATGTAAAGGTTACATACAAACAGACTGAGAAACCAAAACTAGATTTAAATGTGCTTTGACAACTTTGAATATTTATATATAGATGTACATTACAATAAGTGACACTGAATTATTACAAAATTAAAAATTAGAATCAAAGCAATGTGTAATAATGTATTAATTACATATTGTAAACCTAATGAATATAAACCACTGTATTTTAATAAAGTCATTTTGACAGACATCTCAGTATCTGTCCTTTAAATCAGAGAATTTACTAAATTTAACTAGAGTTGTGCATTGTCTCTGCAAACCCTAAGGGGCATGTATGTGTGTGTTTTTCATATGCACACAGGAGAGTGTGTGATGGATTTGCTGCTCATGCTGTTCTCACACCACACACCAGACACAGGGGGTCCCTGAGCTCTCAAACAAGGCTATGTTTACTTAAATTACTGTACACACACAGTCAGACAGGCAGAGAGACACAAACACACACACACAGACACACACAGATAGACTGAGACACATGAGCTGTGGAGAAGAATGAAAAAGTGGAAGAACAGGCAGAGTGAGGAGGAAGAGTTAAAGGGAGCTGCAGGGGAGAAGAAGTCAGTGTACACAAAAAGCTTGAAGGAGGAGAAAACGAAGAAGAAGTGGGAATAGGGGGATGAGGAGAAAGATAATGATGCTAGAGCAGTGTGTGGGGATGAGTGTGAGGAAGAAGAATACAATGTATGAGCTGTGATGGACCACATTGTACCTCATGACTCCCTACTTCTATACTCATAACCAGCTATTCAGGAATCAGAGGTCTGATTTTTCCTGTCACAGTTCAATTTAATAACTATTTAATAAGTTAAATTAATATTTTTCTCTCTATGTACAAAATTATCATTATTTTAAAAGGAGCCTCCTACAATTTCTTGAGATTCAGACAAGCTTCTTTTCAAAGAACAAAACCTTTCAGCCCTCTAATTACATGCATCCCACATTTAAGTCAATATGCATGTGAACTGTAAAATACTTGGTTTGAGAACAAACAGCTTTTCATTTATTTGAGTAGTTTCTCTCCATACTTGATATGTTGGGTTTTTCTGTTTGCCTGTGAATCAGCAGGCAAGGATAAGAAAACCCCTTCCCCAAGTAGCAATGCACTAAAGTTGGGCCATGGTGTCATACTACTGCTCTGACATTAGAGGCAGCGACATGAGGCAACACTGCTTTTTCAATCTGTGGAGTGAGCAGAAATGATGTTTCTTCAGCAGTTGCAAAGCCCACAAAACATTATGTGTTCAAATACAGCTCAGAAAATAATAAATAAAATGTTAGAATGATGTGTTTAAACATCATTTCAAAACAGAGAAAATGTTTTTTAGGCTGACAATATGGACAAAATTTCATATCTCGATATTCATGGCAGATATCTCAATATCGCTACAATATGACTACGGGTTCGATGAAAACCAAGTGGTGCATTCAAGGGCAATCGTAAATATGAAATTTGTTGTGACTTACAGAGCTGTACATCAGGCCTGTGCTCAAAATATCGATACCACAAAATATCGTCATGCACACCTTGGGGATACATGTATCGATATGGCCTCAATGTTTGGACAGGTATTGTAAATACTCTCTGGGTAATGTTAAAGGAATATTACACCCAAAGAATGATATGTCTTAATTTTCTACTCACCCTCATGCTGAGCAACACTCTGGAGCACTTTTTTGATGTCTCAAATGCAGCTGGAGGTCCGGGGTGATTTTCGCTGTCAACAAACGTCCATCTAACAGGGGACAATGGAGCCCGAAGAAAAAGGTCCATAAAAGTCCACAAAAACGTGCCTATTTTCCTTCATACGTAAGCTGTCTGGATTGGTCTGCCGCGGCTTACGTAGTGCAGGGAGCGCGCGTAGACGTGCACTGCGGAAGTACGATATAGCACTGTTTAGGCTCGAAAAATGTACTAAATGACCTCGTTTCGAATTAATTATGGACGTTACCCGCTCAGGACACTTGGATTACAGCGGACGAGCAGTATGAAGGAAAATAAGCATGTTTTTGTGGACTTTTATGGACCTTTTTCTTCGGGCTCCGTCGTCCCCTGTTAGATGGACGTTTGTTGACAGCGAAAATCACCCCGGACCTCCAGCTGCATTTGAGACATCAAAAAAGTGCTCCAGAGTGTTGCTCAGCATGAGGGTGAGTAGAAAATTAAGGCATATCATTCTTTGGGTGTAATATTCCTTTAACAATGGCACAGTTCAAAGTAGAGGCCAAGCTATATCATAAAACACAGTTCCAAATTTAAACTTAGGCGTCTACCATCTTCGGGGACCTGACTTAAATTATAACTTCGGTTCCTGCAGCTTTTACATTGTTTATAGAATGAAGAACAACAATATACTCACCCAGAAGGCTTTCCTGATGCAAACGGTGCTTCAGGAGATATTTAGATCCAAAATTGAGCAGCGGACATCTGTATAATGGTAGCCTGTAGGGAATAGATCGCCGCTCCTAAAAACTGCATTAATCGTCCAAAACTCATGTTTTTCACCAATATTCCATCATGATACGTTCCGGATGATCCACCATTGCAGTCTGTGTCTCTCCACATAGCGCTGTGCGGCTGAACTGAGGAGTTTGTTTACGTGTCAGGGAAGACCGGCAGCTACAAATCGACTTTCTTCTTTCAGTTTTGTGCAAAATGGACGAATATCTATGGGATGAAGATGCTGTGGAAGAGGACTTTGAATATGATGGACGTCCTTACAGTTTGGAGCCAGATTATAAAGATATGGAGCTCATAGAAAGGAGGATCGCAACGCTCCAGAGAGTACTGCGCATGCGCGAAGGGCACGTAAACAAACTCGTCAGTTCAGAGGTTAGTTCAGCCACACAGCGCTGTGTGGAGAGACACAGACTGCAATGGCGGACTATTCGGAGCGAATCCTGATGGAATATTGGTGAAAAACATGAGTTTTTGGACTATTAATGCAGTTTTTAGGAGCGGCGATCTATGCCCTACAGGCTACCATTATATCGGTGTCCGCTGCTCGATTTTGGATCTAAATATCTCCCGAAGCACCGTTTGCATCAGGAAAGCCTTCTGGGTGAGTATATTGTTGTTCTTCATTCTATAAACAATGTAAAAGCTGCAGGAACCGAACTTTTCCTTTAAAGCTCTTAAGTGGTAGAGCCATTTAAAACGCAACCTTGTTCTTTTTCTTCTTGTAAAAAAAAAAAAGTCGCTGGGAATTCTGTTAAAAGTGTAGTCAATTTTGGGGTGCTGGTTTGGCGGAGTGGTTAGCATCCAGGCACCCCATGTATTTGCTTCTGCCGGTCCTGGTTCGAATCCCACCTGTGACCAGTTTGCAGAGTGTCTCCCCCTACTCTCTCACCCCCTTTCACGAGCCTATCCACTGTCTCTCTCCTATCAATAAAGGCACAAAAATGCCCAAAAAGTGTAGTCAATTTTCACACAATTTATGTGTATCGGGATACGTATCGTATCGTAGCCTAAGTATTGGGATACGTATCGTATCGTGGGGTTGCTGGAAATACCCAGCTCTACTGTACATGCAGGGCGAGTATGGGGGAAATCTACCTGTTAATATTGTTGCTTTTTTGATATTAATATCTTGAATGTTCATATCTCGATATCAATACGATAACGATATATCTTTCAGCCCTAATGTTTTTGTTTAACAGATGTAAGTGAACTAGAGGTAAACAGCACCATAAAATAATTTTTAATGTGTTCATCTTGTTTAATTTCATATCAATATTTTAAAAATGTATCAATAGTGTTTATGGAAAGGGTTTTAAAGAAACAGCTAACTCTCCTCAGTTATCCTTTGCTGTTTTGTCAAATTTGCCTTAACCTCAAAATGGAAAATAACCAGAGCTCTCCAGCGGCAAACTTTGGTCAAACCAAACCAAGCCAAACCATAAACCATGGTGGGTATATAAGTGTGGGCTAACTGCAATAAGTCATCACAGGTAGTAAATCTGTTGCTGACATCTGACCTTGCACGGCAGTTGGATCAGCTTGATTCAATCCCTGTAACCAGGTAAATCCAACTTGTCAAGCACCAACCTGTAATGATTGTGAGTTGCCAAAAGTGGCACGGTCCAATCAGAGTCCTTTAGAGCAGCAAGGAGAACAAGCTACAAGTGAGATGACAGCAGGAAGTGACTGCACCTTCTAAATGTCAATTAACAACAGTGTATCTACGCTGATATTATGGAACAATGCAAAAGTAACTATTTGCCGAACAACTGAGGTGAACTAACCCAACACAGCTGATATGTAACCAAAATGATGATTGTTACCTGAACTGAGCAAGCAGCACGCCTCCTAGAGATGACCCACAGATGGAGAAGCCCATGGCGATGACGCCGTTCCAAAAGCCGAGCTCCCGAGCTGTCATGTGATGATCCAACAGGAAGAGTGGAAACATTGTCACTGCACCCTGCTCGCCTGTGCACATGAAATATATGGAAAAAGCGAATAGAAAACAGAAAGGAAAAAAGGACATAGACTCCAATGAATTATTAAGTAAAAGATTTGAAATGATACCATTGTTGAAATTTGATGACATTCTGCTAAAATAAAAGTTTTGTAACCATAGCAACAACACTAAAAGTCCTAGGGACCCAGTATGAGTATTTTTTAAATTGCTTAATCTTGACTAACTGCAAATTGTTGAAATTATTCCTTGATTATCTGTGTAATTTAGACACTGTGCACAAGTTTAAATTAAACTAAGGTTTCTTACAGAGTATGCAGAGGTAAATGAGATGCAATTTGAGATTTTTGTCAAAATTATCATTAAACTTGAAGACCTCACTGCATCTTCAACTTCTGACTGATCTCATTAGCAACAACTTTATGCCTAATGACTATAAAGTCATCTTAATGAACAGTCTGTGAGTGTGTGTAGTAAATCGTCATCATTGCAGTGATATTGAGATTTTTGGCCAGTAACTAAGCAAGACAAAAAGAGACCAGAAACTGACCCAATGCAGGGTTTACATAAAAAACAGCAATATAGCAGTATACAGAAAACATCTCCACAAAAACTTTGAGTGCCTTAAACTCTGTAAGGGCTTGTCAGTTCTTTAAGTCCTGTTGCTACATTGAGTCCAATTTTGTAATACTTTACAAGACACATGGGAATTTTGATACATTTGTCTCCTTTGCACCTCTAATATAGAGAAAGCAGATGATTCTTGATTGCACGTCTCTAAAGTGTCAAAGTTTTAACAACCTCATGATTCACAGATTCCGATTTAGATGCTCATTATCATTATTGTTTCTCCTGTAACTCATTTGAGACGGTGGGCCACCAACCCACAGCAACCTCCCACCTCTCCAAATTAAAGCACAAAATACTTGTTTAATGAAACTTGAATTGTTTCTGTGCACTTGTGGTCTCAACTTGGTACCTGTCAATGATCATATGCAGGCCTGTCACAAAATCAATAAATAAATTAACCGCACGATAAATAAAAGCATCCTCGGTAAGTTTGCCGGCCTCTGTAAATTGACGTATATGCATGTTTGTTTTCCTTCTCTTTCTACCAAAGAGGCTGAATGAGAGGATGGCTCACTCTGTCCATCTTTCTTAACACCGGGGTGCACCGGTTCTATAGCAGATTGAGGGGAGTGAGCATTTGTCACTCATGCAATTTTTGGGGGGTAGACAGGGCTGTCCTGAGGAGTCACGAGGAAACAAACACAAATATGAATGATGGTATGAAAGCTACGGTTCTTAAGCCTGCTGCCACAGCCCAAATGTGGGAATATTTTGGTTTTAAACAGAATTAACAAGGTGTTAGCTCATTAACACCAACGAGCCAATATGTCGCATTTGTTTGAAAGTAGTGGCGACAAAGAAGGGAAGGTGCAGCGGGGCCTTCGTCCTGACAGTCAGTGCTTACTGAGGTGTATGGTCGACAAAGGAAATATAAATAAAAGCGTAAAATGGTGCGTGCTCACTAATAGCGTTGTTCGTTACATTGCAAAAGAAATGCAACCACTCAGTTAAAAGTTAAAAAATTAAAATCTAATTTGGTGCAGCTCTCAGTCAATATGAGGTACATTCTTTCTCAATGACCTCGGTTTGTTATGCAACAACTATGGATGGCACATGACCACTAGTTATTATTGTTCTGTTTAACTTACACCAGGGTTTTCCAAACATTTTTTACTTAAGGGCACAAACTGAAAAATCAAAAGTTGACTTTGCCACTTCAATAAACCTTATCTCAATTATATAGATTTTTATTTGCCATGGTAACCTCTGTTAGCCTCAGATCAAGACTGATTAGAGGATGGTTAGCACAATATACTTTACATACTGGACCTTGGGATAGAGCAGATAGCTTGTCAAATAAGCAGGAGTCAAGCAATGTGAATTTGGTGTAATTTAACTTTTTCAGTCATCTCTTTCAAAGACAGAAAAACTGTTTAACACCAGACCACTGACCCAAGCACATGAATTTGAGGGAGTGTTGAGTATGACTAAGCATCAATATTTCACTCTACAGTAAATATGTGAGACACCTGACATAAACACCTATTCCAACCACAGTCTTATAGGATCAAGATCTAGTACCAAAATGTTCTGCCTGTAAGACTGAAAACCATGATTTTCCTGAGATGACAACTGCAGAACCAAATACTGCACACCAGCATGCTGCACACCTAGGCCTATTCCTGGAAAGTGTCAATAATAGATGCCTGACAAGAAAAAGAATATCCTCAGTCACTTTATCAAATGGGGGCCTAGCACTTTTCCTAAAGCACAAAAAGGAAAACACAACAAAAACACAGAAACTTCCACAGATGAAACAGACCTCTCAAAGACCTTTCAGTCAAAATAAAAAGTTTCTGTCAGACAGTAAGACTTTCTCTGTGAGCCATTGAGTGTGGGGGTAATGTTCTGCTGAACATTACAGTAAAATATTCAGTGGCGTCGACTATACACCATTATTATATTAATGGAGACTGACTTCAGAAAGACAGTGGGACCAAGGAGCTGCGTGAGTGACAGCTCGGCTCCCAGACTGCTGTCAAAGACGACACAACACAACCGACGACTCACTCACTCAGTCTGCCAGGAGACAAACAAAAATAGAGGAAGATGGGAGGAAAGAAAGGCAGATGAAATAGACTGAAATGAAAAAAAATAATAATAAGAGAAAGCTGAGAGGCTCCCAGTGATCAGGAGTGCAGCAGGAGAACGAGGGTGTCACCGCTGTAACGACAGTATGACAAACCAGCAGAAATGTGGGGAAGGAAATATGAGGTCTGTGTGAGGCAATCACGCCTGTTAATTCTGTCACTCGTGCTTCACTGTTAGCAGTTCAAATGTAATTATTTCACGAAGAATCTTTCAACTTGAGCCAGATAACTTCCCAACAAACTGAAATTACTTTCCCCCTGATACAGTGCGGTGATGAGCTGAATAATTTTAGGAAAAAGTTAAATTGCTATTACCCCTTTTGTGACATATAACTATCGGCTACTTCATTAGGTGCTCCCATTCAACACACATCAATTATAAGCTGATCAAATGGCAGCAACAACGGATGGCCAATATTACCTAATCTCAGTATTACGATGAATTGAAGCTCGTTCCTCGATTGCAATTAATGAACGATTATTTTATGCTATGCTGGGACAAATTGGTGGTGTTACAGACGGTCATTGAAACGGTCTTCCTGGAGTATTTACACTTAACTCCTTTCTGCTTGGTTTCCTCTGCACAGCATCAAAAATGTGCCCAAACAACAGAGACTGCATTTTTCTCAGCAACAAGGTCCTCTGACATATTGTCGCTTGTCTCCTCTATACTGGCAGCGTGTCCTTTGCTCTTGGTGACAGTGAATGCAGACTGTATGGAGGGAGCGCGGTCACGTAACATACACAAGGAAAATAATAAAAATAATCAACATGAGTAAAATTACTTCAATTAGAGTGTCTAAATGTTGGTTTGGATTACTTTTGACAACTGCCCAGTCCTAGCAGCAGCCCAGTGGATTGGGGCATGTAGACATGGGTGAGATGACTGCTGAAGTTCACAAAAAAATCCAGAATAAGGACGAAAGGTGATCTGATTGTCTTTGAGCATGGCATGGTAGTTAGTAGCACTGAACGATATGCACAAAATATCATATTTCGATATTCATGTCAGATATCCTAATAACGATACGATAAAATATGACTACAAGTTTGGTGAAAGCCAAACATTTTTCAGAAAAATAGAACATCATAATACAAAAGAATGAGGAAAGTGAAGTTTTATTATTTAGAAATCTATAGTTCATAACATTGCTTTTTCAGTATGAATATCTTGAATGTTCATATCTCGATAGATACGATAACAATATATCGTTCAGCCCTAGTTGTTAGTGCCAGATGTGCTGGGCTGAGTACTTCAGAAACAGTTGATCTGCTGGGATTTTGATGCACTTCCATATCTAGGGTTTACAGAGAATGGTCTGAAAAAGAGAATGTGTCAAATGGGTGCCAGCTGTCTGGTGACAAGAACTTGTGAATGCCAGAGGTTAGAGGAGAATGACAAGAGTGGTTTGAGATAACAGAAAGGCAACAATTACTCAAATAACCACTGTTCAACAACCAACATATGCAGAAGACCATTTTAGAAAGCACAGACCCTTAACATACATGCCCACTTTCTCTCAAGAACAAACTGATAAGACCCTGGAAGTCATGTGTCGAAGGTCAAGATCATGGAGTATTCTGGTCATCCTTTGCATGTTATTGCAGTACCAGAAACTGGTCCAGGGTTTCTGCCAAACTTTGCACATTTAGCTTCTGGTACTGAAAGATGGCTTGATCAGATTTTGGAGGTCACAGGTCAATGATGATTGTGGATCAGGTTCATTGCCCTCTTGCAGATGCAATATCTCACTAGAAAAGCACTCGGAGAGCACAGTCCTCACCCATGTTGTGATTTTCACCATAAATATTAGTCCTACCTTTATTTCATCTAAATATTTAGATTTCTTAACCATGAAAACATACCAGTGTCAATTGGATTCAGAATGACATCTATTTGAGTTATAGTAGTTATTCACAAAAATAGCAGTTTTCGTCATGGCGGATCAAGACGGTGATCACCATCACTCTCAAAATCAAATCATTTGTTTCTTGTGCCTATCCAAACATTTCCTGAAATTTCATCGAAATCCATCCAGAACTTTTTGAGTTATGTTGCTAACAGAGAAACAAACATTCAAACAAAAAAAACAATAACAAATAGACGCCGGCAATAACATTACCTCCTTGGCAGAGGTAATAAATGATTTCAGCCATTTTGAATAAAGGACAGATTGGTGAGATTTTGGAGTAACAAGACCAATGTCCTTGGGTCTCATGATGCACCTTGCTCATGAACTTGACATCTTATAAACTGATTGAATTTGGGACATATTAGGTCAGCGGTCAAGTGACCCACCACTATTATTTTACCCTCTTACAACATAAAGTCATGGCCACTAGGTACACATTGCTAGTTCAGTCTTTTTTGGGGGAAAATATTAAAGAGCTGATGAGTGTCAAGTGCTCACTGCTGTTGTATCACTGTAATGTTGGAGCTGGGTTATGCATAGAGACCCTTACACATCACAGAGGTCTCCACTTGACCCCTCCACAAGTCACCTGACCCTAAGAGACAAAAAAATGGTCTTCAGCCAAACTTAGGTCCCAGACTTTTCATCTGTTCAAAGCTACTTTTCTTACATATTTAGCATTTTTGAGGATCAAACTTTTTTACCTCACACAAACCCTAAGGTAGAACATATAAAAGAAGATATAAATGATTCAATGTCACAATTTCACCTCCATCTCTGTTCTCCTGAACTGTCTTGAGTTGGATCTGCTATACTGTAAGCAGCATGTTAGTCAAAATAAAGTAGACACTGGCAGCAGCAGGACCCATGATGCCTGGCTTGTTTACCCATAGTTCTGTTCTCCCAATCCTCTCTGCCTGTTGTTCAGCTCAAAGCTCGGAGCCTTCAGTCCTGCCTTCATCTAATTATTTCTTTAAAGAGTGAGGGGGGAATAGGAGGGGGGCTGTACAGACAAACACAACCATGCTGATTATGCCTTTCTATAAATATTCTCAAAGCAACAATTGTCCATTTCAGCAGGGATTTCATTAAACATCAGCTAAGATTAAACAGGCAGTGTGAGGGGAAGGAGCGAGGGATTGAAAAGGACCAAAGGGGGAGGAAAGACAGACCAAGATAAAGTCAGTGATAACAAGGAAAAGACGAGGAGGAGAAAGACAGCAGAGGCACAGTGGAGGCAATTGAGATGAAGCGCAGGAAATGACAATCATGATGCTCTTATCTAAAAAACAAATATAAGGAGATGTGAGGTTAAGAAGAATGGAGCAAGAGCAGTGCAGCGAGGGATGGAGACAGATAAAGACAAAGGAGGAGGAGGGGACTGCTGATGAACAGAGACATTGTTGGGAGGTTAGTGAAGAGGAAACAGAGGAGAGACGGCAGTCTGTGTGTGTTTGTGTTTACATTAAAGGCAGACAGCACAAACAGACAAAACTATTTAACATTAGGAGAGAAAGTGACAGAAAGAAGAACGGCGGGATGTTTTGTTTATCCTACTCCTGACAAAAGACATCCTTTCATACACTCTCAGGCAAGTACAAGGTCCATCACCCTAAACCGAAGACAAAAATAACAGTTTTCTTCATAAGCTGCCTTAGAGCCGAGGGATTACACATAAACACACACTTTTCTGCTCAATGGCTCAAAATTGTATCAAATTTCAGTTGTTTGCTTAACAAAAAAGTCAGACATTCTTTTCCACCCCTTTAAACCAACACTATGTAGTTTTTCAAACATAATATAGTCCTTAGATATTCATCGCCATGGTCCACCACTTTACAATAAGTTGAATGACACCTCTGTCGTGTTCTGAATCGGTCTGTATTGCTTTCACTAGCGCTATGTAACTTCGGGGTGGGTGGTGGGAACCCTGCCACACTAAAAACTAAAAGTTTGGACTGCTTTACAGCATAGGCTACGTCACTTCCCCCGATTCCCGATTTGTTTAAAACACGGAAGTGTCGGCGAAAGCCAAACGCAGAGCTGTGGTCATAGCGGAGGCAGCAAAGAACGCAAGAAAAAGAAAAGTTTATTTTGAGGATACCGAACAAAGAAAGCGAGAGAAAAACAAGCTGAATGCTCGGACCAGAATAAACATAGGTTCAGCGTTCACTCGCTGGCGTGAAATAAAAGACGAGGAGGGACAGCCGACCGATGCCGACTTGGCCCTGTTATTGCTGGACTTGTAAGTACTTGTTGATTGTTTACCATCCGTTTACAGTATTCGTGAGAACGTACCAGTATGTAGTTTTGTTTAGACCTATTTCAAGTGTGTGATATAGCCAGCTCGTGGTTGTCTTTACTTTTATTCACTTTATCGTTTCAACAGGACAGGGGCGACTGGTGTAATAACACCAAGTTGAACTTAGCGATTTTTAACATCGTCATTTAGTCAAAAATAAATACATTACCTCGTCGCTATCCATCCTGCAAACAGCCGCTGAAGACAGAAGAATACTTTTGAGCGAAGTCCTGGCTTCTGTGATTTGCCTACAAAACAAATGCACGCGACCGGCAGATCTGTACCTTTACTGCAGTATGCACGCGCTAGTGCTCATGGGTAGTTGTGTTCTCGTTCCGGTCAAGCGAGAATCTTCCGTAGTGCTGCTTTAAATGAGTTAAAATCAAGATTTCTTCATTGGAAATTAACAGACTACATATCAGGTGCCATGTTTAATGTACAAGAAAAAAATACAAGATACTTATATATTCAAATATGAATTACATAAAACATCAAGGTGACAACAAGACCAAAACACATCTGCAGCGCTTCATAGTTAAGACAGCAAATCTCTGCCCCCAACATCATGACCCCTACAAGTCAAAAAGCCTTTTGATGCCACCATTTGCATTTTATTCCGATACAAACAATTAAATAACGTCATTTTAGAATAACTCTAGTTCAAATATTAACATATAGCATGCTAAAAGTGAAAAACATAAATCAATTTGTATACTTAAACAAAATAGTATCATAAACTAAATTTTTTAATTTTCTTTTTGGCAAATACATGTGAAGCCATAAACCATTTTTATAATTTCTGACTAAAGGGCCCTACACTGGAAATATATTTTACTCCCTGCATTCCCAGACTGATTGATGATTAAAAGAGTATCTAATTTAGTAAACATAAAGAGGAATGTTAGCCAAAATCAAGCTAAATAAACTGAAAACTGATACATCCTTAGGTTTTTATCTTTTTCTTACCCACTACGTAATTTTTTTTAAGATCATAAATCACAGATATTTTTGTTTTTACCAGACAGAATAATGAATTCTGTTTTGCAATATTTGTTTCATTTAATTCAATCTCAAGTTAATTTCTCAAACATTTCTCTGCCATTAGGTGCATATCACTCTGAGATTTACCCACATGACCCAAAATGTACCCATGATGGACAATGGAGGGGTTACTTTTGGACCTTTATTACCACTCTGTGAAAATATAATACATTTAAATTAGGATCACATATGAAAAGAATATAAGTTATGACAAATACAGTGTGTTAAGTTGGGCAGATTTGCTTGTGTTTAGTGACGTATGTGCAAAACAGCTTATAAAACAAATTCATCATGTAGTTTGTTTCACAAAGCCCTTTGTTATCTGACAAAACCGCCAGTGAGTTAAATTTTTCACTATAAGAAAATAAGAAAAACAAAGAAATAAGTGCACCTAAAGAGTTCACAAAGGAAGATTTAGCTATGCACAAATGGCATTTCAGACCATACTGCTCTTTCTAAGACTTGGCTATGACTCACTATGTCTTTATAATAATTTGATGACAAATTGATGAACAAACACATTAATGTACTTTAAGTTTACATGACACCCAAGGTTGTACAAAAAATTTTAACTGGATCTTGAGATTTTCTAAAGTCAGCCCTGCTATGTATATACACAAACACACACTGCACCTATAACTGACAATAAAAATAAAATGTCTGAACTGTGATGTCTTTGTAACTGTCTCTGAAGTGTGACACATTTCTCCGTAGTCTACAGTTTGATGTGCATAGAGAAAGGCGCTGTATGAAATGAGAGCTTTTTGATCAGCGCAAACACAACATCAGCCCCTGCACTAACTGCACAGAGCAGCATATCAGACAAGCTCGGCTCATTGCCAAACAATAGCCTGTGCAAAGTGAGAGACTTCTGTGTATCTCAGACTGTTTTCCTTTAAAGGTAAATGTCTTTGCTTTGAAATGTTTTTAGAAGAGGCTTGGAGAGCAAAATAACACAACATCTTTTATTAAACTCTCAGTTCACAGAGAAATGCCAAATGCCTTAAAACAAGCTGTTGTTTACTTCCTGGGGTTTATTATGTCATATCTATACAGCCTCAACCTGCACGTGTGCACTCTGCTCATCATAGGCAGACCCACTGTTGTTTTGAAAGTCCGCTCTATAGCTTGTAACCCTTCCACTCCCTTCCCATCCAACGTACTGTAGTTTGAAGAGCGCAGAGCAATAACTCTCTGAGCCCAAATCTCTGCACGCTCTGGTTGTGTTGATCTGAAGCCTCTGTTTACACTTGCAGACTGGACTGAGGTGAGGCTCTCCCTCTCCCGTCCCCCTTTCTGCTCCAACTGACCAATTATAAAGGAGGGGGCAGGACCAAGACGCGCACTGTTGTTGATGTGCAGACCGAGGGCCTTTCCCCAGTGTGTACTCTGCCGTAGTCAAACTAATACTGCTGAAATTATATAATTGAAAGTAAAGATCAAGCTGAGTTTCTCACAATGGAGAGCCCTACCTGATGAGAGGGGTACAAACACTACTTTGAGCAGAACTATGAACGTTGTCAGTGTTATGTCACGGGCAGGAGCATGGCTAACAAACTGAGCTTTACACTGTGTAGTTAACATAGTTTGTGTTTCATTTTTGTGGTTTTACCAAGTCACTCATGCTGGCATCATATGTCCTAATATTTGTCCTGTACTAAACAAAGCAGGCCTCAGGCTGACCCAGCTAAAGCCAAACATGCTCTCTCTCTTAGGCTACGTTTATACGGACACTCCTGACTTAAGAACACAAAGATTTTTCCTTTGCATATTCAAAGTCGATCTGCGTTCAGACGGAGACGCTGGAGACAAATTAAACCGCTGTAGTGTGTATGCCGGTTCAGTGGATGGCAATGTAGGTTTGCAGAGCAAACAATACACGTACAAAGAAGAAAAACTTTTCACAAACAACAATGGCGAGTGGACACACAAAGATACAGGAGTTTCTTTTCTGGACAACAAATCAGTTTGAACAACAAATCTGTCTAGATAGTTTGTCTGGATAACAAATGGTGAGTGGCACACACGTTACGCAGCAGACGGCCGAAGGTGTTGTTGTTCCTGGTATGCGCACGCAGCATTCATGTGAAAGAGTACTGCACATGCGGTGACGTCAGCATTTCACCCTGAAACGCTCTGATTCAGGTTTACACGGCGCAGCATGGAGAGTGTATTCAAAACTCTCCACTCTGGAGACCATTTTCAAAAGTTACAGTTTTCAGACAAAACGCAAAAGAGTTTCCATGTAAACACAAGGCCAAAACGCAATGAAAACTTACCGGACCTGACTGTGTAAACCCAGTCTTAGTTTACCCTATCATCTGTTTTGTTCTGATGTGATCAAGCTCATTCTAAAATGTTCATGTTACTAGGACATTGTTTGAAGTTCAGATGTCATTCAGATTAAGACAGCAGGGTACAGAAGAAGCACAACAAAGCTGGAGATTGTCTGCTATCGTTACAAATGAACTTGCAAATGAAAATAGTATTTGAGGTTTTCAGAAAAAGTCTTTCTTACTTAATGTATGATTTTATGAAGTAACTGCTGCAGATACAGTCAAAAGTAAGAAAAATGACCTCTGTGGTATTTTGGCCAAAGGTCCAAAGATTGTAATAGCTTGGGAAATTTTGTCCCAAGGATAACTGCCAACGCCTGCTCTAGAATGAAGTCAAAGTCACATTGGATGCAACCTGGCTGTTCAGACCTCGGTCACATTCTAGAAAATCTGATACGTACCACATTTGAAAGTGGCCTGAATCTGATTAGAAAATGTCAGATTCAATGTGCCTTGTGCCGTTCACACTGTCAGAAACAAAGCAGATACAGGTCACATTTGAGCCAAAAATTCCATTTCAGGTCACTTTTGACTGCAGTGTGAAAGTAGCCTTAGTGGAGGGGAGGAAGACATTTGGCTCACAGCCTCTGAACAACCCCTTTGTTTTGATTTTGTTCAGGTGCTCTAGTGCGGCACCTGCTGGACAAAATTCACACACTCTTCTTTTACATTATAGTGACATTTAGTGGTACTTTTGTGACTTTTCCTTACTAGTTTGATTTTTTTGTTTGCCGCTTATTAGATAGGATAGTTTATTTGACAGATATTAGACGGATAAGAAAAACTGTTTTTTGCTGTGCATTTCAGTAAAAGCCTCCAAACAAAGCACTCCTATTACTACACCGGAAGACACTCTTTATGATTCCACCAGGGTTTAATATTGGTGTCCCTCTCTGTCAATTTACAGAGCATCACAATGTTGCACAGGAAGGAACAGTACAGCTGGAGCTCCACATACACACAGTCATACATGCATGCACAATCATGAACAGTGCGATGCTCCCCCACTGTCTTAGATCTTTGTCCCTGATCACAATTTTAAAATTTTGATTTCAAGTGTGTGAGTGTCGTTCATAATGATGACCTCCAGTGCAGTGAGTTCAACATGTTACTGTGGCTTCACCACCATCCTGACTTTTTTACTCATTACACCCTCATGTGTGGTGGGAGGGGGCTGGACAGTATCAAGAGGGATCAGGGTGGGATAAGGGTGAGATGAGTGTGAGAGGTCGATGGGGGCAGTGGGGTCAAATCCTGACGACCGTGCAGCAGCTTAGACAAAAGAACTGGCAGAGCAGCAGAGATCACCAAGGACACACACAGTCCCCCCCGCAGAACCACAATACGACTCCCTGCTGAGAGCTCGGTAAACACAGGTTCATACATGTCAGAGCATCACCTGCACACGCAGAGACACACAGGTGCAAATGTCCACACACACCTTCACACACACACAGACACCTCACAGCTCCTCAGGATCCCTGAGTGAAAAACACTAAACAGAAGCCTATTACACGCACTTTCATAAAATCCTATGAATATTATCTACTCATACACACACACCCAGGTGTTCTGTGAATTAATGCTGAGGTCAAAGAGTTCTCCACAACCTCCAGTGCTCAAGATCATGAGAAAAGACAACCTCTGCCTTTAAACATACAAAACCTGAAGGGTTACAAGGTTGATTTTTGTTCGATTTGTAGCAGGGTGAAATAATTGGCAAGGCTCCTAAAAATAGTTATATTACCAACATTTTATACACATCAGCTTTATACCACCTTTCCATCACTTAAGTCCCATAAAGTAACATTTACATAAAAACAGGGGCCCTTTTGAACATCCATGAGAGGATGTTGGTTTTGTTTATGCTTTTGATGCACCGAATAGCATTATAATTTGTGTCTTAAGAATAAAAAAACAGGTAATAGAGCAAAACAAAAGTATAATTTTAACAAGCCCAGACAATCTTACAGGGTTAGATAACCAGAGATGCTTGAGGATTAAATGTAAAATAACTGAGAACTTTTTAAATGCTTAAAATTGTCCAAATGACACGAGAGTTCTGTGGAGCACAAAGTTTAATTTGCCATTTATTCTGCTGTTTCAGCTGGGGTTTTCTTCACTGTTTAAAACTTATTTGTGTCTTGAAACAGAATACCTGGGCTGTAATTATTTCTCGGGGTCCAGTCAAAACATTTTGATTATACACAGGCACACTCATAAAGGTCCAGTGTGTTTGACGTTTGTGGATACTCAGGCACGGTGCAGTTTCTTGGCCCTGGTACAGCTGAAGGAGTTATTCTTCAGCTCAGCATGTTTGCTCAGGTATGGACACACAATGTGCACATGCTGTAGGCCTGTGCTTAAAATATCGATACGGTAAAATATCGTCATGTAGAATCTGTATCGATACAGATTCTACAGAATCAATACGACCTCAATGTTTGGACAGTTGTTGTAAATACACTTATGGTAATATTAACAATGGCACAGTTCAAAGTAGAAACCAAGCTACATGATAAAACACATGTTCCAAATATCAACTTAGGTCTACGGTCTTTAGGGACCTGAATTAAAGTTCTTAAGTTGAAGAATTATGAAAAACTCATGTGCTAGTTCTTTTTGTTCTTGTAATAAAAACAAAAGTTGGTGGGAATTCTGTTAAAAGTGCAGTCAATGTTCACAATTTATGTGTATCGGGATACGTATCGTATTGGGGGTTGCTGGAAATACTCAGCCCTGACATGCTGTATGCTTGATAGTCATGAAACCAAGGACTGGTACAGGGCCGTATTGAAACAAAAATGACCCAAAATAAGCAAGGCAGTGAAGCTGCAATAATGTTCTCGATGAGTTAGTTGCCCTTAATCAATGGCCAAAACATGATATGTATCGATACGACTTCTGTTCTTTATTTTGTAAAACTAAGATCAACAAGAACAACATTTAAAGATTAATATCAAGAGCTTCAGAGAATCCAGAGAAATCTCAGCACGTAAGCAGCAAGACCAAAAAAAAACAGCACTGAATGCCCATGACCTTCAATCCCTCAGGCAGGAAATGCATTGACACTTGTCTTATTCTGTGAAGGATATTATAACGTGGGCTCTGGAGCACTTTAGGGAACTGGAGTTTGTACATAGCCAACAATTCACTCCATCCCAAAATTTAAAGGTCAAATAATGGATCTCTGCTTTAAAAAAAGATGTGTCCATGGTTTGTCCACAAACATCTCCAACATGAGAAAAGTTCCTCTTCTCCCTCTGTTGATTTATTTATGTCTTAGTTTACTTATTTGTTCACATTCTGAGAGGATTTTAAAGGTTTATGTCCATAATTTCACTTTATTGATGTTTGTGAATTACGGGCTGTCATTACCTTTAAAATATTGACAGTAAGAATGAATGGTCATTTTGTGCCTCTTTAACTTGTTTGCTTTGTTTAACGTGAGAAATGCCAAAATGGAACCTTTCATTATTTGAAGATTTTGCCCTGCTTTGTCTCTGCATGATTGAATGTGTTTGATTCTACTGCCTCTTTGCTTTTTTTTTCTTTCTAAAGGCACCATGTGGTGGTTGTTCATTAATTCATCTCCTCCTTCAGCCTCCCTCCCTGCAGTCCTTCTTTTTCCCTCTGGAAAATACTCCCCACTCCTCCTCAAGTTTCTTTCCTCTCCCGTGCCCACTTTACTGTAATGTTTCCTTTTATATCTGAGAATTGTATTACTTTATATGAAACTATAATAACACACAAAAACTGATGTCCTAGTTTTACTGACAGATTTACTGATGGACTGAAGGCTACACATCAAGAAGAATGTTTGCTTGAGAACATACCTGAGATTGTTCAATGATCTTTTTCTAAAGTTTTCATTGAGATAATATACATATTACTCTTTTCATGCAGTCCTGAAAGTACCTCCTCCTCTCTTCAATGTCTTGATCTCAATCCCCAACGTTTGACAGTTTTGCATGTGAACATCTTTGCTCCATCTCCTCAATTGTAAATAAAAAAGGAAAAAGACGAACAGTATTTTTGGGTTCACTTTAAACTGCCTTCCCCAAATTGAGTATAGTGCACCTGAGGGCACTTTATATTTGTGTGAAATGTGAAATGATAAATTTATGAAGTAAAATGTTGTTGTTTAAATGGTGCCTTAAGACTTAATTTCCATTTTATGCCTTATGTTTCTGATGCTGGTTGCATTGATTGTCATTACACTGACATTTTAAATAAAACGTTTGGGGAAATCATTGCATCTATACATCTGGGAATGTTGTGAAAGAACCGGAAGCCCATAATAATTTCAGGAAAGCTTAAGAACTCTACCCCAAAATGCTTGTTTGAAAGCAACAATATGCAACTTGTTCTTCTTACAAAAGAGTTTCTAAGTTATTGTCATAGCAAGAGGACTCAACAAAGGTACATGTCCGTCATACTCCCTCAAAGTGTCAAAGTTGCCAGCTGTAGCACTATGGAAGTTTGGCTGTGGGCCATCTTGCCATAGAAAGTTCTGCTTGATGGCACAAGGCTAGTTTGTCTGTGTCTGTACTGTACGAGATGAAAAAAGACAAAAGACAAGATATCACTGTGTCTTAAACAACAGTGCAGTTTCACTCAGAGAACTAGAAAAAAGAAAATAAAGGAATAAAAAAATAAATAAAGGATAAAGTGAATATTGAATCCATATAACCTTTAGAAGGAAGGGATTATTCATCTCCTCCTGCTTCTTTTCGTTTACTGTTTTGCTTGTATGTATTAGAGTGCCTTCTTTCATTAAAAGACAACATAAACACTGAAAGTAAAATTAAAACAAAACAGTAAATTATGACAGGTTTAATAAGATGTGTTTTAAAATCATAAGAATATTACGAGCTATTCAGAAGGTACCAGGCTGAATAAAAATTATTTAAAGGCTATTCCTTATTAAAATGTTTAAGGATATATTTTCTTAAAACTGTGTTAAATGTGAGGTGTTTCAAATAACAGAATGACTAAATCAGTGTTAATGTGTTTAAAAAAGATTTCTGACCCTAAAATACAGGCAAACCTACCCATTTTTACAGACTTGTCAGTTAATGAAGTTCATTTTGGAGGCTGTAACAGTAAAATGACAAAATACTATTTCTAATTCAAAACACTAAAAAGTCACAGGCCACAAACTGTGTGAATTTAACTGCTATGTTTGCAGCTGTCTTTTTTGTGAAAGGTTCAAAGGCCGTGTTGGGAAAGAGCTCTCCATTTTAGTGTGTTCATCCATCCATCCCATCATCCACCTGGTCAGTTCTCAGAGACATCTGCCATCAGGGTCCATCTTTTTTCCTCATCGTTCACATTTTGGCTTACAGGCAAACAGGGCTACTGACTGACTTTCTTTTAGGCACCAGCTCAGACCATGTGTATTAATTACTTTTGAGTGTTTGTGAATGGCATCATCAGAATATTTTTTTCAGGGCTTAAAAGAACTTTCAAAAAGAAATATTGAGAGTCAAGTCAAATAATCATGCCCTCCTTAAATGTTAGCAAATTCTGTGTTCACACTCGCAGTGTGGGCAACATAAGTAACTTTCTTCACAGTATTGCTGCTGTGCATTTTTGTTCATGTTCAACAATATCTAACAGACAAAAGCTGCACAGTGGTGCGACAAGTTTAGTGCTCATGTTGTTGTTTTTTTCCTGTTCAATTCAGTTTTGACAAGATGGCCACTGAAGTCCTTCTTTTGAGTTGTCATTAAAAAATGTGATAACATAACCATCGACTTTCACTCGTTAAGACTTGTTAAGTTCATTTCTAACAACCTCAACAAAGACTTTAAAAAGGATTGTAATTTGGGGATTCTGACAGTTTTTCGATGTGCTTTTCACTGGCAATTTGGGGAGATGAGGATTTTTTCATTGTAGTGAGGAGTATGTAATGCACAGTAATTAAACTCACTGTGCTGATGAGCTTGGAGTTTACTGCCCCCCTTGTTACAAGGCTCATGAGGCTCCACAGCCTTACTGATGATCTCAATGTTGTTGATTTTCAGGTCTGGCAAATGCTGATCTATCTTTTCTTCTACTTGATCAGAGATTAGAAGAATGAGGGTCTTTCGTTTCATGAGTGAGGGTGCATACTGCCGCCTTTCTTCTTATGCTGCGTTCACACCGCAAGCGACCCAGCTACCAAAATCGCGTCGCCCACTGATGTAGCGTTGCACGTCCATAAATACCTCATTTTGGTCACCGTTGCCATCGGCCGTCGCTCGGTGACGTCATGTCCACTCGAGATTCACCGCGATCATATCATATATCATATAATAGGAAGCGGACATTATTCCAGCTGTATCCTCTTCATTCACTTATCAATCACAAAACACTGCAGCTGATGCCCTGCAGCAGCATTATCTGTGAGTTTCCGGTGGTCTGTCTAGGCGGAACTAATGTCCTCACTGATTTAAAAAATTAAAAATCGAGATTTTTTTTCTTGCCTTAGTCAAATTGGAAGGAGTTGCAACTTTTGAAAAAAAATTCAATTTTCATGATGATCAGCCTTGTAGGGTTTGCACAAGCACTTTTAAAGGCTTGGATTTGTTATTTAAGTAGATTAAATATTGATCAGAGAGTTTCATGCTAATACTGTAAAAATGCCTCAGCCTTTTAATGTTTATGTAGACAAACCTGCCTACGTTTATACTACATAATCAACCTTTTATGACCCAGACTTTGACTTTAAGAGGGAAACATTTAGACAACATAAATGCAAAACTTGTTTTGTTTCATTGTTATGTCACTGGGAGTTTGTTTCTTTCAGGGAGGAAAAAATCGGTAGAAATCGTAAACCGAGTGTCGTGGAAAAAAAACGGGGATTTTTTTTCTAGGCCATATCGCCCAGCCCTAGTTTCTCGGCTCAACTTGAGCATATGATTGATGCTTGTAGCAGAAATTTCTTCACCTCTTCATGCTAACTCATGGACTCAAACACACAGCAGCGCGATACAGAGAAAATGGCAAAAATGAATGACAGCAGTGAATACTGCAATTCACAAGCATGTATTAAACCATGGATGTCGTAGCACATGGTTCAATGTCTTCTAAGAGTTGTTGCATTCTTTATGTTCTGTGCATGTGTTGGTTTTCTCCAGGCACTCAGAGATCCTCCCTCATCCTTCTCGTCTGCCACTTGAAGTGTCTGACTTTTTTAACAGTTAAGTCTGTTTAAAAATCTCTTGAATAAAGTGGTTCAGTCCAATTTCATTGTAAATGTAAACACTCTAATGATGATTAGACTTAATCATCATTAACTACAGTGATTAACTACAGCCTACATTTATCTTCTCCCACTTCAGTCATCCTGTTTGCCTGTCTCATCAAACCAACTTTCTCCCAAATATTTCATCCACTTTTTCCCTCCCCCTCCTGCCCTCCATCCGGCCCTGCTGAGTCCACCCAGACAGTCCTCCCATCATGCCTGTGGACTCGGATGGCACAGGGGTCACCCATGAGACTCGTTGATTGGCCACCGAGTTGGACACAGCGCAAACTCAGAGTTCATTAGGGATTGACAAGGGAGATGGGTGTGTGTGTGTGTGTGTATTGGTGGGTGGGGGGTTCAGACAGGCAGATCACCGGTGGCGCACAAACATACCCACACACCCCTTGAACAAAAACAATACTGTCTCACATAGGCAATTATGCCAGCACATCCAGGCCCATTCCAAAAATATTATACAATCCTTTTTATTTCACACAAAAGTGGGAAACTTTTACAAAGCTGTGATGGGAAATGACAACAAGTGACAAAGCGATAGATAAATCAACAACAAGGAAATTAATTTGACTTGATTTTGCTGTAATCATGTGCATCAGTGTGTTTGTGTGTGTGAGGGCGATGGAGAGAGTGTTTGGGGGGGGTTGTTCCCTAGAGATTAGGGGGTCCAGCCAGCCTTCATATTTTGTCTCGTAGTATCGTCTGCTGGGGTTCATCCGATTACAAAGCCACCCTTAACACTCTCATAACACACACACACATACACACATACACAACTCAAAGACAAAGGCATATACATCCAAGCATATACACTATGCAAATGGGAGGCGACAGCAATATTCCCACCACCCACATGCACGCACACATAAAGACATATCAGCCCGATGAGCCGTCTTCCATTTCATTTTTATGAACGCAACAGACACAAAGACACTCTAATCCTTACATAATCCCCTTCTGCTACCAAACACCAAACTCTGGTCATATCGACTCTCTCACCCACACATGGAGCTGCTTGACGGATCCAAAATTACTTAAACAATTTGAGTTTCTTATTGGAACAAACTATGTACTTCCAAAAAGTCTCCACAAACTTAATAATCTCATTCCCTATACTCATTTATTCAAGTGCCTTAGGTTTATACTTTTGTTACTGCAACACCAAAAACAATGGTTTTATCTAAGAAGAGACTGTTTGACAAAGTAACTGTAAAATCTGCAAAGACAATGTGATGTTAAGAACAGACAACTTCTGGAACTTCTTCATTAAGCCTGTTCCTGAATAGAAGTCTTCATGTTCAGACCAACAGAGACATCTAGTGGTGACTTTACGGTCCTGCATGAAGAAGAGGTCTTAACTTTGGAGAGGGGCTCATGGCAGAGTTAAGTGACAGTAAAAGGAAATAAAACATTTTATCACTTCAGGGGTATTTTTCTTTTCTTTTTTTTGTACTGTCCTTGACTTTTTAATTATCAATTCTTTCTCTAATAACTGCTGCCCATGCTATTTAAGACAGTCAATACCAATCAATACCTTCAGTCATTAAGACAAAATGACAAATATAGCCTTATTCTAGCTTTTCAAAGGGAGATAAGCTGCTTTTCTTTATGGATATTTCATTCTAAATATTAAAGGATGCTCTGGTTCATAAGCATATATGAAAATCAAACAATGTGATGTAACAGGCTTTAGTCATTTTAAAGTCTGGAAGCCCGAAAAGGACATGGATCTATGCATTTTGTTTTAACTCCTCATTTTTCCATGAGGACCAGCCCATTTTGGGTGGTTTCTACAGATTTTGACTTTCTATCTTGTTGAATAGTAAAGAAAAATAAATAAATTAATTAATTAATTAAAAGCAAGTAAATTTAAGTCAGAGATCTTGAAATAGTACACAACTCAGCTTTTGTAACTGAGTTTTATCAATGAGACACTTTCTACTTTATTTTTGCATCACCTTACTTTCTTCTTTTACTTATAAATGTTTTCATTCATCTGCTTTTTAATTTATTTCTTTTAGGGCTGGGTGAAATTACACTTTCTGATTGTAACAAGCCAGTTTCTTGCTTTTTGAGTATTCTATGCCATTTAGAGCACTCAAAACAGGAACTCAACATAAACTCAATGGTTTCAGGTCTTCTTTCTCTCCTCCTCTGCCCGAAACATCTTGTTCCCAGCCCTCCTGAATACACCAACATGTGTCATCCTCCCATTATTCAATCAGCAGTTTAAGAACATTTGCCTGCTGTATAAAGCCCATAAATGCAGACTTGTTGACAACATGACCTAGAGCAGAGCTACACAGAGCTGACCTTAAACCAACCAAAGTGGAAGGTAGCCTGAAACAGACAGGAACTCTATCAGAGTGTCTCAGACACAGAGAAAACAGCCCTATCGGGGCAGTCTGTACAGTAACAGTGAGAGAGTCATCAAACATGATTTCAACCAAAGGTCTAAAGGGCAAAAACTCAGATTTGGCTTTAAATATGCTCCTTTGTAGCCAATTTTGGAAGCTGACATCTCTGAAACAAGCAAAGATGTCTGGCTGAAAATTGCTTTTCTGAGTACTTGAACCCATTTCTTCTATGAAAGTTATCAACATATGAAAATCACATCCAAATAAGAGGTGAGGAAACAGATTGTTTTGTTTATAGGAAGGGTAAGTGATGCACAATTATGTAGAAAAAGTTTCATGACTGTTGGTAGCTGCTCACATTTTGTATTTGCCAGTCCAAAATTGTTTTAAGTGTATTTTTCAAGCCAGAACCAGCGTTACATTCCCATGAGTTATGAAGTAAGACCTCTGCATTTATATATAAATAAAATAAATATATAAAAAAATAAAAACAATATAGTTCTCACTTTTTTCTTTGTTTTGATAGTTTGAAACAAAAGAATGGACAGCAGAAAAAGATTAATAAAAGAAAATAGAAGGGGAAACATGGCTGGAAATTTATTTTTCCAAATTTGTCACTGTTGTATACAAATTCAAAAATCAACTAATATTGCAGGTAGGTTGAGTAAATCACCTCCTGCAGCAGAAAACACCTGCTATTTACAGGTGGCTGATGCTAATTTCCCATCCTGGTGGAAAGTGACACACAGAAAAGAAGCAACAGGGTGCTCTTGAACCCAGACCACCAGCACAGAGATTTATGGAGAGGTGCAACTTCACCAATAAGCCATTAGCTCCCCTTAAAATAAAATCTCTTAAATAGTTAATCATATAACTTGGCAATTTTATACTGATACTGAAAGTTCATGACTGGAAAAAATGGCTGTGTGGAATAATGTGTTGCATTTGTTTATTTATTTCCTTCATCAAATGTTTTACATGTATTATATGTATTAATTTTAAGAGGTTTAAATTTTCTACAAATTCATCATAATTAACTATAATTGAATCAATTGTTGTTTTTAGATATTTTAAGTTTAATAAATACATATTGTGCTACCTTTATGTTAAAAAGGAATTATGTTTGATGACAATGTCCTAAATATCAATCAAAGCAACTGCTCTTGTATGTATGAAGATTTAACAATAACTTTAAGATTTGAAGTAATGTTGTTAGCAAGAAGTCAATGTCTTAATCAAACAAATAAGCGGACAAAGTTTTGGCACTGAACAGTTTTCATTTAAATGGTGCAACATAGTGTGCAGGAGTTTAGCTGTCATTTAAGTTAAACAAAACAATTTACCAGGTACTGGGTGCTGGGGTATGGAGGTTTTAAACTCAAGTATTCTGACAGACCCTCATGAGGTCTTTAAAAACATTTACAGACAAAGCTCTGTCATAGCACCAATACGAATATGAAGCGTGCTTACTAAATATAAACAAACTCGGCTCTTCAGGACTTCAGTAATGTATCTTGTTAAGTGCTCCAAGCATAAACAAGTGTCTGTCAGTGTTACTCACCCAATTTGTATGTCAGCACGTACAGGACAGTCCAAGGGGTCCCAGGCACCGCCACCAGTTTCTTCCACACCTTCCATGGCTTCATGGCATCTGCCCCTTGCCCTCCCCTTTTGCTGCCATCTGCCTGCTGGCCCCTCACAGTCTCATCGTCAAGCACAGGGGCCCCCCACACAAACAGGGCCACGCCTGCGTACACAAACATCAGCAGCATGAACATCCAGCTCCATCCAGCCACGTCAATCACAGCCAGCAGCCCGCCTCCTGCAAACACCGATCCAGCTTTATACCCCACGACCTGTGCCGTGTTTCCCAGCCCCAGCTCCCCGCGACCTTTCAGCAACCCCACTGCAGCCCCGTCTACTGCAATATCCTGGACCGAGGCCAGGGTGTTCATGGCCAACAAGGTTCCTGCTACCCCCCAGATATGTGCCTCTGGGGCCAAGGCGGCACTGGTGAGGCATGTCAGAGCCAGCCCAGACACCGTCCCCACCAGCCAGCGACGCTTGGTTCCAATCCGGTCTATCAAGGGGGCCCAGAGCACCTTGAGGACCCAGGGAAAGTACAGGATCTTAGTAAATCCAATGCGGGTGAGGGAGTGACCAGCTCCACGCAGGTAGACAGGTAGAAGTGAAGACTGAAGACCATAGGGGATTCCCTGGACAAAGTACAGCAGGCCCAGGAACACTAGTTTGTCATTCATGATCTACCTCCAAAATAGGCCTTCTGTGTCTGAGCAGGCTCTGCAGCCATCCATCGGTCAGGTCATGGCCACTGATTTAAGTGTGAGGAACGCTGTACAGTTGACCAGAGATAAACTGGATGACCTGAAACGAAACAAAACAAAAATGAGAAATTCAGTTTAAAAAATAAAGCACAACCTTATCTGTAACAGTCGTACTAAAGAATGTGTATGGAACACAATGTCTTGGAACACAACGTCCTTTCTAGAATTACATTTTTAGTGGTATGTAAATAAATACTGACTGCCAAACATGGCGTACAAAGTCACTGCAAAACAAAATGTGGTCTTTAATTAAAGACATGTTTTGTACTGTTCTCTGAAACATAGTTGTTGAGATATGGCTCTTCAGTAGCTGTAAGTTCAATGACCTTACCCCTTTAACTCTCAGCTCAACTGTTTAGTAGAGGTCAATATATTCAGGAATATTTAATGTGTCAAAAAACAAAACACCACATTTTTTGTTCCTGTCAATGTTTTAGGATACAGAAAAAAATGACATACAAACCAAAAAAACTGATATTTTCTTTGTGTGGGTTTTAAAGGTTTAAAAACTATAATTACCATTATTTTTATTTTAAATGCTTAACCATTTAAAGATATGATGATTTATATAAATAAATATAGATAGATAGATAGATAGATAGAATATATACATATATACATTTATATATACATATATATATATATACACACATATATATACATATGTACATATATATGTATACATATATATACACACATACATATACACATATACACACATATATACACACACATATATATATATATATACACATATACATATATACATATATATATACACACATATATATACACACACATATACATATATATATATATATACATATATACATATATATATACATATATATATATATACATTATATATACATATATATATACATATATATATATATATATATATATATATATATATATATATATATATATATATATATATATATATATATATATATACATCGTCTGTAGTTCATCAGAAAGATTTTTTGGTTTGTTAATCATCTATTTTAAGTGATTTTGATTGCTATTTTATTTACACGTTTTTGCCTTTTCTAAATGTTTTGTCTCCATCAATCAACAGTCAGCTTTTCAAACCTTTCTGTCCCACACCAGGAAAATATGGTGGGTTTTTTGCTTGTTTGTAGTTTTCTCTGTTTCCTGAAATGTTAACTGAAAATCATTTTTGATTTGTTCTGTTTTTTTTACAACATTAAATATCCCTCAATTTGTTAATGAACTCTGCCAAACAGTTGAGCTGGCAGTTAAAGGGTTAAGAATGTCATGATAGTGCCAGATATCCAAATGTATTACTACTTATTATGATCTGTTAAACTTGAAGTCAATAGGAATTGTCCATTTAAATGACCAGGAGTGATCAGAATGGCTTGTACAGACATAAAAACAAATACACTGAAGGCACCTGACAGTGCAGATAGATACTGAAGCAGATGGCATTTCTGGGTGACTTTCTACCATTGCACATGAGCAACTGAGTTTCAGTGCACAATCAAAGAGTTGTGACTATTGCATACAGTTCAGAAAGTATTCAGATAGCTTAGTAAAAGGACAAAAAGACAGTAACGACTGTATAAAGATGCAGCAGTAGCTGTGGAGTGTCTAAACCCTGCATCTGCTTTTACAGAGAGCCTTAAAAGGATGGGGTCTGTTTTACTGCTTCTCTGCCCTGCTCAGTTATCAGCCACACTAACCTGGCTAACCTTAGCTCTCCCCAAAGTCAGTTGATTTGAAGTCGTCAATGCTATTATCAACACTCGTGTTCTCATTATTAGCTCTGTGCCTGACAGAATCGTGACTTCTCCCTGCTGACACTTAGCTGACAGCCTAAACCTTCAGTTTGTGGCCATTCAACTGACTAGCTACCCTTAGCTTGTTAGCATGCTGCTATGCTAATATTAGAGTACAGTTGCTTTAAAGTACATTTGATACTAGTGACGACATGGTTTTATTTTTGACTGATATCATAAGAAACGCTTCCTATCTCTTTTCAAATAAATGTTGTCACATACTGATGCAGAAAGTTGGTTACCCTGGCTTTTGCAGACCGGTGAGGGCACTCCGCTTGTCTCTATGGAGGTCTGTTTGAGCTATGAGGTTGCCAGATTCTGACAGCATCCCCCGTCCGCACATAAGAAGCAAAGGCGTTAATAAAGCGACGAAAAAACTCCAAGTTCCATCCTCTTACATGTACAGTTTTGTCAGGTTTATTTTTTGTAATCTTCTTCTTCTGTTATAGTGTAAGTCTAAATTCATTTTCTATTAAAGGGAAGTGAGGACATTTTATAAAGTACTTTGCTAATTATTATAAAACAGGTGCAGATCACATCATAGTTTGTTGTTTTTTGCTCCTTATGTGCAAGATTTGACTTTTTTGTGTTTCAATCTTCTTTGAGCATGGCAAGTTAAGTTTACCATCTAGTCTATCACCTTTTCAACTTTGACACGTGTTATCTCAGAGCCAGAGTAGTATACCATTTATCAAACTAACAGAAGCCTACCAATATTCCTATTCTAATAACAACATTATGCAGTCTTCAAAATATTTATCCTTGTAATTAAAAATGTTAACAAAACTAATTTGCATAAATAAGACGAAAACTGAAATTAAAATACATGAAAATATGTGTTATCTGAATAATATTACCTGTGATATGTGTTTGCTTTAGTTTAAATCTTATTTTTCTTTTTTATCCTCATTTTAGAGTTCCTGAATTTAAAAAAAATAGTTAAATGAAATGTATTATTATTAACACTTATATACCTCATACAGTCATGATCATTACTATAACTGTCTGAAACATGCTGGTTTTAAATGAGAGTGCTGCTGACTGAACAGCAGGATTGACTGAGCCTAGGTTTGGTGAAATACTCCTCCAGTCTAATATTTATTGATATTGTTTCGGTGGACGTTATAAAATTCAATGGCCACTAAGCGAAGACAAAATAATCAGTTAAAGTTGTATATTTTGTTGACTCAGAAAAATAAAGAATCATATAATGGATAGATAAACCAACCAAATAAGGCAGTAAACTATTTTCAAATAAAAATACTGAGATATTGAAAAGTGGTCAGGAAACAAGAGTTCCCTCAATGGCCTCTCCCACAGAAAGTCGGACCATCAGCATCAGGGTTCTGATTCATGTGTTAATTTGATTTATTGGGCACTGCTTAGACCACAGGGGGCGCCAGACTGAGGCAAACCACACAGCAGAGCAGCCTTAATGGAAGCTTTGACAGGGTACTACAACTTAGAAACGAGTTACTTAAGGACTTACATTTTAATGTTTATCATCTCTCTCTATCATGTCATTTACTTTTTGTCAAATCTCTGTCCACTTACAAACATGGTTTACTTCAGGGGTTCAAACACTTTACAGACAACTTCCCCCAACATGATCAACTGGTGGGCCAGGGGCCACATCAGACCCTCCACAGCTTCCCATTAGAACATAATCAGGACTCTGAACATCTATGGGGGGAAAACTGTTGAAAAAAAAATGTATCAAACTATTATTTCTTTAGCTGGACCAAAATATTTACACTTCTTTTTGAAGTACAGCCACTTCACCGAATGCCAAGAAAAGTGACTCTGGTTTATTGTGGTTGATTTGACAGTGGCAGAGCTTGGGGACCCCCACATTTTCTCCAGTAATTCATCAATATTTTTTTTCTATATTTCCTGCTGTGGTAATGAATTTGTTTAAATGGAACTCTTTTATAAGTATAATATATTTACAATTCAGAGTATAATCATTTTATGTATTTAAAAAAGGCATCTTTAAGGCACTCTGCAAGCCCCCTCCCCTAAACTTTCATATTTGTGTGCTTTCACTGTTCTATTTCATTCTACTGCTCTATGTGACTTTGGATCCTTGTCTAACTGTCTATTTTAAGATTCTTTTATTTGTTTTTTAAATCTTTAAATGATCTGGCCCACCTTTCATCCCTTTGCTCCTGCCCAGGGCCTCGGCTCAGCTGATCTGCTGCTCCTGGAGGTACTGACGTCAAAACAGAAGCTCAGAGGGGATCGAGCATTTCTGTGGCTGTCCCTAAATTATGGAACAAGCCTCCCCTCCACATTAGACAAGGTTCTAAACATTTTTAAAACTCATCTTAAAACCCATTTTTTATTCCTTTGCTTTAAAACTGTGCATTAGACTCTGCTCCTGTTTAAATGTTTTATGATTAGTTTTTTGTTTCCATTGTTTTTGAGTGGGTTTTAAAAACAATAATAAAATAATTTTAGTGTTTATACCTGCTTTATCCATTGTTTTAAATAGTTTTATTTGTATTTATGTCATCATTATTTTGTCTATTGATGTACAGCACTTCCTTTCGGCCGTGGTTGTTTTTAAAGTTCTTCATGAATTAAGTTGAGTTGAGTAACTGAGCTCCACTTAAATGACTGTGGTTGCCTTTGAAAAAAATTTTTTTTTCTCTATGTTTTGGCACATAAATTCATTCACCATAACAAAATAAAAAAATTTGACATAATACAATACATCCATCTTAAGTGTTTGTGTGCAAATAACCAACATCACATCACACCATGAATGGCATTTGTACAAAAAGCTTTTATTGCATAATTTCCATGCTCCTTCATGGGTTGGCGTACTGCTGGTTCAGCAACATTAATCTGTATACATCTGTTGACAGCTGCACTGAGACTTAAGCTCCTGTTTAAACAACAGAGCAAAGATCCTGTGAGTGTGGGCAAAGCCTGCTGCAGATCTATTCGTGCTGTGATACAAGAACAGCTTTGGGAGAAAACTGAAGCTGTGACGATTCCATGCAAAACTTTATTAAACGGTGCAAATATTTCTCTAAATGTCATAAAAGTCACAAGGAGATGCCTTGTCTCCTCACAGGGCACAATATGTGTCAGAGATAATAAATGGTTTCAACAGCTGGGCTTGCTGCTGGATCTTCAGTCGGATGAGCCTTAATCTCATCAGTTAGCACCTAGTTTTCTCCACAGAGAGCGAGCAGGATCTTCTCATAGTCTCCTTTGGTGTCGTCCTGAATGGGATGAAGAAGAAAATGTTTAAACATGAATAAAACTCATGAAGGATGTTTTGTTACGTTGTGTAGTCAGATGTTTGCTCACCAGAATCTCCTGGTGAAGTGGTTTGGAGTAATTTTTCTTGTACTCTTCCTTGATCCGTTTCATGTCAATTTCAGAGCGGCTTACCATGATGCGAGTCAGGACATTTTTCTTGGGACTTTTACCCTGATAAGAAAACAGCTTCAGTATCCTGCATGCATTTTTGAAACATTTTCTGATTAACAGCTTATGTGTACCGTACCTTCATGGCCGAATGGAGCTTCTCAGCAAAGAACGCGGGCCTGCTTCCAGCACACTTTACTGAGATTATATAAGAAAGATATCATAAATTAGGTCCATTCACAAACCTCCTGATTAAAGTGTAATTACAAAAGTAATCATAGAGCTTTGAGTCTTTACCTACTGCTGTGAGACAACTTTCGATATCTCCCTTCATCTCCAGGTTGATGGCTTTGGCCACGTCCACTTTGCTGTACTTTGAGTACCTCTCAAACACTGAGGATGTAAATAAGCAAAATAAAGTTATCGTACAGAAATGCAACGTTTTTGAAAAACTGACTTCAGAAATTAGCGAACCTCTTCGGAGATGAGGGGCGCTCCTGGTGATGAGGACCTCAATAAAGACGGAGCAGTCTTTGCCCTTCCTCCCCTCTCCAGCCTCGTACAGGGCCCTGGCATCGCTGTCAATCATCTGTTCACACACTCCCTCGGTCCTGCCAGCCTGCAAAGAAGAAGAGCAAAGAAACATCTCAGGATTGAGCAAAACAGTTTGAAAAAAAAAACAACAGTATGCAATTTATCCTCAGCCATGACTGACTGAAGTGTCAGAGAGGAACATGAACAACGAAAACAAAAACATAGAAGCTGCATGTTTGAAACCTAAATGTTGGTGAGTAATCCAAACATCCTTCTCTCAGAATAAGGCTGTATGTGATACCATCTACTACATACTACTGTCAAACACAGTATATTTTTCAGAAACATGTGGAAATGATAAGCAGGGCAGCGAGGACACATGTTTAAACTTATTAGAGACTGTTTGTCTCTCCCTGATGTGAATGAGTTCATGTTCCCCCTCCTTTTTTTCCTTTATAAGTTGCTTTGTTTCCATGTGCTCACAAGCAGCACCTACCACAATTAAGCCTCTGATGAGTATCTGCAACTGAGCAATTAAAACTTTGGACAGAAAACCTATCAGGTCACACCAATGTCATGTACTAAAAATGGAAAATGCTCAACTTTGATCATTTTGTCAAATTTTCCAATCTTAAACTTATTCACAAACATTTAAATCATCAGCTCCTTAGCTGCTCAGTGATCTAATGGACACTGAGTGATGTGGTGGTTTCACTTGGCTGTCTATGTGGCATGACCACGGTTAGTGGGCTGTTATTGTAGTAAGTGTTAGTGACACCTTGCTTACTGTAACATGAAATGGTACTAATGGAGAGATTCACAGTAGTTTACAGGACTTCCAGGATAGCAGTTAAAAGCTGACACTTAACAAAAGAACAGATTGGAGATTTCCACACTTCACTTCATTCTACAATTCATAAAACTGAGTGTAAAATGTCTTTTTGGGTTGTTTACAATACTATTCTGACTGTTTTACATTGCTGTTGATGTGATAAAACAGGGGAGCTCAGCAGCACAGTTTAGGATGTTGGCAGAACACATTTAATGTTAGCTTTAAATATGTTACTGGCCTGATGAACAATGATTTTAGTCAAGTCATGTCTTGAAATCGATCCCCTTTTAGAGGTCATATTTTGCTGAAACTCATTGTCTTAAGTTTGATTTCAATGATTGCTAGAAACACAAAAGGTTTAATTAACAAATTAGCCCCAACTGATCTCTATTCTCACTCTGCTGCTCCTTTCACTATAAGGCCCTCTTCCCCACATAGGCTTAGTCTGTTCTGATTGGTTGACCAGTCTACTTTGTGGTAATGGATCAGTCAGCCTGCATGTTTTCTGTAGTCTGTGTTCTGTGGATTTTGCCTGGATTTTTCATGCCCCTGATGTGCTGATGCTGTTGACCTGTTGGTGTTTTATAGTTTGTTATGTCAACAGTATGGTGGGAGGAAACTGTAGATTTGTTCCGACATTTGTGGAACATCCAGGTATGTTTGGTATGCTGCAGGCACATACTGCATACTACATCTTGACCAAATCAGTGTAAACAGCTTGTATAGTAGGAAGTTTTTAAGATTATGCAGTCTGAGGATGGTTAGCTACTTGCTTGCATGCCACCTGACTGGCTGTTTGTCTTAGACTGGTAAAAAAGTAAGGTGCTGACTGACACAGACCAGACACATATTTATTTAAAGGGTTTTCAAATTTAGGATGACAAATATGCCAACATTTTGATTAAGTAATGAGAAACACCGCTGCTTTAGCTGGAACTCATGACATTGACTCTCTGTTCTCGCCTGAGGTGACCCTCATAATTAGGTAAAGTTATAGGCTAAGCCAAGGTTGTTTAGTGCCAACATTCAGTCATTTATTTCACGTGTTTGCATTTCTTATCATTTATTGCAATGAAGTGTTTGACTTCATGTTAAATATAAAAGATTGCCAGCACAGTGAATATATGATCTTGAAGGACACTCATTAATAAAGCTTTAAAATGCCTATATGTTGACCCTTGCAGAGTCGGCATGTCTGTGCGCATAAGGGAGTCGCTTTGTTTGTTTTAAAAGCCACCACCACCGCTGTAAAGCCACAGCTGGGAGTGTAATGTTGCCTCAGATATTAGCAGATCCTGTTGCTGTGAATGGGAAGTTTCTGCACTAAGTCTTTGAATTCCTATTCAGAGAATGTACACACAAAAATACCTTGCACAGCTCAAAGAGGGCTGCCCTGAAATCTCCACTGCAGTCATCCTTGATGTCGTCCTCGAGGTCCTTCTTGTATTCTTGGAAAGAAATGAAATTATAAACATTGAGCATGGGCAGTTTTAACATTAGGAACAAACAGCCTGTGGCTTTTGGGCCTCAAGTCATGGGCAACTGTGTATGTGAGGGATATACATCAAAAGTGATCTGAATGTTTAAGCTGAGTATCTGAAATGTAAAGAGGGAACCCAGGATGTAGAAAACACATCAGAATAGAGTTTGATAAAACAGTGTGAGTATCTAAAACTCCTCCCATCCCCACTGTGGTTCAAGTCACACGGGGAGCCCTGACATATCTTTATATCAATTTCAATCAAATAAGTGTAAGCAACTATAACTGTAGAAATATCAGATCAGTAAAATTGTGCATTACATGATGAAAAAACTTTCAAATCTATTCTAGAAATCATGAAATGTGGCAGCAGTGGTGAAGTTTAATGCTAGCTTGTCAAAGATTTTGTTAGTATAGTTCAACTAGAAACATGTTTAGTCATATTTAAATGTGATTTTCAGTCATTGTAAAAGTTTTAAGCTACATGCATGTACTGAATGTGAGTTATATCTTGCTGCTATGTAGCCGTGCAGCCTTTGTTGACTTAAAACAGATTCTGTTCAGTGATTTCCTCCCCTATCTTTGATCATATAATCCTTCGCCTTGAGCCTTTCAAAAAACAGAAATTGCCTGTTTTATAATACATTACTTGTGCTGTTGTGGTAGCAGTAACTATTTTAAGTTCTTATTTAATGATAAACCTTTCTCATATTCACATTACTAACCACCTACCTCTAATTTCTTCATACCAGCCTGACAAAATAAACGTAAAAGTCTTTGCTTCATATCTTTTGGCACACACCTTCTTTGTAGGCTTTCTTTATAGCCAGGATCTCGTTGTTGGTTCTGGAGGCCAAAATCTCTATCAGGGTTTCCTCATCAGTGCCAAGGCCCTTAGGTAAAAGTAACATGAACAGACAGAATCAAAGAGGGGATATATCTTATGCTTCAGACATCCAAATCAAACGAAACAGAGCATTAAGCCTCCTGATAAGAATACAATAAAAGAATAGGTGGAAGTGCTGTCACAGCAGCCAAAAATAATAGATGATGATTAAGCAAAAAAAAAAAAAGGAAAATCTCTGTGAGTGTGTGTGTACCTTCATGGCTCCTTTCAATAGCTGAGCATCATACTGAGCTGGTGTTTTCAGCAGAGCCAGCACCACATCCTCCAGATCTCCCTTCAGGGCATTTTTAAGAGCCACCTCCAAAGGCTACAAGAGAACAAGACAGTGAAAACACAATTTCAACTTGCTTATGTGTGATTTCTAAGAGAAGACCAGGATGAGAAAGATCAGATTATGTTTCAAGTGCAAATGCCGTTCTTGGTCCTGTTCTTTTTTTTTACTCTTTTTAATCTAAATTAGATTTTGTCAGCTGTTTCTGGATGTAAAATTGATCTCAATTCTAATGCCATAAAATTTCCAGCTACTGATAATGTAAAACATGATGTGCTGTTTCTCTCAGGGTGCTTTTCATATCAAGAACCTGCACTCATGAAGTATAGATTTGTTTATACACTGGTGGACAAAATATACGTCATTACCAAAATTTTGATTCTTGAATTTCAACTATTAGTTAAAAACTGAGAGCTGTTCTGTCAAGTTATCATTTGATTTAAACCAAAGGTTTTATTGCTTTGACAGATCATAGATATTCCAAGAAACACATAACTACACGAATAAAGTTGCTGTCCTTAGTATTGCATTTGAACAAGACGTTAAGATTGATCAGCTTACTTAAGAGGAAAAAGTAGCGAGTAACAAGAACATCTATAGAAATGTTGTACTCTCACCTTGCCGCTGGCCTTCAGGTAAGCCTCTTTGATTTGCTGTCTCTGCTCATTGCTCCTTTTAACCAGAATTTCAATGATGGTGTTCTCGTCCACACCTGCACACAGTCAATCGTAAAGTTCAATTCTGCTTCCAAAAATGCATGTTCATGGCAAACATTTTTATAGAATATAAAGGTGGACTAAATTATCAATATAATTCATAGCAGCGGCACTTGGATGGTATGTTGGATCCTAAAAATGGGTCATATGGCTCTTTCGGTTCACAGCTTGTGACATACTGAAAACAGTAAAATATTTTGTGGTTAAAAGTCTATGCATTATGGAAGCCCTAAACAAACATACACACAATGATCTTGTTCTCTAGTTTTAAGGGGGCATATTATGATTGCCTACGGATTACTATTTAGTAACCTTTTTCCATATGAACCAGATAATTCACTATATTAAGTCTGACTTAAAAACATTAGACAGCTGGAGCTCATCCAGACCAACACCAGGAATGTTGATCATCTCACACGAGTCCTTATATGGCACTGGCTTCTTGTGAGTCAAATGACACATTTTAAAACAATTTGCCTGGTTTATTAAGCTCTTCATTGTATTGGGCCTAGAAAACTTTCAGATCTTTTAGTCCCTGCTCCAAACTGAACTGAACTGTACTGAATCAAATCAGACCACTCAGTGGAAATGAAGCTTATGAGGCATCCAGACCCTCAGGTCCTCTGCTACAGGTTTACTCACTGTTCCCAGAGGGTAAGGCAGCTTCTAGTTTCTATGCTCCCCACCTGCAGATTTCAACCCCTGAAAGCTGGAACTCTCTTCATCTGTGAACTCTTGTAAATCAGCCCTTAAAACATTTTATTTGCTACTGCCTTTTCTCAAGTTGAGCTTCTCCTTTTTTCTTCTCACCCCCCCCCCCCATGTTTATTTTAATAAATCTATACATAGATTTTTCCTTTTCTTCCTCTTTATAACATTGAAATTCTCAAATAAATATTTTACTGTCTTACTTTTGCTGATTTTGTGTCTTTGATATCCATACTGTCAGAATGTTTTTGTTTTTAACTCTGTAAAGCAATAGGTACTTGTGATTGTATGAATGGAGCAGGATAAATAAAGTTGCCAAGCCTAAAATGTCAGCAAAATTTCCACAAACTGAATAATTAAAAATGTTTGCATGGTTTTTATAATAACACTGCTTTTATATTGTGAAAACTAAATAATTAAAAATGTTTGTTACTATAACACCGTTACTGCTGCGTTTCATCTTTAAAATATCCTTTTTCATGTACGTGCTGTAACATTTTCTCATTAAAACAGTTTAAGGATTCAAAACATAAGAGGTAGTGGTGAGTCTGAAGGCTTGAGAACCACTGCCTCTCAAAACAATATGAAGAGTGAGTAGTAGGAGGACATGGTGACCAGCAGAGGGTGTCAAAGTCATTACAGCTGTAATGGCAACTTCTGGAAGAGGCTCACTGGCATGTTGGCACACGCTCCAGAGCTATCATGAGGGTGTGTTTGAGTTCACCTTTTGTCTTGATGGCCTTGTCCAAGACTGCTGCATCTCCATCTGGACTGAAGTTGGGGGCTGGAGTCACTGTTCCCTCGTTCTTTAAGACCTGAGGACACACAAGTCAGATTCTTGTTAAGTCCTCAGATGTTCTTCATAACTTAAGTGATTTTTTTTAAGTGGCAACATAAAGGACTACTTTTTATCTTTTGTATTCTGGAATTGCACATTTTCATCAATACTTACACAAAAAGAAAGTACACTGTGACAGCTGTTGTGTACTTTTATAGCAGTCATTGACAAACACTAAACACAATAATCTGACATCAGCCTCTCCTAAACTTTTAAGAAATGACAACATTTCAGGCTGAAACCATGCAGGATAAACTTGTGAAATGATCCTGTGGTTCACTTAAAGATAGCAGTGAAAGCAGAAGAAGCATTTTGTTCTGTTTGCAGAGTTTATGAAGGGAGGGGCTCAGATTCCTGCTTCTATGACTCACACCTCACAAGACTCCAGCATGGTCATCTTTGCCACTGTTGATAAAGTAAGGGTCCTTTCTCTCTTTCACTTCACTTCAGTTAGCTTTTGTTTTAACTCTCTGCTCTGATAGACCTCCCCTTTTCCCTTAACTCCCTCCTGCCTGCTTTAAACTCATTCATTCTCTCCCCTCTTTCTGCACTGCTCTCTCGCCCCTCGCTCTAAACTCCGCCTGAGAAATTTTTCCACCCTAGCATACCACAGGAAGTGAAAAAAGGAAAAACAGAGCTGTTGGCCTAAGCAACAGCAGAAAAACCACAGTAACAGTACGTACTGACTCATCGGGCATGCCCATGTAGATGGCCTGCTGCATGAAGGCTGCAATAAGAGACATGGTGGGGTCTGTCTGTGAAAAGACAAAGAAGAAAGAGAATGAAGGAAAAGATACAGACTGTGATGAGATCATGATGGGTGTTAATTGTATCGCTTACACAGTAAACTATCAGTATTAACAGAAGAACAGGGGGTTAAGGATCAATTCCAATTCTACTGATGACCAAACCTCAGAGAAGATTTGATCACTGCCTTATCGATAAGATCGCACTTTCTTAAAATAACTCTATCTCTTAAACAACTACAGTAGAACTATACACAGTATAATGTTTCATTCTTCTCGAGACCTATGTCATTTGCAGTGTTTAGTCTGGGTTTTTGTTATGTGATTTTCCATATATGCAAACATGTGGAGACAGTCTGGCCACACCCACAAGTTTAACTTTGATATGGATATTATACATTTGTTTTTGGCTTTTTTTTTTTTTTTGGTCAAGTCTGAATTTTTCTTTAACATTAACTGCTAACATTATTCATTTGTTTAAAACTGCATCCAATTCAGAGATTTAGGTTCAAAAAGTGTTACAACTATTCACCCAACCACACCCTCATAGGTTGCATCAATACTCTGAGACAGAGGTGGCATTACATCACTGCTTTTTAAAAACTTGACCAAAAAACCAGAGCACTTAAAAACCATAGTAAAGTTTAACAAAGCAACATTACTGATGGAGTATTAAAGATAAAGGACTTACCGTTTGGCTTCAGAGGGGAGAAGTTACGTCTCATCGAGTTTGCAGGGACTCTGTGGAGGCAGAGAGAGTATATTTATACACATGATAAACCCCACCTAGTAACGGGTCCACCCATATTCACAGCACAGCTGCCATTGGATTGAACCGCTGCCTGAAACAGCAGCGCGTAATCGCAGGTCCGGCCAAGACGCACGACGCGCGTAAAACAAGGAAGAGCTGCTGCAGATTGAAAACAGCCACGCTGCTTACTTGGAAACAGACGCAGGATAAGTCTAAGGCTATGGATTTATAACAAAATAGGGATCGAGTGGAATAGCACATATAACCCGAATACATTTGCAGGAATAGTAAGTTTATGATGATTTATATTATATCCTTTAGTTTTGTGAGATTGCGAGATTTCACGTCGTTTTTTTTTTTTTTTTTGTTTTCGAAAATGGTAACAGGTCTTCTCTAATCGTGTGTAGATTAAACTACTGTTTTTTTCCATTAATGTAGAAATATTTCAATGTTACAGCAAATAAAAAAAACGTTTAAATTGCAGCAAATTGTAGCAAACATCAAAATAAATATCACCTTACTGTTACCGAAATTTTTGGAAGGGGAGATTGGGTTGGTTTTCACACTTTTTACTCTAGTGAGCATAATTCAAGATCAAGACATCCTATAGTGATGGGAAGTGAAAAGCAATTTGGTTGATAATTGATAACAACTCAAGAATTCAAGAATTTGTCTTTAATCTAAACGATTACCTTTCTTTGTTTCTTCCAGTATCTTTTGCATGCTGTGCAAATCAAGGACGTTACATTCTTTTGATTGAGGATCAGTAGAAACATAACAAAGATGTAATCATGACAGACAGGAGACAGAAGAGGTGTGCTGCTTAAGTTAACTCAAAGTTATTCTAAATGCACATATTCCAATGTCTGTGTGATTTCAAGAGACGTTGGAAACACCAGCAACCTGAAGAAGCATTTGTCTGTGCAGCAGAACATTAAATATCACAAGCACTGTGCAACTGGCATTACTGATGGGGTGGGTCGGCAATGCCAGTTTTACCACACAGAAAAGTGGCAGGAATGGGTAGAGGCATCATTAGAGCTGGCACAATAAGCAGAGGGGATAATGGCAATAATATCAATAAAATGTTCCCATTCTTACAACCTTTGATGGTAATTCCTAAATTTGATCAAACCTTGAGTTCTTGCTGCATTTACCCCTCAAAGACAGGCAGACCCACTACAACTATGAATCCCATCACCAGGTAGGTTGTTACACTATAATGATGAAAACTAAAATCACTGGCATTGAAAAAATGCTATGACAAAATGAGCATGCTGTAGAACAAGAAGCACAAGAATATGAGACGAACTAACAACAACTAGCGCAATTTATTCCTTAACCTTAGGAACATATAAGTTTATAAATCAAAAAACAGTATTATTTTCAAAATTGCTCACTGCAAGGATAATGACTTTTTTAAATTCTAATTCTGACTCTGACCTTATGGACATACTGTTGTTAACTCTTATTCACTGCTCCCCCCAAAAAATCATATTTCATCCAATCATGAGGAAAAGTCTGCTGTTATTTTTTGCCAGAAGAAGAATGAGGTCTGACTTATCTGTTGACATTCCTGCTCTTATCTCTCCTCTTAAGGAAACATTATCCAGAGCAGACCTGAAACAATTAAATCAAAGATCCTCTGTGTATCTGCTTCATCTACATCTGTCCTGATGAACATTCAGCTTGTACCTTTGTGTGTCAGAGACCCCCCTAACATTCTTCAAGGGGAAATTTCACCTCGCTGTAAGGAGGTCATGAGTTGTCCTAAGGTGTGGTGTGTTGTCAAGGCAACACACTCTGAGGCCTGACTCTACCTGTAGCCTGCATGCCTTAACAGAGGGTAATGTTTGCACACCGCCACCTCCCTTCAGACTAGGAGACAGAATAATGACATTTATAATGATGACTGCATCACTGAAGATCAGTCATACTGTGAGTCAGCTTGAGTTCAGGCCCCTGGTGACGTCTTTCAAACTTTTGAAATACATCTGTGGTGGTGTGACTGAAATGTGCTGACTATTTCCTATCATGACATCTCTCCTTTTTAAAGATGGGTGGCTTTTTATTACCATGTTGGTATAAATATTTTAATTTTAAAAAGAGAAGATATTCTGCATTTAACCACAGTAGGACATGGTAAGAACAGGGTTTACGTTCAGTTAAAGAAGGGCGGTATTTTTCATTAAAGTGGCATTATGGGCAGATTTATCTCTAAGTAAGGTGTGTCAAACAGATGCTCAAGCTGTGCTACAAATGTTTTAAATGTACCTTCAAGAGAGCATAAATCTTTATAGAGGTATTGGGTAAGAATAGCAGTGAACATTACACCAGTTAGCCCCAAAGCAGCACAAATGACAATACATTTTTTTTGTTTTTTGGCAACAAGAACTGCAGCCTGGCAGTTGTGACTGTGTGAGGTAAACGACTGCCATGCATTCAATACACACCAGCTAAAGAAAAGAGCTGGGTTGGTTTATGTAGTGGTTTACTTGGTATGAAGAAATATCGGGTATATATAAATATATAAATATTGGGTATATTTATTAAATTTGATCATGTTTACATTCATTGTGTCGTGTAGTTTTATGAAACTGCATCACTGTGTTGTTTTTCCATTTGCACTGACATTAGAGGCTTCTGACCATGACATGAGGCCCCATGACCCTGAGTTAAAATCTCCTACATTTAATCGATTCATTTTTGTGTCGCAGTAGAAATTAGAACAAAGTTTTTTTTTTAAATCCCTCAAAAGGTTCCTGTGACGTCGCACTCAAAAGGTATATGGCCAGCCAAGTGACCTTGGATTTTGACCTATGATCTCCAAAATCAATTTAAATACACTCTTAATTCAAAGTGGATATTTGCTTCAAGTCTGAATAAAATCTCTCAAAGCTGTCTTGATATTTTCTTTACTCTAAGGATGGCCCAGTTACCTTGGCCTCTCCAAATCTCAGTTCATTTTTCAGTCAAGATAAACATTTGGTCAAAGTTTGAACAATAGGGGTGCTGGTTTGGCGGAGTGGTTAGCAACCAGGCACCCCACGTACATGCTTCTGCCGGTCCAGGTTCGAATCCTGCCTGTGACCAGTTTGCAGAGTGACTTCCCCTACTCTCTCATCCCATTTCACAATACTATCCACTGTCTCTCTCCTATCAATAAAGGCACAAAATGCCCAAAAAATACATTTAAAAAAAAAAAAAAAAGTTTGAACAATATTGCTCAAAGCATTCTTGGAATATTGCACCTTCAACTATTAGCATATGAAGAAATGCACAGACAGACACTACGACAATACAGACACATACATTTTATTTAAAAGCGCCTTTCTTAGAACCCAAGGACACTTTACAAAATACATAATAAAACACACTGCATTAAAATCACAATTAAAATTAATAAAACAACATACAAGAGTGACACAGTTAAATGAGAGTGGACAATTAAAGAGAATATGCAGTTTGGAACAGATGGGTTTTGAGTTTTGATTTGAAGTGGGGAAGGGAGTCAATATTTCTGAGGTCCGGGGGGAGAGAGTTCCAGAGTTTGGGAGCAGAGCGGCTGAAAGCTCTGATGGTGCTGAGTTGGGCGGAGGGCACAGAGAGATGGAGGGAGGAGGATGACCTGAGGGAGCAAGAGGGGGTGGCGATGTGGAGGAGATCAGACAGGTAGGGGGGGGGGCGAGGTTGTGAATGGCCTTGAAAGTATACAGCAGGATTTTGAAGTGTATTCTGAACTTAAAGGGGAGCCAGAGAAGCTGCTGGAGGACGGGGGTGATGTGATGAAAGGAGGGGGTTCTGCGGAGTTTTGAACCATTTGAAGTTTATGGAGGGATTTGTGGGGGGCACCAAAGAGGAGTGAGTTGCAATAATCGATCCAGGAGGTGATGAGGCTGTGGACCAGGATGGCCGTGGTGTGAGGGGTGAGGGAGGGGCGGAGACGGTTTATAATACGTAGGTGGAAGTATGCAGACCGGGGGATGTTATTGATATTAGTATGACTATAACATACATACAAATATCTGATTATGACATTTGTAAACCTGGAACCAAAGACATATCTTTTTTTCTGAAATCCAGAATTTCATATTTGCTTTTCAGGTTAAAGTTCTGTACAGAGATGACATCCTGAAACTCCTCACTTCACTTAACTTGAATGTAGGTAACTTTTTCAGGCCTGTAGCTCCACCTTGGCAACTAGGAAGTATTTTGGTTGTCTGTAGTAACAAACGGAAAAACAGAGAGGGAGTGACGTAACTCTGTGTATAGTGTTTTAATGCTGACTTTATGTGTGTGAATGTGTGAGGGTGCGTGTATATGACAGTGAGCATCCAGTTACAATCTGTATCATACACACAGGGAAACCTGAGGACTGTGAGGAGCATCTCTTTACCTGCAGGCTCTGTGGGGTTTAAGCTACTTCATGATGAAACTCCATCTGTGCAGGTTTAATATTTAAACACTGTTGAGAGTTTGGTTCCCCTCGGAGATCAGAACGGACACATACCAGCACCCACACTGCACCCAATCAGTCTGCAGGAGTCTGATCTGCTACCTGAAGAGGTAAAAATGTGATCATTTAGTCCTTTTGATTCAATAACTTGTCCTGTTTTCCACCTTTAATGTTACTGTTTAATTCTTATAGATTTGGGATTTTGTGTTTTGAATTTTCTTTGGCTATTTGATTGGAAATGTCAGTTTCATGTTGAGTCAGACAAACATCTGTGATTATGCCAGTTTACACAAAGTGACTTATGGGATTTGTTTTTGTAAAGCACTGTGAAATCAGTAGAAGTGAGATCAGGAAAAAAAAAACAATCAGACTCATGGTCAGTCTGTGGATTTACTTTTGTTCCTGTTTAGAAGCTTGCAGCTTAAATAGCCAAAAGAGGCTGAAAAAAGGATGACGGTCAAAACGACCGCTGCCTGAGCCTCCTGACATCTGCAACTCATACAGGGTTGAACAAGAGTTCATACTGCAGATATGGTTTATGGGTTTTCTATTGAATAATAGTCAAAGCTGTTTCATCTCTCTGTAAAACCTTTTTCTCTCCGCAGATTTTCAAGAAGCCTCATCTCACTTAATCAGCAGTAGCAAGAGGCAACAAAGAAAACCAAACACAATGTATGTCAACTCTTCTGGGACTGAAAGTGGTTATTCTCTGACCTTCCTGGGGAAGAAAGTAGGGAGGCACCACTCAGTCGCTCCTGCAGGAAAACAACGTAAGTAAAAGACACATGCAATCTAGGGCTGTCTTGATATCAGATTTTAACCTTATGATTGGCATGGGGAAAATCACAGTTGCCGTCTTTTGCAATATTTTTTGAAAATCAACATTAAAAATCATTCATCCATTATGTACACTACTTATCCCTTTTGGGGTTGCAGGGGGCAGGAGCCTACTCAAACTGACTTTGACCAGGAAGCAGGTTATATCCTGAACCTGTAGGTAGCTGACAGGACTGCAGGGCCACACCGAGAGCCAGACATGCAAGCTCACTCTTATACCTAAGGTCCAGAGTCAACTATTAACCAAATGAGCAATTTTTGATCTGTGTGAGGAAGCCAGAGTGCCTGGAGAAAACCCACAAATGCAAGGAGAACATATAAACTCCACACAGAGAGGCCCTGAGCAACAAAGGGTTTTTGTTTGTCTCCGCTTTGGCAAAAAGATGACCTAATAACATCAGCCATATTGAAGTTTTTTTTTCATTTCTGTTGTAGTATTTTTCCCTGCACACACAAGTAAAGTGATTGTGTTTTCAAGAAAGTCCCTCTCGTGCCATAACCCAATTCTCCTGAAACCAGCATGTAATGGAGTACTCAACTCATGTCCGTACTTAAAACCACAGAAAGGTGCTTTTAATCGTCCCTGAGTTCAATCTAAGACTGCTGTAGCTGTAATCGAATAACTGGTTTATTGATCCACCAAATTGTGTTTACCTGCTACAGAAACGCCTATTTTCTTGATTTGTTTTTTTAAAAAATTAAAAAAACTTTTACTACAAATCATGAAATTTACTGTGTATGGCTTGTCAGAAGCAGCACATTTCTCATTAATGTGATTACATGTTAAATAATTTGGCGACTGTGTTGTGCCATAGTGTTACTTTGAATTTATATCTAGTAAAACATCCAATTAAACACACCATAAGCTGCGTCCTGAGCTATTTAAGTTGAGATATTTATTGCTGCTTTGGAGCAGCATTGTTTTATTCCAAGACATAGCCTGTGTCAGAGCTATAGAATCAGAATCAGCTTTGTTGGCCAGATATGTTTCAAATAAAAAGAAATTAATGCCGGTTTACTTAAATCTTAACATACAAACAAGATATACACAAAGTGGATATAAAGACAGAACAGAAGTAGAAAATAAAAAGCAAAAATTGAACTTTAAATAAAAATTAAAAATTAAATGAAGGTAAGGAATAGAGTATGTACAATGTGCACAACACAATAGCAAAGACACAGAGTGAGACAAACAACAACAAACAAAGTGCACAGGTGCATGTACAGCTAGAGGATGATACTGTAGATGGACAGACATTTGCAGGTCGGACTTCAGCATGGTAACAGCCAGGGGGAAGAAACTTTTCTTGTGACTGGTGGTTTTGGCGTACAGCGCTCTGTAATGCTTGAGGGAAGGAGTCTGAAAAGTTTGTGTCCAGCATGTGAGGGGTCTGCAGAGATTTTACCTGCCTGATTCCTGACTGTAACAAGTCCTGGATGCAGGGCAGGTTAGTCCCAATGTTCTTCTCTGCAGACCTGATAGTCCTCTGCAGTCTGTGTCTGCCCTGCCTGGTCACAGATCCAAACCAGACTGTGATGGATGTGCAGAGGACAGACTGGATGATGGCTGTGTAGAGTGTGATATAGACATGCAATAATGTTCTGCAAAGTAATGGCACTTAATTTATAATGCTCTGTGTGTGTCAATAGAGGGCATGCAAAGGAAGTTTAAACTGTGATGTCTGTGTCAGGGATCACTCTGCTAGGCTACTTTTATTGACCCAGCACCCCCCCCCCCACCACCACCTTTTTATGACCAAATTAGTGGCACTGTATTATGCCATGCCTATTGACAGCTCAGTATGATTATTCTGTTGAGCAAGTTATCATCAACAGTAGCTTATTGTGACAGCCCCAAAATAAACCAGTATTTCCATCCATCTGCACCACAAAACCAAAAGTATTTATGTGTTACGTCAGATTTGTTGTAAATGTTATCTCTGATATGATATCTACATACAAGTCTGGACAAATGTCTTGTTTCAGAACATGCTCGGGGGAAAACAAATTAATTGCTTGTTATGAGAAATAAAAATCTCAGTGCAGCAGGTGAATTATGCTCATCTTATGTTATTCGGCATCTGTTTGTTTGTTAGCAACATAACTTAAAAAGTTCTGGACAGATTTCGATTAAATTTTCAGGAAATGTCTGGATTTGGACAAGAAACAAATGATTAGATTTTGGAGTGATCCAGATCACCATCTGGATCCAGGAATATTTTAAAGGCTTCGTTAACATTGCATGATAGGACAATTTTCAGAATTTGTGCATTTTCATACGTTTTCATGTTCAAGGAATCTAAATATTCAGTTGAAATAAAGGTAGAACTTATATTTTTGCTGAAAATCACAATATGGGTGAGGACTGTGGCGCTGGCGCTCTCTGACTGCTTTGCTTCTTTTCTGTAGGTCTTTGATTTTTAGAAAAGTATGTGTCTCTCATTTTAATGTTGTCACATTACAAGTGCCGCATAAGTCCTACTTTTTTAGCATACACTTTAGTTCTCTCTTGTACTTGCGTGATGACTGTGATTTATATCAATTGGTACATTTTTTATTTGAAACTGGACATTTGGCAAGATTAGTTCAGGGTGTGTTGGTAACGTTATAACAGTTTTCATTTCAGTGTTAAAGGTCTGAAATAATAATAGCAGGCTTTTTTGAGGTTTAGGCTGCAGGAGGACACGTGAAGCTAGATGGTTTAAATACTTTAGCTGCTTGGCTGCCTCCATTGTCAGGCAGCAGAGTGTTCAGAACATCAGAACAAACGTAACACGTTGTTCATGCCAGAGTCTGGTCAGAGATCTGGGTACCAGGGCCAGACAGGTCCACTACAACCATGGCTAGACCACCTGCCACACATGCAAACAATGCAGCATATGCACAGTTATCTTTACTGGTGTGTCAAAGTCCTCCACTATAGCTGTAGCAGTAATGCATAAATTAATACTCAGTTGATCAGTTTGTTTGGCCTGTGTAACGCATTCATCTCCATGGATGCAGCAGTTTTGAGGTTGTATTTAGTCTGGCTTTGTGCCTGCATTATGTCACAACGATCTCTGCCATCTTCCCTCCAGATGTTTCATTATCTGTAAGCTGACTTTGCTGCTGCTGCAGAGTCTTTTAAGCACATCTCCTTAGCTTTTCATCTTCATCTTCATCCATTTTTATTGTGTTTTTCCTCATGAATTCCCCACATTAATAATATTTTTATTGGTTGGAATATATTTGCCATGGATTTGCACCTGCAATTGAATTTCAGAGTTCTCCCCCTAAGTTACTCAGGGGTCTGACTGTTCATTGTCAATCTTCTACCTCTGCATTATAATTAGGAAGCGTTTATGTTTGTTTTGGTGTTTTTATGCCAATGAGAATCCAGTCTATATGTCCACCCAGCCAAATTCAGCCCTCCCACTATTTACCCTCAGCTCCATCTGCCAACATCATGGCTCTCAGACCAGGCCACATCTCACTGCTATTGAAGTTTAGCCAAATAAAGGCCATGAAGGATTTATATCTTACTTTCTTGGCTTTAAATGTCAAAGTCTATACAACAAAAAATCTGAGGGCAAAAGTCATGTAAATTGCTAAATATATAGTTTAGAAAGGGCATAATAAATTTCCCCACAAGTCACAATTGTACTTTGATCAAAAAAAATTGTAGGAACTGTTGGGTGTTTCAAAAGAAATAGAAAACTAGACTTTCACGTTCACATTTTTTTCTCTGCATATTTTTTTTTTTACCAAGCTACAGGTGAGGCTTGCAGTAAAACTGAGCAACCCAACCATCAATTAGATTCTCTGAGCAGTCAAGAAGTGTGAGTTTTGAATACTCTGTCTTGTTAACATGTATGAAGAAATAAAATAAAATCAACAAGCTCCCTTGCTGTGACATAGCCAAATGTATCACAGATGAAAAGTTCTACAGAACATCTACTGGAAGTCAGATTCTGAATTTCTCATAACTTAGACGAAACAGTCTCACGACTCTTACCTACACCCTGGTTTACTTCTTTATGGAAGGTAACTTCCTCATAAACTTCAGGTGGTCTCAGCTGCCCATATCATCACAAAGACCCACTCTATTAAACACATCACCTCTGTTCTCCAAATACCTTACTGTGTGCTTGCCAAATACCATTCAGGGCACCTCAGTTCCTCAGTGATCCTCTTCATAGGTACCTGTCCTCTAAGGTCTTTCTCCAATATGCCTCTAACTGTACCCTCATGACCACGTGGTCTCTGAGGTCTGGGGTTTTCAACTGTTTCCTCCTCATCTCTGACACTCTCTTCATCTACCAGTATACTTGGCATACTTTGAAACAGTAAGTGTTTCATCACTTTGAATACTTTTTGTAATTTACTCAGGTGCCTGGGAGCCAACTAACAGGTCAATCTGTCCTGAGGACTCAATGCTGTCCCTGCGGCCTGGACGGGTCCCTGTAGCTGCTATGGTGCCGCAGGATTTACCAGGCAGTGTACCAGAGCTGGAGGACGAGAGGCCATGTCCTATTATTCGCAACACACAGTTTGACCAATATGAGGACAGAGCAGCAGGTTAGAATAAAAGATAAACCCTTCCCACTGACACACACACTCGCGTGGTTGAAAACTTGAATTATCATTAATTATTGCACATTGAAAATAATTACAAAGCCTTCATGTTCACCTTCAGTTGAGCAATCTCAGTATTTCCTGATGTTTCTCTGATGAAATCTCTGTTTTCCTACTAAAAGGTGTGTCTGGGAGGAAAGTAGCAGCATGACGACACGCCCACATTCCTGTATGAGGAAACACTGAGGAGAGAGAGCTGAATGCTAGAGACAGATAATAAATGGAAAGTGTCGGTATTGCAGACAAACATATGGTGTCTCTTGTGGATTCACTTTAAACTGAACTAAACAGGGATTTAATAAAAAATAATATCCAGCATGTAAATACTCTATAAACTGTATTCTAAACATGCATAATAAAGATGTCAACCATGTCATACATCTAATAAATGTTATCTGAATGATACGCTGAGAATCATGTGTTTTACTTTCCTCTTAATTATGTGCATAATTACAATTCTCATGTCCAAACCACAGTCTGCGGGCCATTTGTAGCTCTGGTTCATCGTTAGCCGGCACTTAACAAATTGGACAAATAACGACAAAACCAGCCCACATCATGCTTGTGCTTAACTTATGAATTTGGACAAGTAGAGTACAGCAGCATTGCAGCACAAATCAATTTTCTCCATTCTCTGCCTTGTCTCAAGGTCTGATTTATGTAGCATAATGCACTTCTTATCTGAAGCACTAGCACTTGTTAAGTTTGGCAGCTTTACCCAGTATGACCTTGTTTTTGTCTGAATATGAAGATAGGCCATCAGCAAGCCCCTCTCTGGTGGTTGCAGCATCATTCTGTTCCTGAATGGGTGCAGATTTGTTGGTATATTATCATCGTGTGTATTGGTTCAGCAAAACATTAAGGTTTAGTACTTCAAACTAATCTGGTCACATCACATCTGGACACATCATTTTTCTGTGTGTGGCCTTCATTAAAAATAGGTTCAAACCCTTCTCTGATACAAGACCTACCCCTAATCTCAACCCTACCCCATTAATGAACCCCACAACTTAACCAGATGGACTACTTAATAGTTTTGGTGTAATATCACAAACCTATCCCAAGGCAGGCAAGAAACAATCCCTCCTCCAAATTTACCTTAACTCTGGTTTGTTTATTCATTTTTGATGACTGTTGTCTCAATATTGGATTTTCCCCTTATGATTATTTTGGTCAAAAACTATCACAATAACAATATTATTATGGTATTAAAGAAGATTCTGCAGAAATATTTTTATTGAGTATCCAAGGCTTTTTTGTCTCTGCATTGGGATGGTTGTTCTAAAATGGTGCATAGGAATAGGAGCAGAGAGACTTTCTGCGACCATAACTGCATTAAAATGTGCCTGAAAACTATAATAATAACTACATAATAATTATAACCAAATGATAGAGTAATGATGTGAACTAAAGGTCATAACACAGGGCATTTTTATTTATTTATTCATTGATATCATTTTCAGTGTGACAATGACAACATTGCACAGCTAATAGAGATTGTGCATTAAAAATGCCTTTTCAAGCTTCTAAGCCCCTTCTTGCCCCAAAATCTAGCCCATTATTTTACAAACATATGCCTATGTAAAAAAAAATTATATGTTTCCACCAGTCTTTGATATTGCTGCTCTCTGTTGTATCTGTGACTGATGCTGTCATTCATTCATTTCTTCAATTTTGATAGGCTGTTGAATAAAACACACAATTGGTCATTCCAAGGCTTTCAAAATCAAGGCATATGTCTGTACTTACAGAAAAGGACTTTTCTTGTGGAAATTGTGCACAGCTCCCTTGCCTATGAAACATGTTAAATACACGACCTGTGTGCCTGGACAAAGAAGATTAAGATGTTATTTTTCCCTAAACAGAAAATGCAGACTGGCAGATCATCTGAGGACTGTAACAGATCCTTCACTGAGAAAAGCTCTGACAGACTCAGAGACCACAGATAAGCTATAGAGACAGGTTGTTGCAAAAAGAGCTGGCTCCCAGAGGAGGGTTGACTCTGCCCCCACTGTGACACCCAACAGATCGAGACAGAGCTCACCTTGAAGAAGGATGGACAGCAAACTGCAGCACCTCTTTGGCACACCCTCTATGCAGATCTTATCCCCTTCCATGCCTTACCTGGCAGTAAACAAACCACAAACAGAAGACTTTAACATGTCAACTGGCCTGTTAACACTGCTTACCTCTTCAGGGCCATGAGTGGGCCTCACATGGAGCCTATCCCAGCTGTCATTGGGCGAGAGGCAGGGTACATCCTTCATCGTTGGCCTGTTAACGCCTCCCACAAAAAAAAAAATTCTTATTAAAAGATTAATTTGCAGGGGTGCTGGTTTGGCGGAGTGGTTAGCTACCAGGCACCCCATGTACATGCTCCTGCAGGTCCAGGTTCGAATCCCACTTGTGACCAGTTTGCAGAGTGTCTTCCCCTACTCTCTCACCCCCTTTTACAAGCCTATCCACTGTCTCTCTCCTATCAATAAAGGCACAAAATGCCCCAAAATTACATATATATATAAAAAAAAGATAAATTTGCAACTGGTAAAAATTCAAGACTTGTCCCAAATCCAATGATGCTGCATGAACACAGCTTAGCAATTAAGTAACAGAAGTATAAACCAGCTGCCACAGTACCTCCTCTCTCCCTGCATATCAGTCATTTTCTCTCTGCTGCTCCCATACTTTTGCTTTATTTTCAAGCTGTCTTTCATCACAAGACTCCATGGACGAAGAGATGGGCTGCGTTCAGGCGCTGGATCGGAGCAGATGGGAAGAAAAACCCAGGACAAGAGGCCAACAGAGGTGCTGTAGAGAAAATAAGTCATATATGCAGAGGGAATTTAAATGGTCAATATTTCATTTATTCCTTTGTGAATTACTATAGGCCTGTTTGGGAGTGGACTGAATGTTCATGCACAGCCTGTTGTTTCTGCAGGCTCATCAGAATCTCAGCTGTCAGACAGCAGTGATGCAGCTCAGGCTGCAGAATCAGAGAGGTCACAAGATGTCAAGATCTACATCCCGTATGACTCTGCTGAACTCTGCATCACTCAGGTATTTTCAAATGTAGCCTCAGACAACATTATATTTTTTTGTAACAATTTCAGTCCACATTTTTGGATGTGCTGACTAAACAAACTCCTCTTAAGAATGTGTAGCTTTTTTTTTTTAGTGGGATTCAGAGCTGTGAGGTTGGTCATCTATAGAGGAAACAATGAGCTCAGTGTCAGAAAGTGAGTTTTGTGCTGCATCACCCTCACATGGTGCCCTGATCCTGCCAAAGTGACCCTGGAGGGCTCTGGATCATTATATGTGACCAGGGTACACGCTGTACAGTACATGTGTGTGCGTGTACTTACAGATTGCAGAAGACATGGAGGCAATGAAGAGGAGACACCTGGAGGTTGTGCAGACGCTGGAGGAAAACTTTCAGATCACTGCAAGGGAGAACCAAGTATGTGTGACCAAGCATGATGTCTATTCAATCCTACCTTACACAACAGTTAGTTTTGACCGAGTAGTCTGATTGGACCAGAAGCATTTCACAAGTGATGATACAGACAAGCGGTTTTCAACTTTTTCCCTAAAGACACACCTAATAACAAGCCAAAATCTCTGGGCACACTGTATTAAAAACTAGGAAAATAGCATTTAAACATATACTGTAATATCTAAATCAGAATTTTTGAATTATTATCTAATCAGGAGTGGACTGTGCAGAGAATCAGGTCTCATTACCAGAACAAGTTAAACACACTGAGGAGGATCCTGGGTGTCTACCAGGAGAAGGTGGAGAAGAAGAACAATGACTGGGAGAGGAGAGTTGTGGTCAGTTACATTTCTTCTTTGAACATTAACTTCTTCCTGTTTTTCCAAACCAAACAAACTTCCTGTGTATTTTCTTCCCTGTTTATTTAAATATGCTGTTTGTTCCCTGCACCTCCTTCATAGCACATGTTGTTCATACTTGTGTTACATCATGTTTCTGCTCATATTTCAGATTCTCCTGCTTAAGCATGGATATTTTTTACAGTAAGCACCTTTAACTGCTTGGTTCCTGTCCCTGTAGACCTTGACTGCACAGATTGAGGAGCTGCAGGAGGAGCAGAGAGCAGAGGAGAGGAGGAGTAGGGAGGAGGCTCTGCAGTGGCACAGGGAGAAGGTTGGACAAAAAGCTGGCAGGCTTCGAAAACTTTCCTATTTTAATCTGAACAGGAGCGCACTCTGGTGGCCTTATTTGAGAACATTTAACTTTTTATATGATATTACATAAGTGTTGGACCAGATCTGTTTCCTTTTTTTCTTCCTTTTAGAGTAAAATGTTGGAGCTGTTCTCCAACAGACTGGATGTTCTGCACAGTCACCAGGCCTCCAGTGAGTCTACACTGTAACTGATTTTTGTAAACCTAACAGTACTTTACCATAATATCTGAAGCTCCCCCCTGTACAAAATCTGTACAGTAAATTACTGTTAATAGGTAAATGGCAAATGAATGTGGTAAAAGCCTATATCTATCTATCTATCTATCTATCTATCTATCTATCTATCTATCTATCTATCTATCATAGACAGATAGATAGATAGATAGATAGATAGATAGATAGATAGATAGATAGATAGATAGATAGATAGATAGATAGGTATGTATGTATGTATAGCTCCTTTGCATCTAAATACATAACATTTAGTTTTTCTCTGACATTAACCAGCAATACAGGAACTCCAGATGGCCAGACAGGAAGTGGGAACGGTCCAAGAGATGTTGACGGTTTTATCACAGAATAAGCAGGAAGCCACAGAGGAAGGTGAAAGCTCAGAGAGCCAAGACGCATCTGCACAACAAAAGACTGTGGTGGGTTGGAATAAAATATTGAAATCTGCAGCTCATATTCAGAGTACAAGATATGAAATACTAATTCAGAAAAGAGCCCAAACAACATGTCTTCATCTTACAACATAATGTGGATAAACTCTGAAAGGAGCCACACACCAATCCTGTGTTTTAGTCACTAAAACATTCGGCACCCTCCCCTGTTTAGGGTATAAACTGTCAGACATGCAGAATGTGTTCTCTTACAGCTTGCAAACGTTTAGCCACTTTGTAGCAGAAATAACATGTTGTCGGCATAATACAAAAGTCCAATTTGGCCTGAATAACTTATCAAAAACTAAGTGCTAATATCTCCATTGAAAGTGAACTTTTGAAAACTGTTGAGACAAAGGGATACTCTAAATTAGAGGCATGGCTGACTTTACTCACAGATATGTGCAGTGGTCCCAAGTTCTGTAATCAAGATATTTTTTTATGTTATTACAGTGGGCTTGGGGAGTAGAAGAACATGAAACCTTTTACTAAACTTTAGATTCACTGAGAAATGCCTCTTTGGTGATGATTCGGGCAGCTGAATCATGTTATGATTTAGTCCGTCCAAATATGAAAAGAAGCGCCTGTTTGTGCATCTCCTCACTGTGCCATCAATAAGCAATCTTAGTTACCAATCTTATTTCCTTGTTCCTTTGTCTGTGGCACAAAATGTTATTGTGTTTCTTTGCACTTAAATGAATTTCTATGCAGTCCTGCAGTAACTCCGATCAGCCACTCGAGGGGGCTACAGCCCGACTTGAGGAGCTAAAGGAGAGCCTGTTCCTGAGGGAGAGAGAGCTGACTGAACTGTTAGAGGCAGAGAAGAGGCCAGACCCACCTGTCCCTTTGCCTCCCTGCAGTGTTCTACTCTCTTCAGTTATACACAAGGTGCTGCTTCAGTCATAAAAGCAAGTTCTCCATGTAATGAGCTCCTCATGGCATTCCTTGTTTCATAGTTTCAGAAAATGTCAAAATACTATTAAAAACTCTTAGCTCTTTGCCCTCAGTCTATCGACACTCCAACGTAAGTCTGCTTTTTGTCGTTCTCTAGGCTCATGCAATCTGCAGTGCAGTGGCTGACACCAGAGTGCTTCTGGATCAAATGATTAAGGAGAACCGGGTCGCTCTTGTTGAAGCCAGAGACCAGCTAGAACAATTAAAGGTGGCTGGAGAAGAAACTAATTCTGGAGAGGATAAAACCTCAGACAAAGAGGGGTGGGGCAGATTTAATTGAGATAAATGGGTCATTGTTTATTGCCCGAAGTAAAATAACAATTTCACTGGTTTTCTTTGTCTTTTAAGATTTGATGAACGTCAGCCAAGTTTGTCTTTGCTACAAGAAACAATCAGCAGGTTTGAGGTCTCTCTACTGGCTTTAAACTGCATCAGAACAGGAGAGAGTCCTGACATAGATGGTAAATGACTGTTATTTTCTGAATGGAGTCCAAAGAAATAAAAAACTGTCTTTTGTTCATATAAGCATTATGAAGTCATTTCTTTTTTTATTTTACTTGCATTACTTTAGCAAATTCTGCCTTTTAGCGGAAAGATTTTGTATTACTTAAATCTTTTGTAATAGCCTCCGTTTTTTTTCTCTCAGCCTGTACTGAAGTCTCAGACTTGGAGGGTATCCTAGGACGAGGGTCAACTCAAACCACAGAAGGGGGGAGAGGTGTTGGTCAGCAGCTCCTCTTGCTGCAGGATCAGGTTGGTCCTTCGACACATGGGCTGAAATCTGAGGGAAACATCCAAACTCTGGCACTGCTTTATTTAAGTATAATGGATGGGCTTTTTGGAATTTATTCAGACAAGAGACATGTGGAGAGGTGGGGAAGTCAGTATGGCAGTTACACAAAATCCCCATTCAACCTTAAGTGACATAGGAGAGCCTCTTTGTAGCTGCACTAATTGTCATAAGTAAATATGTTTTGGTATATTTTAGCTGATGCTTGAGTCATATTACAAGCTTATTCTTTCTCTCCTGATTTATTTGAAAAGTGCTTGTTTGAAAAAAAGAGTTACTCACTAAATTCTTTATATAATTCTAAGTTATGCAAAAGAAGTAAAGTTAAACTGTTTTATCTTTTTTTCAAGTTAAAACAAATGAAAGAGGAGAAAACAAAAATCATAGAGAATTACACTTTGGAGAGGACCCTTAGGAAGAAGTACTACAACATGGTGGAAAACATGAAAGGTAAAAGCTAACCAGTTTTCCATGTTTATACTCAAAAGGAGGCAAATACGTAAGAGAAAAACCTGCCATGTCTTATTCGTTTTTCAGGTAAAATCAGAGTGTTTTGTCGCATTCGACCTGTAAGTCGATCTGAGGTTGCACAGGATGGAGCCATCATCGTGGAAAAAATTGATGATCTCTCTGTCACTGTTGAAACTCCTCGTGGGCAGAGGGAGTTTCAGTTTGACAAGGTGTTCAGTGCTGAGGCCTCTCAGGAAGAACTCTTTCAAGACACCCACCGGTAAGAGAAAATACACATCCGACACTACATCCTACAACCCAAGATATTTGAAGAGTTCTTTTCCAAAATGCTTTAAAAGCCAAAATAAAAAATCTATATATTACACAGTGCTTTTTTTTAATTATTGTACTACCTGCCCTATCAGCATTTAATGCCAGAAAGCTATATATCCCTGTTTAAACTGTATTTCAAAGTTCAGTTCCCCAGCCAACCCAATGGTGGGTCTGGGTAAATAATGTAAATACTTTCTAAATGAAAATGGATTTATTGGAAACATGCTATAAGATATTTTAAGACTCCGTTCCAAGAAAAATATAAAAACAACAATGTATCCTGCTGTAGACGATGTGGCTCAAGGGAGGCAAACCACTTTCTTGTATTCTGGGAATGTCCTAAGTTAACATCATACTGGAGGGAGAGACACAAAACATGGATTGATGTGTTTAAAACCCATCTACCTCTGAACTTTGAGACTTTATATCTTGGTCGAACTCAACTAATGATTCAAGGGAAAGATGTTAAACTAGTACAGGCTCTTCTTGCAGCTGGTAAAAAAGCAATCACAAAAAGGTGGTTGAATCCATCACCTCCCATACTGAAAGAGTGGTTTGAAATAATTTCCGAGATAAACAAAATGGAAAAATTGACTTACTGCATGAGAATTCAAAAAGTTAAGTTTGACCAAATTTGGGCAAAATTGATTACATTGCTTCCCCGACACTAAAATGAATGTAGTAACTGTAACTAATCTTATTATTATTATTTTAATTTTTATTTTATTATAATGCTTTTTTTCTCCCTGTTAATATACTGTGTAAGCCGCCTTTGTTCATGAGTTTTCATTTATTCTTTAAAAAAAAGGGGGGGAAGCGAGGAAACTGATGTTGTAAAATTATGTTGAATAATACTGAAAAGGTTGTGTACATACATACATATATATTTGGATGCTTCTTTTCTCTAATAAAATATAATAAAAAAAAAAAGAAAATGGATTTATAGCGTTTTGAAAAAGAGCTCCTCATTTCTGACATTTTAGACATGTTATTATTGAATATGTGGAAAACTACCATTTCTCACAATGTTGCCAAATCCTTTACAATATCCCCTGATGACCAAAACCAACAAAAAGTGTTTCCTTGCACTATGACCAACATACCCTGAAAACTCCATCACAATCTATTGAGAACTTTTTGTTATCTTACCCACAGACAAACAGACAATCTGCCATATTGGCAGAGGTAAAAACGACAATCTGCCATATGATTACTATCTTCCATAGCAGCTGAATACCAAAATCCCATGACTGCCATCAGGCAGATCCATCTTAGAAACCAACAGTATGATGCATGTGTTGTAGTGGTCAGAAATTGACTGGGGCACTTTCTTCTGTTTTCTCCTCTCCTTTGAGAAGAAAGACACAGTAGCTGCAGGTTGGGTTTAATTGTGCAAAACCAAAGGAGTGACTGTAATCCTCTGATTGGCCCTGATGAATGTTAGTGACAGATTAATTCTGTCATTCTCTGATTTATGTTTTAAAAGTTCTGCCCTTCCCAAACACCATGACGTTTCCCTGATGAACTATGAAATATAACCCATAAAGATGTGAAACAGTCCATCTACTCCTTCTTTTATCTCAGACCTAGGCTATAGGTTTTTCACATACCATGAAACTTCCACCTTCCTCAGAAGTGTCCAACTTCTGCGGAAGGCGGATGGTTGTTTATAGATTAAATCAAGAGTGTATGACAGTTATATGCCTCTGTAAGTTACACAACCACTGTAGTGGGTTAAGAAGCACGGTTGCAGTTGCGGTGGCTTTTGTTGTGATGTGATTGGTTGAAACGCTACCTCTTTATTCACCTTTATCCTAGTACTTCCAAAATGATTGTTTCTTCTAAGTCAGAGTGGAAATCCATGCAAAGTTTGAAGATAATCCCTCAAAACATTCTTGGGATATTACATTCACGAGCAAGGTGTTATCATGAAGCACAAAGACATTAACTTCTAATCTATGACCTACAGGACCTAGTTAGTTCTTACTTGAGCGAGATTGGAAATTTGAGCAAAAGTTTGAAGTTCTTGAGGCATCCTTGTCAAAGACAGATGGGTAATTAAACTAAAACCTGGTGCCTCTGGCCCAGGGTATGGTAGTGTTACAGTACTTCAGTCATATGTAACACACTGATGGTGCATACATTTACAGTCTTATAAGAAAATGTGGCAGCCATTTTGAATAAATTTTCCCTCACAGGCTCATCCAGTCAGCTCTTGATGGCTTCAACGTCTGTGTTTTTGCATATGGTCAGACGGGCTCAGGAAAGACTTTCACCATGGTGGGAGACAAAGAGAAGAAGAACCTCGGGATCATACCAAGATCTTTTAACGCCATATTTGATTTCATACAGGAGAACAGCTCCAAACTGGAGTTCAAGGTGACAGAAAGACCTGGAGTGTATCAAACATAACTTAAATATACAACTTTAACCAAAAATTGAAATTAGCTTGGAAACTTCTACTGTGTCTTCACCCTTGTTCCTCAGGTTTCAGCCTACATGCTAGAGTTGTACAATGACAGGCTGCAGGACCTCTTTGTGAGCCCTGCTGGAGAGGCCCATGCCCAGGCCAAGCGGGTGGAGATCAAGAGGAACAGAAAGGGGGTTGTGTTCGCGCAAGGAGCAGAGACAAAGGAGGCTTCCAGTGCTCAGGAGCTCTATGCTCTGTTCCAGCAGGCCTGCGCCAACCGACACATCTCCGCCACTAGTGAGTTCTCTGTACCGTGCCATGGCGCCCAGTTCATCCAGGGCCCTGCTAAATGGTTTGGATTAATCGTGTTACTCACAGTCAGTGTGAAAAGGCAGCAGTAAATGCATTGTTACTGAGAGCTGCCAATATGTGGATCAGTGCAGCAGGGATAGGAGCATTATTGCTTTGTATGAAAATCTTCAGAGTTGGAGGATCAAATTTTGCTGACAGGTGACCAGAGCCATTTTAACAAAGCTCATAAGTAACACAAAACTGAGTATCTGCTTATTTACATCACAGGAGTAAACTGCAATAAGCTGACAAACTTTATTCAAGGTTGGTAGGTGCTTGAAGGTGACTGGCGCAATATTCTTCCATTCATTACTTTCTGTAGGTTGCTGAGGGTCAACCAAAAGGGTTGAACGGACTACAGTTCTCTATGGGTCATATTTGGACACCACTGACCTAGAGGAATGGTGTTGTCCCATTTCATTGAGTTTCTTGTAAAGCACTGCTTTTCACCTCGGCAGTGGACCACTGTTCTCTCTCAGGTGCTGTTGGTGGCATTGGTGGCACAGTTGGATAATGTGCCTGGTCAGTAGTAGGAGGTTGTAGGTTCAAGACCAGCTCCAGGCAGCACATGGAGATGTGTCCTTGGGCAAGACACTTAACCCCAAGCTGCTCCCACTGCTGTGTCAGTGGCATGTAATGGTAGAAAGTTGGAATTTCCAACTTCTGAGTAGGAAACAGCAACTGCACAACCCTGAGGTCGAATTTCCTACTGGGAACTCAGAGGAACCTCACCACCCCCGAGATGACAATCCAAGATGGCTACTCCCAGTGTAAACAGTTATTAAGCTCCTGTAATAATCAATTAATTAGCACTTCTGATTAGTGTGTGTCCCGTGAATCAGCCATATATATAGGTATATACTTACTTATATTATAGATATGCTGCCATAGTGATATTTACATTCTTCATGTGGTAATTGTGTACAACAACGCAGCCTGGTAGATTGGCACGTTTTTTCCAACTTTGTAACTGAAACGCTGATAACTTAGAGCTGGCGTTACTCCCACTTCCCTCTTCCTAGTTCAGAGGTTAATGGAACGCAGCATAAATGCACACAACACAGATGAAGCCAAGAGGATAACTAGGGAGAGCGGCCGAGCAAACCGTCGTTCATAAAGTAATTATCTAATGTCAGTGCATAATAGGGGTGTCCAAAAGTCTGTTTTGCATTGGAGTTAAATTGTATATGTAACAAAAAGAATAGATTCAGAATATCCTTGGATTTATTTTCATACACCTATTTTAAATCTACCAAATCATGTTACCAGCAAAACCTTTTTATCTTTCTTGGTGCTTATTGAACTGGATTGTGTTCTCTACATCTGTCAAGCCTTCATAGTGAAAAATTTTTCAGCTTCAGCAAGAAAATGTATATATATTTTTTATTTTAAGGTTGTCCTTAGTGTATCTATGTTTTTTATTTAGCTAATGCTAAGATTGCAATGTCAATTGCAATACACAAGCTGTGTTTCTTGCACATTTGGGTGTGCATTTTCTGTTAAATCATATTATCCAGCCTCTTAATGCTCTTTAGGCAGAAGCAGACCCTAGAAAAACAGCTTTCATAATGGGAAGGATATGGTTTGTGATTAGGTTTGAATTGGAAATCAACCATGAATTGTAATCGGGAACCCTAGAAACAGATCTTAATGGAATCGTAACCTTTTGGAAGATTCACAGCCCTAGTGCACATCCCCATGGTTCACAGATTGGAGGCGATGCTCTGCTCCATTGTATAGTTGTGACTTTTTTGCTTCGAATTTTTTCTCAGGGGCAGAAAGTCATTTAAGGTTATGTCTCAGGTTTACATACAAAGAAACAAGTTAAACCATCTCCAGCCAAATGTTTGTCTCTTATCAGTCTTCGAGCTCTGTAACTTTTCCACCTTAAAAACTTTCAAGCACACATGTAATAAACAACCCTCTAAATTATACCCAATAAGCCATGACCTTTGGGCATCCTAGTGTCAGTTAAATACTCATACACATGTTTTTACATCTTTGTTGCCTTTTCCACTTTTCCACAAAAATGCACTTAAGGTGGAGCTCAGCAGCACTCTGTGTTTTGACACCAAAAGAGGCCTTAAAAGGATTCAGGCAGACCAACTGAACTCTTACACTCTGTTTTTAATTCTAGCAGTTGTTTGGTTCTCCTTTTTTGAAAGGAAAGCTGAAAATAAAAGACAACATGTTTATGCACTAAAGTACATCCAGGCCCTTTTTCTTTTGGATTCATGTTTCTCCAGAGATGAATGTAGAGAGCTCGCGCTCCCATCTCATTGTGGGCATCATGGTAGAGAGCAGAAATCTGACCAACGGGAGTGTGAGCAGCGGGAAGCTGAGCCTGGTGGATCTGGCAGGCAGTGAGCGAGCTGCCAAGACTGGTGCCAAGGACCACCAGCTGAAGGTTTGTTCATATGTTCTAATTCTACTGGCACCAGTACCACGTTTTTTTCAGACCAATTTCAAAAACAGACTACACACTGGCACTGGGTACAAACATGACTATTCAATGATACAAGGACAGAACTTTAGACTTAGCAAAACTTTAAACTGTACAAATGATGACAGGTCAACATCTTGTTAAAATGGAAACAGCAATGGGAAATTTATAAATACAGCTGTGAGTTCTTCATTTAGTATTGGCACTGATACACAATCTTGGTATTGGGGCATCCCTAGCCAGCATGATTTGGTGTCTAATTTTGTCAGATTTCTCTTTTGGCCTCTATAAACCCTTGTCTTCCTGTGTCTGCAGGAGGCAAACTCAATCAACAAGTCCCTGAGTGCTCTTGGCGATGTGATCTCGGCTCTATCTGCTGAGCTGCCTCATGTACCATACAGGAACAGCAAGCTGACACAAGTAATGAGGCTGATTGTGGTTTTATCTGTCTACTCGAAATAGGTCAAATAAAAAGGATACATGCATTTTTTCTGTCTTAGGTGATGCAGGACTCTCTGGGTGGAAATGCCAAAACTCTTATGATCGTCAACATCTCCCCTTCAGAGTGCAACCTGGATGAGACGCTCACATCTCTCATGTAGGAGCAAAAATGAAAGAGAGCGGTCTTGGGATTTATTTAAACATTTGCAAGTTCCTGCATAACACATAAACTTGTTAAATCTTTCAGTTATGCTACAAGAGTGAAAGCCATAACCAATAACGCTCAGAGGAATGTGGACAGCAAAGAGATTGCTCAGCTAAAAGAGGTGCCCGTCAGTGCAGTTTTCTCATAATGCCACAACATCATTTTTAGGAAACAATTCTAATCACTGGTTTCATTTCTCTTATAGGTAATTCTGAAGCTAAAGGCAGGGCAGGCAGTGGAAGAGGAGGACATATAAATTGTTTTCTGTCATAAATTGCCGCACACAAGTCCAATAAAATGTGCTTAATGTGAATTGTTTGGGAATTTCTTGAGAAACCATCAAATGAGCTGCTGGAAGCTTGTGTGAGTTTACTTCGTATACATCTTAGCATATAAATAGACATTGATCTTACTGCTCTTGCATTGTGCAATAGCTCAGTTTTGGACCCAAAAAAATCAATTTCACATCTTATCAGCCCTAAAAATAAAAACATATGGATCATTCAGATACCAAGCAAGCAAGCTACCACTCAGTGCTATGCACCAGGTACTATTCGCTTCTGGATATCTCACCCCAGGGACAACACTCACAGTTCCTTTTTTTGGCAATTGTATTTACTAATGCCATGGGCCTCCAGCAACCCAACTTCAAAAATGTGAACTAACCCTTTAACACTTACGACTTAAACATCAAAATTTGGTCCACACTGTAACTGATCAACATTTCTACCTAATTATCATTAACAATATCTTTTTAATTCATGGGGTTTAGAGCACAGCTCTTGACTCACAAAGCCACAACTGGGGTGACATCACCATAGGTGAGCTCACTGTTGTATTTTTGGGGTTGCGTGCAGATTGTTAATGGGTGCTGCCTGCCTGTCTCTATAGAATGAGGCCCAGACAACATAGTGCAGGGCCCCACATGTAACTGAAGAGGCAAAATGGAAGTCAGATGGCCATACAATTTGCATTTCTATTGTTTATGAAAAACGCCAGCGAGTTTGTTGCCAATTAGAGCTTGAGAGGTTAAGCACCCTGACCTCTTCCTATCCTATTGCAAGGTCAGATCCCAACACTGGGAATGGGCACTTTATCACGCAAGGGCTCTTTATCTGTGAGTTATTTGCTTTTGGGGGTTTTTATAGATACGCCAAGAAAACACTTAAAAACTGTTTAGGGGAGATACAATCGGGAGAGGATAACCAAGCTTCAAGCAGAACCTGATATGTTTTTGTCATACAAGTAATTTGCACATTAAGAAATGATTCAGTGTCTATCTAATTCTTTCCAGAGTTTACAATAGAAACATAAATTTGCTCAAAGGTTTTAAAGAGATTGACTTTGGAAGGAATTGGTGCATTTTTGACTGACTGTTCGAGAGGATAAAAAAAAAATTGGTAGCTCTGGTTGGGATGGTAAATGGTATGTCTTAACTGCCTGTGAGTAACAGTTTCTAAAAGTAGACTGTCTATTGTCTGCTTTGTTGGCCCAATCTTAATTGTTCAGCATTTTTTATCTATACCGCGGGCCTCACTTATGCTGCACCCCATTAGAGCCACAGTTCCAGGCTTTGCATGCTTCATGTTATTAGCTGCTTTAGATCAGAGGCAACTCAGCACATGTTCACTGTGATTTGTTATTCTTTAATGTTCGCTATAGCTTGAGCCACACTGTGAGCTCTGTGGGCCTGAACAAAGGGAAACACAAATCCACTGGGTGCACACTGAGAGGGGGCTGTGGTCTAATCTTCTGAGTGTATCTTGTTAATTGATCCACGCAAACTACTTAACCACTGCACATGATTTGAACCATACACTCAGCAAATGTTTTAGAAATTATTACAATGAGACAGTTTTTAATGCTGTAAAGAGTGCAACAGTATCAGCAAAAATACTGATTCTATTAGTGTTGTTGTGAGGAGAAAAAGGTCCAAATGCACCAAAACTAAGCATTTTATTATTAAGTTACAAGACCTGATGCTTAGCCTGCTACACAAATAAGTATTAGCGGTCAAACTCACTCATTTCATGTTGATAAAACCTAGTAATTTATTACCCAATCTGTCTTTTATGAATAGCACCAATTCATAACAAGGGTCACCTCGAGACACTTTGCAACAGAGCAGGCTAAGGCCATACTCTTCACTTTATAGATACATATACAGTATATGCATATTCCTATACACATATACATATATGAATACAGATATTCAGACCAACCTACAGGAAGGTGCATCTATAGGAAGCTTACAGTAACAGTGGCAAGTAAAAAAATCTCAGTTTAGCAATTAGAAATCTTGAGTGGATCAAGTCTTATGTTGACTAGCCACCTCCAGCTAAGCTGTGGGGGTCTGGGCGAAGGGCAGGTAGTTACTGTTAGCAAACACAGGGGCTAGAATAAGAATTGAAGATAGTGATGGATCCATGGGCCAATCTTAAATCTGTCCTCATCATATTTGTCTGTGCTCATTTTCTTTTTTTTTAAATGTATTTTTTGGGCATTTCGTGCCTTTATTGATAGGAGAGAGACAGTTGATAGGCTTGTAAAAGGGGGCGAGGGAGTAGGGGAAGACCCTCTGCAAACTGGTCACAGGCTGGACTCAAACCTGGACCAGCAGAGGCATGGACATGGGACGTACATGGTTGCTCACTCCACTCCGCCAAACCAGCATCCCACGTCTAAGCTTATTTTCAAGAGGGTCATCACGTCTATAAGGTTGTAAAGGTATTTATTTTGAAATTTTAATCCATGACAATCATTAATCAGTCAATCAGTCTTTATTTGTATAGCACATTTCATTGAGAGAAGAATGTAGCATAAAGTATTGTACATAGAAAGAAACAACAGAGCATGCAACACAACCACAAAGTTTTCATTCATTTAACATTTTAAAGCACTTTTGGCACTGCATTGATAACATTTTTTGAGTAAAATCTGTCATTTTGCTGTACATGGTCTCACTATGACATGGTCTATCCCTGTATTTAAAAAAATCAGGATGAACCTTTCTGTTAAAAAAATAGAGGTAATTAGCATGTTTATAATTACAGTCTAAAAGGGAAGTTACTAAAACCAAGCACTTGCCGGTAGCACAATGGATGACTGTGCTACATATGATTGTACAATTGGCTAATCTCAAACAACGTGTGAAAGGCAATGGCATCAGCAAACTAAGCAGAAACTTACTGTACTGCTCATGTTTAGCCTCTTTGAATTAGTCTTATAGAATAGTGAGTTCATCCATGGCCATGATCTTCAGAGACCAGCCACAGGTCAATTCCAGGCACTGGTCCAAGATGTTCCCAGAAAATACTTCAGACTTTCTAGCCTAAAAGTCATCCCAGGTACTGATTTGTCACACTCAAGAATCACTCTATTTTTGAGGCCTTCTGATTATATTTCTGATCCCATGGACACACATTTTGTATAAAACCAACATATTGTGCATAATAGGTAATATTCAAATACCTGACATGTAAAATGAAAAAAAAAAAAAAAACAGGCCAGACCAGAATCGTAACTAAAGTCTTCTTGGAATACCAACTGCTCCATTCACAGAAGTCACTTGTGCCAGTAGAAACAGCAATACAACATTGGATTTCTGTGCAACACATTGGAGAAAAGGGATCCACTTTGTGAAAGCTGGATATCCCAGAGGTTACTGAAATGTTGAAAATGGTGAGGTATAGAAAGGTCTATGGATGGACTTTACTTTTTTCTTTTGATGTAGCAACTAACTTTTCCAACATTTATGGCAGCAAAAGGTCATAGCAGTTATTCTGAATATATAAAGGTTTTCAAGGACACAAGTCTGCCAAGATAATGTCTTCAAACTATCTTTTTAGGGATGGAGCTCCCAATGGTCTCTGCTTATCTCCTCTTGTTCACATGCATGCTTTAAATCCAGCATAAAAAATTTAAAAATGCCTAATTTCACACTTTCTCGGTTCTCTTTACCCCCCTTAAAGATGTCTGGGACTGTAAGTGATCTAAGTGTGTGGGAGGTCACAGTACCATGGGACAAGAAAGAGGATGTTCAAAAAGACGAGGGACTTCAGTGTCTTAATATACACTTTTGCGTCATTCCTCATAAGGCCGCCCGGGAAGACTTTTGAGATGACAGTAGATGTGTTAGCCTTGCTGTGTTTGCCTTGTAGCAACAATAAAAAAAGGAGAGGAGAAGCTAGGGAGGCAGAATGGGTAAGCAGACATGAGGGGGATGCAAAGATGAAAGGACTCTATCTTATGAGGAGGAGATAGGAAGAAAGTTAAAAAGAAAAATTGTAGAGAAGAGCCCAGAGAGTGTGGCTGAACCCTGCATGAACACAGTTTGAGGCCTAAAGCATTGGCCCGATAAGCCTCTCTTTTTCCCTTTGTGTTTAACTGTGACTAATAACCTAAAATAAAGGCTTTTAATGAGTGGCTGTTTTCATTTTTCATTTTTAATGTAGGGGGACCGTTAGGCCAGGGGACCCTTCCCTTCGAAGTACAGGCACAGAGGCACTTTGACTGACCCCCAGCTGTTAATGAATAACGTTAAGCACTCACACAGCTGATACTGAGAACAAATATATGTTCAAAAACTTAGACATACAGTATATTATATAGGGCTGAACATTTCAAAATGTAGACAGTGCAATATTTTTAACCCAAAATGTGTTGAAGATTTTGGCATTGTGATGTAGTTTCTTGCAATTTCATGCCTATTTTAACCTTTTTTGACACAGTTTTTACAATTTTATGCCCATCTTGCTCCCATTCGTCTTTTCTCTTTTTGGCCACTGTCAGACCATGTTTGGAATTTTTACATAGTTTTTGAAATTTAATTCCAATTTTGCTGCTATAATCAATTTTCCTTAGTCACTTTTGATTTTTTTTGCCATTATTTTGCAATTTCATACCTATATTTTGCACCTACTAACTTTTTTCCGCTTTCGTACCATTTTTTTTACCCAGGTTTTACAATTTCATACCTATTTTGCTTCTGTTCTTCACTTCTCCACTTTTTCTCAGATCTTTTATACTTAGATTGATTTTTTTTTTTAATGTATTTTTTGGGCATTTTGTGCCTTTATTGATAGGAGAGAGACAGTGGATAGGCTTGTGAAAGGGGGTGAGAGAGTAGGGGAAGACACTCTGCAAGCTGGTCACAGGCGGGATTCGAACCTGGACCGGCAGAATTATGTACATGGGGTGCCTGGTTGCTAACCACTCCGCCAAACCAGCACCCCATACTTAGATTGATTTAATGTCATATTGGTTATACTATAAAAAGATCTACTGCTTATGTTGGTTTAAGAATACATAAGATGAGGAACACTAAAACAATCGCAGAGTAAATCGCAATTGCAATATTGGGGAAAAATATCGCAATTAGATTATATTCTCAAATCATTCAGCCCTAATATTATATGAAATATTTGCTAAAAACAGTGACTAAAGTTAGTGCACAAACCTCCCCCCCACTTTGCAGTCTCCCTGGAGGGACTGGGGAACTGTCTTACCGTGAGATGATATGTATTGTGTTAATCTGAGTCCACAATGTGCAATCTCTTTAGGTACTGTCAAATTCCAGTAAGTAAGTTAGCTGGCACTTTTTGTACTTTTTTATGGCAGTTAAACCCTCAGTGTTCCAAGCCTGTGGATGCAGTTCAGTCATTCAGAGATTAAAACCTCTTCCACAGCTTATTACCTTTCATCACTGAGAGGCATTTTTTTAACAAATCAGTGCTGCACATTGTTTATTTATTTTGTTATACCAGTGTTTTGTTAAATTGCAGGTTTGAGACTCAATAAGATATAAATGTTGTCACAAAATAATGCCACCATCCCACCAACTCTGTCTCTGTGTGGTTTCCTAAACATTGTAGGCATCAATGCTTCCATTCTAATAAACTACAGTGATCAGGAGCAACATTCTACACTGTCAGGCTATGTTAAATGTCTGTGACTGTGGGGATGCACAAGTACTCATTATGTAGCATGTTTTTCCATTTAATCAGTGTGCATCATTAGTATGTGAACAGACAACATTTTTGGTGAAAACAGTGTGGTTTATACACCAGATTTTCAGGTTTCTGTGCGGTGATATTCCAAAAGATCCCAACAAAATATAATTTAATTTACTGACAGCCTAAACTCTGGGTGAGATGGTAATCCTGTATGGACGTGGTTTCATCGTCAGACCAAAATCTGTGCTCAGGTCCAGCTCCTGCCCTGGTGCATTCTCTATCCGCAGCCCGTGGAGCAGTGTAGTCAGAAAGATGAACATCTCAAGTCGAGCAAATCCATCACCTAGACAGCGTCTTTTCCCCATGCCAAAGATGAGAACCTTCTCTGTCAGTTCCTTGTTTAGGACTCCTGAGGAGCTCAGGAAGCGCTCAGGCCGAAATGTGTCCGGGTCACCCCAAAGATCACTGTCACACAAAATTATTTATAAGATCAGTAGGAAAACATTTTTAGTGACTGCAAAGATGAAACTGAAAGAGACAGACCCTGCACATTCCTTAATGTCAGATTCAAATATAGAATACCATGAAGACTGTAATGCGTACTCACATGTCATGATTGACCTGAAATTGGTTGATAAAAACACACGTGTCTTTGGGAATGAAAAATCCATTTAGGGTGATGTTTCTTGTGGTACTAACAATAAAAAAGACACAAACTGTAAGCAACGCCTCACAAAACTGTCAACATAACTGCAAACAAAACAGCGGACCTACCAGTGAGGGATGGTGAAAGGAACATATGAAGCATGACGAAATACTTCATATATGAACGCCTCAGTAAAAGGCATCCTGGGCTTATCTGAAAACAGCGGCAGCCTGGCAGTTCCGACGTTTTCATCTGTAAGTAAAAAAAAAATGTCAGTATATTAAAATGGGATCATGGCCTCTTGAAGTACTGATAATTTCATCTGGCATGCATACATTAGGTCTCTCTACTTCATTCTTGCCTTAAAAACAAACTTTGCAGTGTGAAGTTTTGCTTTACTTCAGTTCATTGGGTGTTAAACGGGATGGCTTTGTTGATGTAGCTGTTGTTGTTTTTTTTGAACAGTTATAATAGTAACAAAGGCTGGACTTCCAAGAATGCTGCCCTGACTCATTCATTCATAACTTTTCCAGGAAAGAAAATAAAAGCTTCTCGTTTAATTAACAATTTAAATGTAGATTAATTAACTGATGCAAAACTGAAGAATTCTAAGCTACATGTGATCGATGCTTTGCGTGTTTCGCCCTTTGTCTCGGCCTAGAACAACCCTCTAACCTTTCCTTCTTTCTCTGGCTGTTTGTGCCATGCTCCCTAATTCTGGTTCGCCCTGTCTCCTCGTAGCGTCTCCCTCTCTCTCATTCCTCCCTCCCTCTCTTTCTCTGTGTGAAAATGCATCGTGCCTCAGAACAGACAGTTCTGTCAACCCATTTCAAAAGTATCTCTGGCGTCAGCAAATTGGACTGATCCTTTGTGAGTTTCTCCCGTGGCCGTCTGTCTTTTAAGGGCAGTAGGTTGTCCATTGTTGTTTCCTTATCATGTTGAAATCGCTGATGCATCGTAACAGACATCGTGTTAAAATCAGTTCAAAATACAGATATGAATTGGCCAGTGTTTTTCTTCAAGTACATTTTTATAGGTCTGAAATCCCTTTCTTCCATTGCAATTAAAAAAACTAGGCAAGTTTAAAAATGACTACCAGTATATACATTTCTTCAGACAAAATATTGCCACTTTAAAGTCAAAAAACCACCCTCTCCTCTGATTTCTGAGTCAAAATGCAGCCATCAGCAACTTTTCTGATCAATGATGTGCTAATCAAATGCAAGAAACTGTCAATTTTTAAACTCATTTATTTGACTATCCTCTCTTTGACTACATTCAAATTCTTTCACTGTAGTTAAGCATCTAAAGACACTAACTAGAACCTAGTTAGACGTATGGTTCTCTTTGTGTTAATGTAAATACATAGCAGGTTTGGATATGAACCTATTTAACAACCTTTTTCTCCTTTTATAAATACTACAAATTGAAAAGACCTCTTCGTTTGTGATACTGATTTACCAGGCTTCTGTGGAGAAACAATAAGCAATGACTTTGAAGAACTGCATGGATAGAAACTGTATTTACAGCCATTAATTTTCCTGTGAATTTCAGCCACAGCCCACTTTATTGTTTGAGTGTCTTGGACTTAAGCAGTTTAAATGCATCTTTAGCTATTCAAGCACATAAACTATAGCACTAATGACTGTTTTGACACAAGGAGATTGCCAGGCTCTGTGGTCAATTAAAGTTCAGAATTAGTTAAGACAAGCAGATTCATCTTAAGTTGTGCGTACCACAGTTCGGTTTTTATTATTGTTCAATTCACCCAACACTGTGGTCACAAGTTTAAGCAAATACGTCTGACATTCTAAAAAAAACAATATTTGGCTGGTGCTTATGTCAACAAGTGGTAGTTAAAAAACAGTAAAGAAAGAGACAAGACAATGGTTTTTGTTCATACTATAACACAAAGCTGTACCTATCTCGTGGTGTATTCTCTCCTGGATGTGGGGAAACTTGATCAGGTACAAGAGGCTCCACTGTAAGCCCGCAATGATGGTGTCGAATCCTTTAGAAAATTGCAAACAACACAAAGAAAGAAATAGTCTGTCACCCACTTTAAGTTGTTACCTACGAAATGTATCAATTATGATGATATCAAATGCCAACGTTAAGTGTATAACCTGCTCCAAAGATGTCTATGACAGTGTGAATGATCTGAGAGTTGGAAAGTGAAGACATGTCCTTTCTGTCCTCACAAAGAGAAATCAGAGCATCGGTTATATCTCGGATACAGTTCTGCAAACACAAAAACATGACAAAGTGTTTGTAGCTGATTTTCCTGTTGTCTTTCTTTGGATAAGGTTCATTAACATCAAGCCTCATTATTAGCTTTGACGTGACTTGTGAATAAATGGAAGTTCAAAAACAGAAAAAGCCATGATTAAAAAAAGAAACAGAAATCAGTTCTGGTTTAACACGTGTCCTCCAGTGGGATGCTAATTCCTAATTAGAGTGCGTGCAAACATTTTAGCCATTCTGCACAAGAACAAAGGTCCCTCCAAGGGAACTTGTTTGTTATTTTTTTGGCTACAGTTGAACTCACAGCTACGTCTGTGAGAGTGAAACGCTGGATTAAAGTGTAGATGGCAAATTAGTGGGACGGATTTAAAGGAAACAGCATCTTCAAAATGATGATTCTAGATTAGGACAGACAGTTTAGCCTATAATAGGCTGTGCTGAATGTATGTAGAAACGTATTTACCATGCATGCCAACAGTGCAGTTTTATCACAAGCTGGGATATATCAATGTAATGACAAACATGTTTTGGAAGAGTAGTCCTAAAGTTGAAAGGAAGCTCATTTTAACTGGGGAGAAGAGACATATGGCAAAGGCCCTTCAAAAGCATGACCGCCTTACAGCATTAGCTCACCACCTAGCATTCATCTAAAAGAAGCCATGAGGTCAGTGCTGTTTAAAAAAATGGCTAAGGTCAATAATGGAAGAAACTAAAAAGGGGTAAAGATCAACACAAAGACAAACAAAAGACTAGGATTGACCCAAGTATTTTGTGGAAGTTATTTGTGCACTGAGATTGGCTGTGAAAGTACAATCTGCTCTGAAAATAAAGGAGCCAGTAAATGCAACAAAAAAAATCAAAAGAAATCCTACAAAGCTCCAGACGATTAAATGATTTTGCCTCTCGGTCAAATCTCAGTTAATTCTGCATTGTCTAAAGACCCTCTTGAGAACTTCTGCTGGGCTTTTTACCTTGTCAAAGGTGTTGACGTGTTCCTCAATGCTTCGTTCCATGAATCCGTTCATCCTATGGATGTGCTGTACCATCTTCCTCAAAGATGGACTCGGGAAGTAGCGAAACACGGGGAAAAAATCAGCAAGGTTCCCAGCAGCAAAGATCCTCAGGACCTCATTGTTGATGTGTACAATAGTAAGAAACTCTTTGTCATTATAGTCGTACCTTTTCCCAAAGCAGAGAGCACAGACAACATTTGCCACTGAGGTCACCAGGGCCTTAACCGGATCTACTCCTGTCACGTTTCTGTTGGAAGTGGCCTGCTCACGGATCACTTCCACCATCTCTGCTGCTTCAGCACAGACTTGCTCCTCCAGCAGGCAGGTGGCGCCAGATCCTCTTGGCTCAGCCTGAGAGAACGACCTGAGGGCGGTCTTGCACAGTTTCTTATGAAGCATCCAAGCTGGTCCATACTTCTCACTGAAGGTCATACTGGTCCCGTTGGCAACAGCAGAAAAGGTGAAGAGGTCAGGTCTCCCAGCAAAAGCTTCTCCTTGTCGAACCAGCGCCTGTCTGATGGTAGAGTACCCACTCAGGACGACCACAGTCAGAGAGCCTAAATGCATCTAGGATGTATCAAAGAACCATTCATTACATTTTTGATGATTATTATTCTATAAATCTTAAAAAATACAAATTTTCACACCCCAACCCTACCTGGAAAACATCACCATACTGCAGCCTCAGCCGGGTCAAAGAGAGATGGATCTGGTCTCCCATCTGGAGCAGATTGCCAACTAGTGGCCAGGGTGTTGGTCCAGGAGGAGGGGGATATTTTATGTGCTCTAATTTGGAGAAATGTTGGTGGTTTCTGCGACTCCTGATAGCCATCAGGAGAAAGGTGAGAAGACACAGACAGATGGTGACACTAGACAGAGAGGCACAAGAACTCTCTTTCAGAGACAGAGTCCAAAACATCAGTCTCATCTTTCCAGGTAGACTGCAATCACTGTAAGAGGAAAGACCTTTAAAAAGAAAGAGGTGGTCATTACACTCTATTATTTTTTTTCCATAGATATATATTTGCAATTTACCCTTAATAAAAATACATTGTCACATCCTTACTAAAAGTACAGTAATTGAGGGAATGAGGCAAATAAAAGGTGGAGGCTAAAACTCAACCATGTGATCCTTACATCAGAAGGTTGTGAAATGCACTAAAATCAAAAGCATTGTTTTACTATGATGAAGCAGTATGCCACTCAAAGTACAGCAATATTAACAGGATATTAGACAGCAACAAAGACAAAATATTCAAAACTCACCTTGCACAGATGACAAGGAGCAGAGCAAAGAAACACTCAGCGGGCAGACATTTGATGTCTGATTGCAGAAACTGGCTGTCTGGAGTACCTCACAGCCCAGGACATCCCTTTTAGCTGCAGCCGGGCCCCCTGCAGAGGGAGCTGCTGCCCGCTTACAATAGACAGACGCAAATGGCGACAAAGTTGGCTCAGGGTGAAGGAAGAGTACATCAAAGCCAGCCAGTGACCGCCCATCGGCCCATTTGACTGCAGACCAAAAGAATTCATATCAGCGGCCCCCACCTCCGTGTCCCCTTTGTCCCTCAGGGGAAGTTTGTTCTGGCAATTTGCTGGAATAAAAACTACTTACAGGGCTTTTAAGGATACAAAGATAGTTTTCAAAGTAAACAGATATGACAAAAATCCAACAAGACATAAACAGCCTATGAGAAAGAAGAAATTAAAACATAACCACCTATTGTTTGGTACATTTTCTTCATGATCAGATAACTTTCATTTTTGAACAAAACATTTTTAGACCTCTTTTCTGAGACAAAATAGGTTTCAAGTCCAACCCACACCATTGGGTAGGATACTTAAGCTGTTTTTCACAAAATGTAAGTTCTGTTAATATGACACAAGGGGGCGCTCTTGGTACTGAGATTAACGTCAGGTCATCCACAGATGGGACCAGAAAAGTTCAAAGTCTGGACTGAGTTCAATCCTTCTAGGTGCAAAAATCAAATTTACCAAAAGCCCACAGGAATGACAGATGAATAACTTAATTGACACAAATTCTGCTGTCATCTACAAAACCTAACTTACAAGCTCAAGATAAACACAACCAATTAAATTTAACCAAATGAATGAAGAAATATCTTTTTTGGTCTTGTATTTGTGTAGATGATGGTAAACCTTTGAGACATTAAGATAAACTTAATAAAATCACTTGCCTGTACTACTGCAGGTGCTCAGGCAGGGCAGTGAAAACAGAAAATATATATATATGAGTGTGTGTGTGTGTGTGTGTGTGTGTGTGTGTGTGTGTGTGTGTGTGTGTGTGTGTGTGTGTGTGTGAGATGATTATTAAAGGACACACTTTAGTTTAACATGTTCTTATGGTCAAATCATTTTCAATCTGTTGTAGGGGTGCCATCATTTTTGATCCGTCCAGTTTCATTATTTTGTTTTTTAAAATGATGCTGTTAAACCACACTTCAAAACAATGTCTGATTTTTATTATTCAATTTTCAGTAAACTTTTATTTATTATTACTTTTGTCAGTTTCAAGTTATTTCAGGGAATATTGTGGGGTTTTATTTCTTCAACAGAAGGGTACCAACAATTTTGCACACATTTGTACAATAGACACCACACCCTCTGGGGGAAATTGTAAGAAGTAGTGGGAAGATCATTGGGAGGCTACAAACTAATCTGTACCACCTCTATCTGACCAGAATTACCCAAAAGGCAGACAAGGTCTGCACGGATAAAACCCACCCACGCTCAGGGGAGTTTATGCTTCTGCGACAATACAGACATCTCCAGCAAATCATGCTATGAAATTCATTTCTTCTTATGGCAATCAAACAACCAAACAAAGCATGGGCAGGGGTGTGATATGAATAATTACACTATGAAAACTGCTTCTCAAGCAAAGGAAAAGTTTTTATGGTCAGCCTATTTATGTTCAGATTACTTATTGACAAATTTATTCTGTTTGTTGGGGAATTTTAGGTCTGACAGGTTTGTGTAATCAATGTGTGTCATTGTGTCTAGATGTGTGTGTTTGGGTATGTGCTGCGAACAAAACAGCGCTCCTGGGAGATTAAAGGTTTTCTAAGGCTAAGTCCTGGAGAAAGTTTTTACGTTATTGTTTTGCCTTTTTAATTATCTATCAGTGAGGAAGTGATATACTGTTGCTTTAAAGACACCAGAAAGAAACGTATCATCAGAAACACCAGAGTCAGAAAAGACACAGAAGGTAACAAATTTTCCACAAAGGGCATTAAAGTTTTCTCAAAGTAAAAGTTTCTCTGAGATGCTTCAATTTAGTGACTTTTGTTTACTAAATGCTTCCTTACTTTCCTTAAATTCATGATTGTGTTAAAATGCCTAACCAGTTCTCTTGCTACCTCTTGGTCTTTGGCTTTCATTCTCTCTCTCTCTCTACTCAAATGTCAATTTAGCTCTAGCTCAATCTTGGGACACCCGGTGCTGTCAGGCCCAGCGACAGCTCCTTTGACCCACTGCTCCATGTTCTCCCCGGGCCGAGGCGGTCCAGGCTCGCCATTAGGTCTGGCAGACAGAGACACAGTGACTCTATGGAGACAGACTGCATGTAAGGGTCTGGAGGGAAAACACATTACTTGTGCTCAACTTGTAGAACAAGACTACATAGGGTTTTGAACTGATACCCAAACATGGTCTTCAAAACTGAAAACTTTAAACGAGTATGCAGACATGCTTAAGTTTTAAAGTAGACTACCATTCCTCTATTGGTCATTCCTCTTGACAACAATTTTTCAAAATACTAATTTAGAGAAAAAATGTTTGTATCTAAGAGAAATGTTACGAGTTGAACACATACTGACTATTATAGAGCCTACAGGCTATTCTCCAACAAATCGTAAATGGACTTGAGCTTTTACAGTCTTTTACTGGTCTCTCTGGTTACTCAAAGCAATTCTCCACATCAAGTCACATTTACTCTTTCATACTCATTCAGTCTCCATTCCGTCACTAAAAGTTTAGAGTTTCTCTGTAGTCCATTAGTAAAGGCTAACACATTCATGCCCTTTCATACCCACTTACATAGGAGAAAATTAAAGGACACAATACCACGTGGGCTCTAACCTACAACCTTCGTTCTTTGCAGCATCTGCCAGAATTTTGCCATAGCTGGCAATTTACTTGCTAAGAACAATTTCCCTGCAGTTGTCAGCGTTAACAGTCCAATCCATTGTGAAGTGTCGGATGTGTGGCTGTTTTAAACTGTGTGTCATGTTGCAGTGGGTGCAGAGTCAGTGGTAAAAAACATGGGCCCTAATTTCGCAGGGTGGCACAGGCTGGCAGAGCCTAGTGCATCCCACCCATTAAAAGTTTCTTCCAGCGCACCACCATGCCAGTTTGGCAATTTGGTAGATCACCTGAGCCGAGATGGGTGTGGCGGCACACCAGGGGGAGGTGCCCACAGATTCAGGTTGGCGCAGTGACAATTTCGTGCCAAAAAACTGTGCGGAAGGTGCGCTGAAAGCCCCCCAGCTCCAATCTGGTCTATTCTTGGCGCAGGCGAAGCGCACCTTCCGCAGTTGTAATTTGGTGACGGGCACACTGCAGGCGCATGTCACCAAAACCTCACGGAGTGTCAGTGCATTCTTTGTCGCATGGTGTGTGCCACACAATAAATCCTTACACCATGAATGTGACTTTGACCTCACAGAGAAGACATTACAGGACTTAAGAGAGAGGCCAAACCACTGAGCACAAAATCATTCATGGGAAAAATACATTTTATCTAAATGCATCTCCCTCCTCTTTCTCCTCCTGGACTGCTGGTTGAAGAAGAAAAGAGGGAGGCTGAGGAGAGCCCTTCCTCCCCTTGCGCGGGGATTCAGACCAGGGGAGGACAAATGCATCCACCAGCCTGCTGAGGCTGGAGTCAATGGTGGAGAGATTGAAATTGTCACTGCGCCCCACCCGCAGCGCATTTTAAGGCAAGGAGAGGCATTCATTTGACAGATAAAGACAACACTCGGCTGTGTTAAACCCACTCACACCTTCTCTCCTCCCTTGCGTCAGTGGGAGGGGTGAAAGCGTGGATGTGCCTCTGTGAGCTCCAGTACGTGATGCATGAAACTTGCAAAGTGTGCTGGACACTTCCCGTGGGGGCGGCGCAGGCGCAGCACAGGGCAGGGGCGCCATGCCTGCGCCTGGTCTATGAAATTAGAGCCCCATGTCTTTGTGTAGGACAAGGCCACTGGACTAAATTGTGCACCCTTAAATGCTTGTCAACAGTGTCACTAGGTGTAGCAGGAATTAGTCAAAAAACACAGAAGTCAATTATGATTTGACACGCCTCAGATCCTAACTATATGGTATTATAGAATACCTTTGGTGGACACTAACCAAAAACAATGTTTGTGATGAACCCATGCATACCAGATTTCAGTGTTACATCTGAAATAATTAAATTCATCTAACAGCATCTAATATTAATCTAATAGGACTACACAAAATTGCCCAGAAACCCTGCTGCAAGAATCTCTGCTCTTTTTTGATAAACAATAATTCATGCACAATAACCGCAGCCATGAGGACCAACATGATCAGGTCATTTGTTTAAGAGGAAATTCTCATACAAGATGTTGCAATATGACACTATACTTTGGAAATAAAGCTGCTTATTAATATCAGTAGCTTATTAATATCTGATCACTCTTTAAAATCACACTTAAAAAAAAACTTGAAAGTTGGGTTGGTTTGTCAGCATCGTCAAAAAGTACAAATCCTGCACCATTTTTTTCTAAGCCACAGTAAACATTATCCATAATGATCCAAAATATACTGAAAATTCCCACAGCCTTTCCGTCAACAAAACTAGCAAGATACTAACTTCTGTGTTTGCCTACAAAAGTTTTCATCCCTTCACCACTCTTATTAGCACTTAAGCTAGGGTGCTTCCAACACAATGTGCTATCTACCTTTTAATGTGCATATCTGTTTAGAGTTTTTGCAAAATGACTATATAAGAGGAGAGATTCTGATTTTGAAAACTCTTAGTTTTTATTCCATAAAACCGACAGCCAATACAAATGTAGTGGAATTGACTTAAGCTAGCCTTGCATAGCAGACAGACCTGAATGATTCTGATATCCTGCATGTCCGTCTTGCCAACTTCCACTGCCCAACAACTTCACTCGGCTAAATGCTTAACGGTCCAATCAGAGAAGAGCGGTGGGAGCTGCAGATGTGATGACAACGGGAAGTGACTGCAGGTTTGGAAACAATGGTGGCTTCTGATGCTGTCTCAATGTATGTTTTGTTTTGTTTTTTTTATCAGAAATTGACTCAATATATTCTTTGAAAGAGGAGCAAAGAATTTCACTTGAAGCTTGTCTTACAAGAAATTGTGTTTTTGCTCCTCTCCTGTCCGGGGACCACTGCTGGAAAACTGGGAGGGAAACTGGGAGCAACTGACATGCTGGTCAGTCTATGGTCGTCATGGTTACTCAGTGATACTCAGCGAAATCTGCTCTCCTCAGAAGTTCACCAGGAAAACTTGGTAGGGATTATCTTAGACGAGGTTCATGTCACATTTAAGTGTTAAATGATTCAACATGTGGTGGAATTCAATGTAAGACAATAGTCTAAGGTAGTTTAAGCTAACGGCTAACAACAGCCGGAGCTATGTCATTCCTAGCTGCTTGATGTGGATTGGATCAGCGACCACTGTCCATGTAAAGTCAATGTACAGCCATAATGGGATGGAGTTAACCCTCCTTCGATGCGATGGACGTGCTCTGGGCGACCGCATCACTCATAGACATGTATAGAAAGGCTAGATGGCCTCACATGGCCGCCATTTGGTACAGGGCACATTTCTGCTCTGTTCTGTAGAACTCAGTTGAAGGTAAGACAACTGTTTGAACATATTCATGCTTTACCCGCTGAAATCTTAATGAATGGTTTGGTTTATTACAAACTTTATAAGATATATCACAATAATATATTAATATTAGGTTATATAAAATTTTATACGTATATTTTTACAACCTTATCATGCAGGATTAAAACTACATCTCTGACATGTCTGAAAATCATTTGAAAATCAGTTGACAAGTGAGCACGCAAGGCTTATTTTTCAGTACATGCTCGACAGATGTCAGTGTTATGAATGAGCAAGTGCACTGCACCAAGATGGACGCCATGTTGGGATATTGATGGCCATTGGCCAACAACGTGTGTGAGTCATCTAGTCTTTCCATACTTGTCCATGGTGTTGCTCATTGCTTTGTGGCCAAAGTTAAAAAGTTTGAACTCTTCAGGTGACATCGCATGCGGCTGTGCAGCAACAGCCAATCAGCATTGTGTGGGTGTGTGACGGTCCCTGTGACAGATTGTTTTTATTCCAGTTCACAGAGTGTCAATCCATATTTATGTGGGAAACATTAGTTAGTGAGTACATTAGTTCCACCTAGACGGACTGCAGAGAACTCACAGACGATGCTGCTGCAGGACCAACAGCTGCAGTTTTTTGTGGTTGGGAGGTAAGTGAAAAGTACACAGTTGGATTAATGTCAGTTAGTACATCCTATTATCTGATATGATATAATCGCAGAGAGTAGATGTGATGTTGCTGAGTGACGGCGACAGTGACCAAAATGAGGAATTTATGGACAGGCGGCGCTACTTGGGTGGGCAACGCAATTTAAGTGGCAAAGTCGCATTCGGTGTGAACGCAGCTAAAGCTTGACTAATGGTATTAGTAAGGTTCAAAAATTAATTCAACACAGAGGGACAAAACTTAATAATAATAATAATAATAATAATAATAATAATAATAATAATAATAATAATAATAATAACAACAATAATAACTAGAAAAGCACTCGGAGAGCGCAGACCTCAGCCAGCGCCACAGTCCTCACCCATATTGTGATTTTCACCGTAAATGTTAGTCCTACCTTTATTTCATCTAAATATTTAGATTCCTTGACCATGAAAACATACCATTAGCAACTGGATTCATAATGATATCTATTTTAGTTCAGTAGTTATTCACAAAAATCACATTTTTCATCATGGCGGCCAGACACTGATCCGGATCAACACCAAAATTGAATCAGATCTTCCTTTTCCCATGCTGAACATTTCCTGAAAATTTCATCAAAATCCATCCATTACTTTTTAGTTATTTTGTTCACAGACAGTCGGACAGACAGACGGACGGACGGACGGACGGACAGACAGTCCGGCAGAGGTAATAATAGAAGGCCAATAACAATTATGATTAAGCTCCTTAAACTCCATTCATGACTAAATCCTGTATCACTATCCACAAACTCATGTCCTTTTGATACAAGCCGCAGGTCAACTGGGTGACAAAACAGTGTTAAACACAGGATGGCAGGACAGTTTACTCTGTTTTGAATCCTCTATTATCTAATGAGGGTTAATTACAGAGGTTGTATTTTCCCTGGGAATAATTTTTAAATGCTATGTGTGTATTTCCAGACTGCCGAGACCAAAATAGGCACACCAGACGTAGTTATGTGATCACATTGTTTCTGAGAGACAGCAAAGCAGCAGGAGGCCAATTTATCAAAGCAAACATCTTCCCAGTGATGTTTTCTGCCTTGTGGTTTGCTCTGTCCTCTGCATGTGCTGCAGGATTACAGGAAGTTCTGTAATGGATCAGAATGATCAACAGAAACTGGCTTAGAAGTCCAAATGCTTTGGTTGAAGACAAACACCTATGAAGGCTGCAGTTTTTTAAATCAGTTGAAAAATGAAATTGGTTTTAACAGGGTAGCTGATATTTGTATTCTAAGAGGACCTATTTACCTTCATACAATGAAGATGACTTAGCATTCTGAAAATGAGTAACTAGAGCTACTGTCTTGCAAGGTTCATGCCTTAATTGCCCGTCAGTGGCAGTTAGGCTGTGGGTCAAGAATGTCATATAGCATAGGGGTACACATGTAAGCCCCAAACCTTGGTCTTCGACTTTGTACCTCCTGGATGTAATCAGTTCATATCAAGTCAAAGAAAAAACACATGCAAGGTTGGACAGAAAACCATCAAGAGTTTCTTTTTCAGTATCAGGTTCAAGAACAGAGACTATGATGAAGCGTCAACAATGTTTGAACTTGTCAATCCTAAATCTCACCATGAAGTCAAGATTGTCATGTCTGCCAAATATGAGGACAATCGTTCGAGACATATTTGAAATATCAAGTTCACAAGCAGAAGGTGACATGGCAACTGTCAGCCTTTAACCCTTTACTTTCAAAAACATATTTAAAAATCTTTCTGTCACACAAGACATTAGAGCTGAACGATTTCAGGAAAACACAAAACAAATAGCCATCTCTGACTTGCTTAACTTAAAAAAAAAGTTAAAAAATCCTTAATTGTGTTAAGTTAAAATAGTTAAATAAAATACAATTAACAAAACATTGTTAAATAGGTAATAATAACGAACACAAGACTGAACAGTTCCAATAAAAGAAAAAACGCAAGCCATGCCAAACCAGCATGTCATGGATCACTGATGGTTTTGGACATGGGCGCTGACAGATAACAACATCACCACTGCAAATAGTTGACTGGGTCAGTCAGGAGCGTTCACATGATCACGTTGTCTGAAATCGTGATTTTAATCACAAAATATTAAATTGGTCAGCCCCACAAGACAGTAAAACAAAGTCTGATAGAATTTCAGAAGCTTTAATGAGATATTGTATTCACAGACAAAAGAGGGGGAGGAAACCCCATTATCGTTATCTATCTTCGTCCTCCAAAATCAAACCAGTCCAATCACAGTCAAATGCTTGGTGGACATTCTTGCTAAACTTTAGGAAAATCTCTAAAGGTTTCATACAATTGCATTGACTAGCTGAGTCACTGACCTTGATCTCAAACCCATGACCTTGAAAACCTGATCAGGTTGTCCTTTTGTTAGAGCAGACAAAGTTTGGTGCAAATCTTTTAAAGCTTTGAAGAGATAACATTTTCCAAAATATATCATTTTCGAGGCTCACTGCCTTATCCCCTAAACGTACTGACATCATCATGGATTCTGAATAGACATGAACACAGAGTTTGAAGGGAGCACTTCAAAGTGTTTTTTTAATTATGTTCACATCACCTTCACATTATTGGATCTAAAAGGACATTTAAAAGTTTGACAACAGTTCCTTCTGGAAAACTCTGTATTGTGTTAAGAAGGAATGGATGATGACAAATCTTTATGACCTTGACATGTGACCCATGTTTTCAAAAATCGAATTGGGTCATCCTCAAATTGAAGTCTATATGTGGTTTAAAGAGTATAGGGTAGATTAAAAACATTAGGCTGATTTTTCATAGTTAAGACACTGCACTATGGCACTTTTTCCACTCACTTGTGTTATAGGTGACAAACATCGGCAAGCACTCTTGATTGGATGATAATTTGGGGTTAATTTTTTTAGCCCACAAGCAACAAACTTTTAACTAATGCCAAAGATTTGTAGTAATTCTGAGAAAGCTTACATTAAAAAAGAAAAACAGGCCCTTCAAACGAAAATTAGAGATGTGAATAAATGCATCATCATTAGGCTCCAGCTGCAAAATAATGAATATTGTTTAATTGCTTCTGGGCACTATTGAATATGAGGCTTTAGTAATTTAGCAAATCTTATCACCTTTCTCCAAGAAAAAACATGTTGGTCCCAAAGCTTTAGGTACCAAATGATGGACAGCATTCACCAACATGGCTACCCTCTTTTCCTACTTTGAATGTTTATAATAGAGACACAGTTAAAGAGTTAAAAGGGGGACGTGGATTTGGTGAGAGGAGTAGGTTCATTTGTGTTAAAGTAGGCTACACAGTCCTATACACAAAACTCAAAATTTTATAGTTATGATCTTTCATGAACTCCATTAGGTTGATGCAAGTGCTATTCCTCACTCCAAACTTTTCTATTAGGGGCAAAAGTTCAATATAGGCGAAAAAAATGTGTCTGGAGTCACAAAAACGTCTGTTCTTACAAAAATAACATAATCACAGCTTTAAAATACTACTCACCATTGTCAAACCCATCAGCTCCTGTTCATGAAAAAAAGAGGACTGGAAAAAAAAAAAAGAATTGCGCGCGCCTCCTGCTCGGGGCACGCGAGGTAAACTGGCATTGGCTCCGTCTGAGCGGTGATTAGCGCGTGCAGCGGACCCTCGGAGGACCGAGAGGACTCCCGGTGTGACGGGACGTGATGCTGCAGTCCCCTTGGTCGTGGGGCTTCAGAGCAGCTGGTCTATAAAGCTGCAGAGCGGGCTGAAGAAGAGACGAGCGGAGCGGAAGCATGCCGGTGACCGGAGACGGGGCTCACGCGACCGGAGGAACACCACCTGCACCAGCCACAGGTAACCAACATTTAAAACGTTTATCCAGGGGTAAGAAAACAGAAACATCACAGAGTTAACTTAAAGTGCATCTCTTTTTTTCTGTAAGTTTTTTCAAACAAAGGATTTTGGTGATTCATTACCACTTTTACCAGACATATTTGTGTAATAGATTTACTGGAGCCATATGACTTTAACCATCTCACTTAACAAGATCAAAACATTTTTATATTCTTTGCAAACTTTCCTCTAAACTTCATCCTAAGTCTCTTTTCATTTGTAGGATAATTTAGTCAAGTTATTTTAGTAATACCACTGAAAAAACATCAGTCTGTTGTTAGTTATTCCAGTAAATTGTTACTTTTGTAAGGCATTCAAAGATTTATTGACATAATAGTATAGTGATATTAACCTCAAAATAGAGCTCATCAATGTGAATAACTGGATGGCTTTTACACTCACAAATAATTGACAATAAAGTATAACAATTCCTCTTGGAGGAAAAAAGATTTCATCTTTCTCTAAAGAGTCAGTGAAATGTTAAATGTATTGTGCATTTTACTGTTCATTTTGCTAAATTAAGAAAAAAAACATACTGGAAAGGAAGTCTTCATGGCACATTTTTTAAGCTTAGTATTAATAAATTTCTGATCCCAGAATTACCCCTGTTTGAACCATACATAATTTAATGTACAGCATTTTATGCTGTGCAGGATCACAAATATGAGCTGGAATATGTTAACCTATTTCCATGTTTTGTAGATGAACAACAGTGCCAATCACTGCTCTATTCTTACTTGCTTGCTGCACTCTCAATGAAATCAATGCTTTAAAAAAAGCTTATATCACTTTTTATTTCTTCAGTTTCTTTTAGTATATATATGTATGAATAGTTTTGGCTTGGAGGAGTATGTACTTTACGTTTAAGATTTAATGCTTCTCTTAAGTTTTTTTTTTTATCATGGTATAATAAACGTGTTTTTCCATTTTTATTTTTTCCCCAATTTTTTTCTCTTTTAGAAACATTTGCATTATCTTTGTACTGTATCCTTGAAATTCAGTAGACTCTGATTTCTTAATCTCAATGGTATTATTTTAGATAGATGCTTTTTGCATAAGTGTATAAATTAGAAGTTCAAAAAAAACTCACAAGAGTTAAAAAGAAAAGACACCAACCGACAGTATTAGCTTTATGTTGTCATACATTTTATTGAGATGAGTTTTATTCATTTTTTTCCCCCCTGCCTACTATCTTCAGGTTTATTTTCCGTAGATTACAATAACATAAAGTTAATTGCATTGTGAAGTATCACAGGATGAAATGTCTCTGCAGAAATGGTGAAATTTACTTTTACAGTGGTTCTCAACTGGTGGGCAGGGACCCAGAACTGTGTCGCAGAGCTGTTTTCTCTCTGGGTTGAAAGTGTGTGCCTGGTGGTTAAAAAAAGCTGATTCGACCATTGAAATGTGATATATTTTGAAGATCTTTATAGGAAACATATGAAATAAACATGTTATAAAAGGAACAGGGTTAGATCAATAAGGCTTCAGTTGTGACTCACCTCTTACATGTCTTTGTTCAATTCTTTGTTTTACTACACTGACAACCCATACTGAAATATGTTGACTCTATAATTTTCAATAGTCAAACTTTTATAGAAATGATGGTAGTAGTTTCTCCTGAAGGAGTTGGTGGTGGTCCTGAGGTTGAGAGCCTGTTTATTTCACCTTTTTTTCCATCACCCGTTTTGTTTCTTTGTTTTGTTGTTGTTTTTTTTACATAATGCAGCCCATTCAACCTTAACGCTTTGGTCGTATTTTCTTTTGGCTTATCTTCGGTTCTATAATGCTCTCTGTTCGGCCAAGGTCAGTCCAGTCCACAGCCCGGAGCGGGGCCGACTTTACGGTGCCATTCGAGACCCTTGGCCCCGCGGTGTTACCCTGCTGACAATGCCAGTACCTCATTTGGCACAGTCTCTCTCCAGCACAGAGCTGTGATGAAACATGAAAGCAGCTATTCTCAACCAGTGGTCCAGATATTAACTTTCACAATCAAGTGTTCACACGCACAAGCTGTACATAAACACCCGGGTATTCACAAAAACAAGCTCAATGTCTCTCTTTTGTTTCCACCAGTGGGAAAATATGCCAGCATGAACTCTGGAAATGGGTGCAACCACCAGGATCCAGAGCAGAGCCTCAAACCACAGCATGCTGATGGATCTGAGCTACGCACTCTGCCCATGCCCATCTCCAGCCCTCCAATTCACTACACCAAGGTAAGCAGGTGAAGTCTTCTTAGTTCATACAGGCACATTAAACTACTGTAGCACAAAACAGAGAGATGGTGGTTGTGCTTTGCAAGACAGGAGGTATAGGTACATTTGAATATGTATCCTTGACTCAGCTTAATAAAACATAAATATAAATTATGAAATAAGAGCAGAACATGAGAAAGAATACGTATAAAAAAATCAACATTTGCATTTAAGGCAAGGCAAGTTTATTTGTAGAGCAAAATTCATCTACACAAGGCCCAGGTTAGTGAATGGGTAAAAAAGAAGAAAAGACATGGTGCAAGGTGACACAAAATAAAACAAAATATCCTTTTTTTGCCACATGCATGTCATGTTACCACAGAAAGAAATTTCAATGCATTTTTAGCCTTCAATTAAAAAAACATTGTTGCAGGAGTAACAGATTTCTTTTAAATAAGTAACTGCAACAACATTTCCTTGTTTTTCATCAAACCTTTTAGACAGCTGTGTTGACGAATTCTTAAGGTGTTTGCGTTGAGGGCCTTTCTCTTTGTTTTATTTTAAAGATGATTCATAAGACCACAAAATGTTCAACAAATATATCTTTGTCAGTTTTTCATTATTTTAATACCTATTTCAGATAAGTCATATTTAATTCAGGAGGACGATGACATACTGGGACCACTCTTAAGAAAGAAACAAAAAGATTTGTTAATTTCCTATTTAAGAAAATATTTCTTCAGAATAAAAAAATGTGAATTTTCAAGACACCGAACTCAGTTTTTTTTAGGTTTAAAAGTTTTCAATTACTATTTTGTTTATTTATTTTTTGTTTACTTGTGTATTTATTTTGTAGAGTGGTCCCTAAGCAGTAAGTCTCATTGTCTGTCCTCTGTTGAAAATCATCCTTGTCATTGTTGAATTTCATTCATTAAACTTGTGGATTATCTTTATGCTCAGTGTCTTAAAAGACGACAGGCCAATCTTCTGTGTTGACTTGTAGTTTTAAAAACTACAGAGGAGGTCTTTATAGGATAAGTACATACAGTGCTACAGCCATTTAGGGTTTTGTTTAAGAGAATTACTTGAAAATACTCTTAAAGCTTTACAGCATGCAGATGCTTCTAATTAAAGACAACAGAGCTCGTATTAACTTAAGCACACTGAGACGAGCTGCGACTGACTTTGATCTGCTCTCAGACGACCTGCGGGGGAGATACCCCACGAGGAAGAGGAAGTACACTTAAATCTGTCTCACTCGTCTCATTCTTTTCTTATTTTTCACTCTGGCATCACAGCTGTTCATCAACAATGAGTGGCAGGAGTCAAGCAGTGGACGAAAGATCCCGGTGTATGATCCCGCTACAGGAAACTTGCTGTGTGAAGTGGAGGAGGCCGACAGGGTGAGTAAATCATGGCTCAAGAGCACGGTTGTGTATTTTCTAAGGCTTGAGTTTTTTTTGTCACCATGGAAATGTGCTTGTAAAACATAGCCCATAGGAGTTTTATATGCATCTACCTATCATAGGAAGATGTGGATGAGGCAGTGAGGAGTGCCAGAGCCGCCTTCCAAATGGGGTCATTATGGCGATCCATGGATGCCTCTGATCGAGGTCAACTACTAAACAGACTCGCCGACTTAGTGGAGCGAGATCGACTGCTACTGGCAGTGAGAAAAGAACTTTCATGCATCAAATTTAAATATGCATCAAACCAAAATAAAACTACGGTATTTAAGCTATCATGAAATCATTAAGTAATTTTGTCCATTTCATTCATAGACACTAGAGAGTTTGGACTCTGGAAAAGTCTTCCTCATGGCTTATTTCGTAGATCTGCTGGCCACTATCAAAACCTTGAGATATTATGGAGGCTGGGCAGACAAGATCCAGGGCAAGACCATTCCTGTAGGTGAGTCACCTTGTGTTCTGTTTTTCAGATATCATTCTTTTATTCATGTTAATTATTAATGTCAAAGCAGAAAGTTCAGATCTGTTTAAACTGTCATGTACTCCCTGTCCTCTCTTTTTAGATGGAGACTACTTCACGTATACAAGACACGAGCCTATTGGAGTCTGTGGTCAGATCATTCCTGTGAGTGGATGACTTTATTCTTTACAAACACAAGAAAGACATGATGCACAGTGTTTTATTTATTTATTTGTCTTTGCAGTGACAGTAGAAGCTGTTTTGAGCTATCCGATTCATATTAGAATACCATTAAGCATTTGCATTTCATTTCAAATATAAATGCAGGTTAAAGTTTTTACTCAATATACATGCATACCGCTATAATTGAGTATTGGACTGTGTTCTGTACACACATCAGTTTACCAATAAAAATAATTTCTTTAAATGTAAGTTACTTCATACCTCATCAGGCAATTTCACATTATAGATTCACATTTATGCATCATGCAAAACATTTTTGAGATCAAAACTTTCACATTGAATAGCCCAAACAGAAAAATTTAATCCTTTTGCATCTGCTCTAACCTGCTGTTAAGTAAAAAATCAGACATATTTACTATTTCCAGGGACTGTACCCATTTTAATTAATATAACTCACACATTTGTCCATGTATTTTGCTTTAGTGGAACTTCCCATTGATGATGTTTGCATGGAAAATTGCCCCGGCCCTCTGCTGTGGAAACACTGTTGTCATCAAACCTGCAGAGCAGACCCCATTATCAGCCCTGCACATGGCTGCACTCATCAAAGAGGTACCTGGTTCACTATTCCCCTATCAGTTTACAACAGTATGTGAACAAAGAAACTTAAACACCCACAAGAAATCATGACAACAACATTAATGTAAAATTTGACATTTAACACAAAGTTTGTGTAATATCCTTTAATTTAGCATTTTACTCTGAACACCTCACAGTATTAGGAGCTGTGGACAAAGCTGCAGTTATTTGCACAGGCAAAAGCAGTTAAAAAAGTAGTCCAGTGTTTTGGTGCTCACCATCATGGGTGCTAAAATGCCGCCTGTTTTTTAACCATCCTCACGGTGCTCTCAGTTGGAAACAGGTTAACTTTTGAAACAGTGCTGTACTTGTTATGGTCACAGGGGTGGAGCTTCTTGTTTCAGCTTTGTCATAAAGGATGGTGGAGGCAAACTGATCAGATTTGTCTTCACAGTAACAGTTATCAGGCATAGAGCTGCTGCTAATGAAATGATAAAGACAATTACATATTTTTTTTAATCATGTTAGCAATTTTAAAAACAGAGCTATACAAAATGATTGGACATGATAATAGACATCGGTCCTTTAGTTGGTTTTCTTGTTGGCTATTTTTTTAATAAAGGCAAGCTTACATAGCTGTTAAAGATGACTGCACAGGTTCTACCAAGAAAGGTGATGTCAAGTTTTGAAACCATATGACAAAAGTATCAGCAGCCACAATGAAGTCTTCGACTTCTATTAAAGTTTATGCAGCAGCAACAAAATGGAAGTGTTTCAGCCTGAGGCTTCCATCAGCGTTTGTAACGCTTGTATGTGACCATCAAATATAATTAAAACCAGGTGACTTTGGACTCAACACATTTTAGTGCTTTAAGGTCCCAGACTATAGAGCTTTGCAACAAGCAATAGCTCTATTTCAAGAGGATTCAGACCCACAGTTTGCTCCTGCTTTGGCAGGTAATGCTCCAAGCCACCTAGGAAACCCTCCTTTGGAGGGCAGGCTTTGGAGGTGATATTCATCACAGCTAAAAATCTCAACTCTTCCTCCACTGTGATTGAAATACTGAAATTTCCTTTCATATGTATATTCAAGTTCATTGAGCTAATGCATTTAAATGCAAAACAAAGATGTAAAAAACACAACATAGAAAAATGAACTATAAACTAATGTCAGGTGATGTATTAAAGGTAAAAAGGTTTCTCTTCATGTTAGAATGAATACATGTCCCTTATCCCCCTCTGTGCCCCGTGTGCTCAGGCGGGGTTCCCTCCAGGCGTGGTAAACGTGGTGCCAGGCTATGGTCATACAGCAGGTTCTGCCATTTCTCACCACATGGACATCGATAAAGTTGCCTTTACTGGATCCACTGCTGTAAGCATCTGTTGTTAAGCAAATTTTCCATACTTTCCTCTCATGTTTCAGTTTTATTTCATCCTAATTGTATTAAATCTTCCACTGTTATGTGGCTACGTGTTGTGCATTGTTGTTATTTTTGGTTGTTAGGTGGGGAAACTTATCCAGAAAGCTGCAGGTGAAAGTAACCTGAAAAGAGTAACACTGGAGCTGGGTGGAAAAAACCCAAACATTGTTTTTGCTGACTGTAACTGTGAGTATTAACATCGTGACTTTACAGTAGCTGGCAGATTTAAGACATTTAAAACTGTGGGCACTGTTTGCTTTGACTGTACTTTATCTGCACATTTGTTTAGTTTATGCACTACTAATAAAGGCAAGAAACTAAAATAGCCATTTTAAGAACTGCGCAACAATATTTATAAACTATGTTTGACCTGACGAATTATTATAGGTCATTCAGGTGTATTAACTGGTATCTGTCATTGTACCAGTATTGAAAGCTTCAGGTGATGTCACACACTTAAGAAACCCTCTCTTGGGTGGAAGAGAGGTCAGCTGAGTCAGCTGTAAAATAATCTGTTAATAAAAGGTTATTTTATAGTTATATGAATTAACCAACAAAAGGGCAGGTTTTGCAAACCCCCACTTCAGACAGAAAACCCAAAGGAGTAAAAAGCGCATTATTGAGTAAAAAGCGCATTATTTTCATTTGTTACAGTAGGTGCCAATATGGCCATTTTGGCTAGTTAACATGGACCCTCTCTATGTGAAGTTTGTAAACAGTGAACTGGTTGTGCTACATGTGGAACAGCTAAATTTCGTTTACGATATACACTTCATACACCTCTGTTATAAGAGGATAAGATGAACACTATCCCCAATGCTTCAGGGGATATTTGATGGTTAAAAAACAGCCTCTGCTATGTTACTCGTCTAAGTTGCTCTGGTGATAAGTGAAGCTCAAGTTGGCACCTGACTACCTCCTTTCATAAGAGTTCATGTCTATCTTGCAGTAGAGTATGCAGTGGAGCAGGCCCACAGTGGTCTGTTCTTTAACCAGGGGCAGTGCTGTCTGGCTGGATCCAGGGTTTTCGTAGAGGAGCCAATCTATGAAGAGTTTGTCCGGCTCAGTGTAGAAAAGGCCAAATCCAAAGTGATTGGAAACCCGTTACTGCCAGGTGTTGACCATGGACCACAGGTACAGGATACACTTTTCTAAAGTTTCATACTGGTTCAAGCAAATAATCCTAAGTATATTCAGGAAAATGACTTGAGTTTCTTCATACAGATCGACCAGAAGCAGTTTGATAAGATTATGGAGTTGATAGAGAGCGGGAAGAGAGAGGGGGCCACGCTGGAGTGTGGGGGGTCCTCATGGGGTCAGCAGGGACTTTTCATCCAACCCACTATCTTCTCGAATGTCTCTGATGAAATGCGCATCGCCAAAGAAGAGGTGCCCTGTTCTGAAAACACCTGCACAGACAGAAGCACACTTTATCTTATTCATGATCATCTGAGTCCTAAATCTCTCGCTTGGTCGCGAAATTCCTCCTCATGTAACCTTTTCATCCTTGCCCTCACTCTTCCCGCCTGCTCAGATTTTTGGTCCAGTGCAGCAGATCATGTGTTTCCGAAGCATCCATGAAGTCATCCAGAGGGCGAACGCCACACACTACGGCCTGGCTGCAGGAGTGTTTACCAACGACATCGACAAAGCACTCACAGTCTCCTCTGCCTTGCAGGCTGGCATGGTCTGGTAGGGATCGAATTCTTGAAAAGTAGTCTATAGAAGTCTAGGATTGTTGACTATAACAATAAACCTAGAGTTTTTGCCTCAGTGTTAATTTGGCAGCCACGTATTTTATGTTAGATTAGGTTAGCTCGAGTGTTACATTTAAAATAGTTTCACTCACATTTTACTCTTCAGTCTACAAAGAGTGCTTTATGTATCCACATTATGACACTGCTGTTTTTTAGACTTTCTACACACACATAGGGTGAAGCATACATACACACGCATATCAAATCAAATCAAACTTTATTTATAAGGCACTTTTCATACTTAAAAGCAACACAAAGTACCTCACAGAGGCTAAAAACAACATAAAAACAGGAAACCTGGCTATCCCCCTCCCACAAATAAAGAGACATATCCAGACACACACTTGCGGACATCAATATATGCACACACACACACACCTGCGCCCACACACACATACCCACAACATTCATACAAGCTTTCTTGAAAGAGATAAAGAGAGACATGGCTGTGCACCGAGGACTGAGGTAAGGAATAAGCTACCTTTGGGGGCCATCAACACTGAGGAGGGCTCCTGGCACACGAGGAGCGCAGCCGGAGACTTCCATCCTCCCGCACAGACACGAGGCCCCACAACACAGTGCAGGGGCCTATGGCCATGCACGCCGAGCCGTCCCCCAGCAGCGGCCCCAGAAATGGACCAGGAGCAGCTCCCAGTGTGGAGAGCCCCCATGAGGAAGCACTGGAGCTAGAAACCATCATAAACAGATCCCATAGGCATGCACTGTTGGAGAGATCTCAGAGTGATGATTGCTGCTCTTGAAGGAGCATCCCTTTGGCACTTGGAGTGTTGGTGCACTAGTGCACCTCAGCATTACCCAGGAAGTAGACAGGCATCTGTTCAGCTGCCAGACAAACCTCTGGATATGATCCATCTGGCTCAGATATACAACCTTATGACTTTCTACCAAAATCGTAACAGACTACCATAAATACAGTGACGATTAAATCTCTACAGCATATTCCTTTACAGTTTGGCTTAATGTGCTGTATTTGGAGGAAATGGAAGTGCAAGAGCCAACAGTTTTTCCACAATGCTAATTATTATTTAGAAATCAAATAACTAACAACATGCACAACTTACAGTAGATACTTTAAAAAGACAGCTCAAAAACAGAAGGATCAAGTTATGATTATACGAAAAACGTAAAATTTGGCTGTATATCCCAAAGAACCACAAAAGGTATCACATACCGACAACTACTGAAAAGTAAGTAGGTGATAATTTGAGTCTAAAGTTGGCTTTCCACCTAGTTTAAGTGAATTTTGTTACTCATAACATCCAAGTGAAGCTTGGTCAAAAAGAAATCATTACATTTTGGTCATAAATCTCTATAAGGATGACAACTGGAAAGCATTTTGTTAACACTAATACCTGGATACTCTGTGTGCATAAAGTAGACAGGCATAGAATTTCTTTGTCAACAACATCAACATATCAACAACATCACACTCCTGAAATGAGGCTGTGCGGTATTTACAATAGCTTCAGCTTTTAGCTACTGTCTGCCATTGCTTGAAACTGTGAGGCCTCAGACAAAACTCTGTGTTTCTGGTATAACTAACTCACACATGTGCTGCTCTGTTCTCCTGTTAACTAATGTTATTCCTTGACTCCCTGATTTTTGTGCTAACCCTGAGAGTACTGGCTGGCTGAACTATGTGAAAAGATTTTAAAAGGGATCAGTCCATCTCTAAAACAGGAGTCAGTTCTCAATTGGAACTTGTTCTCGATTCACATAAATAAATTCAGTTATGCAGGTTATAAATCTAATTTAAACTAGAGACCTTTCGCAAACATCTTACTTCACGGTGTAGTCAGCGATGTGGGAGAAAACGAGCGGAGAGGTTGTTTATAAACAAATTTAGACCCGCCTCTCCCTTCATACCTCACCCCTGGCTCCACCCCCGAAAGCTGATGGGCGTGCATCGTCATGGAAATGGCCGTAGAAACTGCATAGCTGACCAACGAAGCTAAGGTAACCCTGACTCGTCAGACAACTGGACTGCCATTATTGATCACATCACAACAACAGTACATTCTGGCAGATTAGACAATAAGATGAATGTCCTACGGCTGTTATTGTTATGTGAAGCACCACAAAGCTAATGTTGCTTACCGATCCAGCAGACAGACGGCGACATCCGCGTCCGTTTTCAGGTCTTTCAATTGGCGGAGTTTCCTCCACCGTCAGAAAGCAACACCAATGTTGACCTGGGTCTTCGCTCTTTCATGGTCATAGCCCTTCTTTTTCACTTTTCACTCCTCTGACCTTTTTCTTTTGGGCTGTTTTTTAGCCATTGCTACTGCACCTGTTGTATCTCTCTCTTAAGCTAACTGCACACGCTACGCAACCTACTACTCCCCCTTCCCCCTCTGTCTGATCTGCGCATGAGTATGATTGCCCCCTGGATGTGGGGGGGTGTACACTGTTTTGGTGGCTCGGCCCGAGCCACAGTATTTACCTGCTGAAATTCAGAGCCAAGGCTGTGTGTTGAAACCGGACTTTTTTTTCAACATGCTGTCAGTGGGGACATCTTGTCGATGGAGAGAAGAAATACAGTGATTTTGACAAATAGTACATTAGATTAGAAGATCGCTGACTACACCTTTAAGCAAGAACAATCACCTGCCCCTCCTGCTCCCTCCTCTCATGCTGTAATTTTGGTAGACTGCATAAAGCACAGTTGGATAAAATTTTTGGGGATTTGGAAAGATTTACATTTCCTTCGTACATGTTTTCTTTTTGTTTTTTACTGCAATCTATTTTGCCTTTTTATTATGTTTGCTTTGTCATGAAATAAAGGGTGTTCAGAAGCACTTTAATCTTTTTCATTAGGAAATTAAGGCTTTAAAAATTGTCGTTATAGAGCAAAGCTACCCTTTACTTTGGTAAATGATGAACATTTTTAATTTTTGTAATCAGCTGAATCCATTGCTATGAATTGATGTTTTTCAGGGTGAACTGCTACAATGCGATGAGTGCTCAGTGTCCCTTTGGTGGCTTCAAGATGTCAGGAAATGGAAGAGAACTGTAAGTGACAAAGTATTGATTATCTTATCTAACTATCTTAGAAATGGACCTTAATATCACAGGAGCTCTAACAGAGCACCTCAGACAGAGTGAGAACACAGCTGCTTTAAGGGGCGCTCAGTATGTTCAGTCTTGATGCTTGATACTCTAGCAGTCATCACAATTAAACATATGAACCAGAACTGATGCAGCATATGGACTCTGTATAAAAGTCACTTTCCTTTAACACTGACTAGTAGTAAAAATTGATAGTAATTCTGCTACTGTCATCAAATAGTATTATAGAGCTACTCACCAATGTTTTAATAATAAAGAATTAATTAATACCAAACAGGACAATTACTGATCCAAACATTTGAAAAACCCATATATGTGTAGATTTTCATCCTGGCAGCAGTGTATGGGGAATGATTCTCCAATGTTGCAGTGTGTACACTTGTACCCCTTTCAGACTGGCCAAAAAACCTGTTTAAGCACAGTAACAATCAGCTCCTGTCGGCTGTTTGAAAGGGTTTAATCAGCATTTCAACCTGTGGCGACTGACCCTGCAACCTGCTAATTTACTAACAACATTGGCATTGGCGTGACGTACCCACGGCATAATATTGCGCCCATCCCCTCTGTCTGTCTGCAACTTATGTGACTCAGCAACAAATTCTATCCACATTTGTATCAACAGTGCCGAGTAAATTGTTCATTTTTAAAGGATAAAAGTACAAAATACAGAAAAAATAAAGTACAGTCTCCCATGCTCCTTTCCATTGTTTACGTGATCGTGTTTCGTCACGCTGATGATGTCATCAACGTGGTTACATCAGCTTGACTCACCAGAGATTAAAAAACAGCCACACAGCTCGTCTGCTGCTGATTAGTCTGCTGGAGTGACTTGCCGATTGTTAGCAGTTTAACCCACATTGAAAAAACCTGCATTGACCTGCTAATTTTAGTGTGAAAGCGGTAATACAAGAAGAAGTGATTTTATGGCAAAGACTGTGTGGTTCCAAGTGACTTGAATAATGTCTGGGGTTCTGTTAGATGGTCCAGAGTGAAAGTTATAAATTAGATGAAGCATCATTTACACAAGCATTTCTTGTCTTTATATAACCAGTGTTTTCATTTTGTTTTGATCTTTTAGGGGAGAATATGCTCTTCAGGAGTATACCGAGATCAAAGCAGTCACTATCAAAATCTCTAAGAAGAACTCTTAATATCTTCACATAACTGGACTGAACTTTAACTGTCTTTTAAAGTCTCTGTATCCCAGGAGAAAAGGAAATGTAAATAATCTCATCTATTCTGAATATTTGTACCATACTCCATGATCATTTGTTTCTGCCTTTCCTCCTCAGGTACCTCTGGTTTTTCAACTTTTTATTCTTAACTTGGGTCTTGTTATCTTCTTGTAACTCTGACAAAGCTCACTGCCATGTGTTTGCTCCTGTGTTGTACCTTCTAGGATGTATTTGAACATGTAGTGAGAGAACAGCATATAGTATTTAGATGTGCTTAATGCATGCATCTTAAGTCAGAAGTTTGTTTATTCAAAGATAACCACTTTGCCAGATAAGAAATATTCAATGGGTAGCCGTCATACAAAATATACAAATTTATTTAAGATAGTATTTACAGAAATCAATCAAAATATTGACTTGTTAATAACATTTAACTTTGACTGATTAAGATGCATTAAACTAGAACATATTTATACAATATACTCTGCATAGGTACACAGTTATACTCTGCTTTTTGTACAATTTCTGTAATAATACTGGAAAAACAGAATAAACTGTAAGAGCTGGCTTTACTTGCACGTTGTCCCAACTGATCCACATCTGAACAGTGAACTTATTACTGTAGGTGTGTTTGGTTCTTAACTGTTCCATTTTAATTGGCATGTTTAAATAAAATTATGCCACTCATGAAAATGGCAAAGGATAATCAATACTCTTTACCTCTAGGTCAAGTCTTTTCCCTCAATTAAAGGACTAAAAAATCCAGTGGCACCAACCGCAGACAGTCAAAATGTTCTCAGTCCATTTAAAGTGTATAGATACAACAGTTACGAGAGCTCTAGCTACATTGCCCAGTTGTGAAGTCCAACTTTGAGAGATTCAATATATTGAGATTTCAGTTGGACCAAGATGTTTAAATGCATTTAAGATGTCCTGATATAGACAGACTACCACAGGAACTGCTGTGGTCACAGCGTGGTTGTCCTCAGTTGAATTTCAGTCCTCGGGTTGCCTCCGAGGCCCTCCCCGACCTCGTCCTCTCCCAGATCCTGGCTGAGGCCCTCTTGCATTCCCAGGGGGAGCTCTCCGTGGCGCAGGGGCTCGGGTCACTGGGGCTCTGGGGTTTGTTGCAGCCAGTGACACATCTTTTTGCAGTTTAACCCCTCTCCCTGCTGCACCAGGCTTCACTTTAGGAGACTTGCTGCCCTTCTCAACTACAACATCTGAGAGAATACATGGAGAGCAAAAAGAAAAGTGGTGAGGAAATTTGGGTGCAAATTTGCAGATATGTAAAACAAAAAGAGGAATATTCGAGACTTTGTGTTTGTGTGTACCAGGGGGAGGAGGTTCTTCTTCAGTAGGAGGAGGTATTAGAGATTTGTCAGGAAGCAAGTCCTCCAGATCTTTCATGACTTGGTTGGTGCTGTCTTTGTTGTTCCTGCGGTTCTTCTCCTCATCTCGAGCCTGATGTGTAAAAATAAACCATTCAAGTCTTGTTTGATTTAAGTTTGAACAGACAAACATTAAGAAAAAACTTTGACTGACCATTTGCATTTTCCTCTTTAGGTCAGTGTTGGCTTGTTGGTATGCCTTTGACACTGAATTCAGGTAGTAGATGGCCAACCTGTTACACAACATGAAAACATGTGCCAAATAAGTCATTAACAGTGCAGTATCTCGGACAACAGTCATAATTGTGGGTCTGAAAACTAATCTGTTTTTAACTTCTGACTTCCGAAACATGTAGAGATTTATTCAGGTGTTTAAGTAATTTGAAGATTAAATAAATTAATCCAGAACACAAACAAAGTGGGCACAGCAGCACTTTAAAGACAGTTTTTTTTCTGGCCACAGTGCTTTCTATTGGTCAAAATGACCAACAAGCAAGCAATACTAGTATAATCTGCCAGTTTCATCTGGAGCAGAAGACGAAATACTTTTCTAATTCAACTTTTTTCTAATTTTCCCATGACAAAATTAGAAAACATCTGCTCCTTTAATGAAACAGTGAAAATGCTGACACGTAATGCTCAAAATCACTTTGTAGAACTGCAAATGTGTTTCTAAAGAAGATACAGATCCTATACCTTTATAAAAATGTATTTTTAACTCATTTCACTTGAATAGAAATTCCACGCCAAAATGTATTGTTTTCATCAATGCATAAAATTACATAATACTTACACCATGAGGAGAACAGCAGGCAGGATGAGTCCAGGGTTGGTGGCATAAACAAAAATGTTCCCTATAAAGGACGGAAGGTCCTGCTCTATAGTTTCCATCACCACGTCATACATCTTCTCTTGGCCACTGCATGAAGAAAAAAGGACAAATGGAGGCCTGGAGTTGTGTAAATGTGCAGGAGTCACCTGCCAAGAGACCTCATGTAAAAGTAATTATACATTTACTTGTGAAGGTAATATCCTCGAAGTACATGTACATAATTGTCCATGAGACATGCCTTAGAAAAAAGCAAATAAAACCAATGTCTAATTCTTTTGACCTGACTAAAGTTAGGTCTGGAGGAAAATACCATGAAACAACTAATGTATCTTATTTATATACCTAAAAACAAAAGTCTGTTATGACTGCTAACTTCCTGAAGAACACTGCAAAAACAAACCATCCAAACAGGTGTTCTTAATGCTAATAACGGAAAGCTAATAAGGTTAAGGAAACTGTGGAAATGCTGCTGGCATTGATAGGCCTTTTTCTGAGAGGTGTGGGAGTAAAGCAACCTCACAGAGCAGCTGGACCAGTCCAATTCAATGTCTGTAATCAGACAGATTGATTGTGCTCGGTACAAAGCAGCATGGCCCAATCAGAGTCTTTTAAAGCAAGTGACAGGAAGTGACTGCACTTATAGAGGTTAGCATACATGCTAACAGCTTCAGTTGCAGTTTTATCATTTCTTTATTAAATGAAAAACAAAGAACACTACCAACTTCTCTACAGCAAGGACATTTCCAACACGTTTGACCTGAGTATGTTTTATGAAGTGGCTCATGTTCTGTAAATGCCTCCATCATTATTTGATTGGCCTATACTAAATGTTGATTGATGGAACAATTGTCCAATCACCTGCAGGGTATGCTTCTGAAAGGCTCTGGATCCACAGTTTCTATGCATTCTTTGCTGAGTGGGATTAGTGAAATACATGAACAGTCCAGTGTATGGTTAATAGCAAAGCAAAAAAAGGAAAACAGTGGAAGTATGCCTTTAAGTCATGGCTACATGTTTTGATTTTGATTTTTCGCTTTTTTACTCGAGGTTAATTATGCTCACTACTAAAAAACAGATGAAAACCATCTCAATCTTCAGTGTGGTTAGCAACAAAGATAAGTGTTTTGTCACTGATGTTTTATACAACATTAGTTCATTCCCTTTTGTTGTTTAGCAAAGTGCTGTTGACATAGCAGCATTGAGTGCTAGTCATTAGCTTATCTTCTGGTTTTATCTAGGCCTATAACTTGCTATATTGATTTTGTCTGACAATTTTTTAACAAAACATGTCAAAATTGAAGTCTTCACTGCGTGATAAAATATGCATTGATTATTTTAATGGGTAATATTTTGATAGTGTGATGTGTTTCCCACTCTTAAAATAAATGTGTAAAAAGAGGTTGTCTGTTGTTATTTCTTTTACTATCTTTCTTGATTTTTTTTGTCCAGGTTTTGTGTGCTGTCATACAGCTTGTGATATGATGTTAAACTGGTTATTTGTAGTTTCATGATAGTTCTCTGTCTTATTTTCTGGTCATATCCTAGAGTGTTTGTAAAAAGTTAAAGAGCTTTAAGAGTTAGATTTGTACTTCATCCCAAATTATTTGTAATCTATTCAGTGTAAGAAAAGACATCAAATTGAAGTACACCAAATAGACATGTATTATTGTATGTAATTTTCATTATTGCCAGATAAATACTCATTGCACATTTTGGACAAGTGTTATTTAAATCAGTATATAATAATGAATGATTAAATTATATTTCATCTAATGTTCCATTCTGTTTTACAGTCTTCATGTCTTACTGACCTGAAGGGTCCGCAGTCAAAAGACGGGGGTAAGGTCATGATGGTGTAGACGACAGGCAGCAAGCTAAGGAACAGCACAAGCAGCAACAGGCCCATGTAGAAGTTGTTGGACCGTGAGGCCTTAAAGACCCGCTCATGAGGAACATTACAGCACATCACTGCCCAGCACTGGTAGTACATTGAGCACAGGAGACGCAAAACATTCAAACCCACCAGACCTGGAGCATAAAAGGCTCCCATCCTGGGGAAAACAGAAAGGTTAGTTTCACAAATTATGATTCAGCATCACATCAGCAGCCTGGTATACATTTGGTGGTACTCTGTTCGGATTTGAATATAACTAGTTTGGGTAAATTTATGAAAATAGTTCCAATATCAACAGGTAAACAATAAATCATAAATGAATTTGTTGAGTAGTCACATAAAAATTAAGTGTTGGCTCTTTAGGAACAGCAAGTAACAAAACATGTAAACACATCAACCAACCGTTTTTTTTTATTCTGTTTTTTGTTTAGGCATCATATGCTGGTAAACTGCAGTAAGTCCTTTTTTATTTTTAGAACCCTGATTTTGTGCTCTGTAGAGCTTCAAACAAAAACAGGAAACTGTGGCATGATTAGCTTTACCCCACATTATGCAGCGACTGACAACTTGCACAGGCTCAACGTCAGCCAAGTGATGTATGAGCAAAACAAGCATAATGGCAGCTATCAGAGGGTCTTAGTTGCACAGACAAATAAACTGATGATAAAATAATAAAGTACTTTTAAAAATAGCGTTCAAAAGACAGCATCAAATGCTGGCCTGTTAAAGTCTGTGATAAATGGGCTTATGGAGGCCTGTTCCCAACATGTAATTTTACTGTTAATTGCATTTTAATGAGATCTCTAAATTCAATCAATCAATCAATCTTTACTTATAAAGCACTTTTGATACATAAAATGTAGCGCAAATTGCCCAGGGTTGTTTTATAAGACACCACAGTACTAAAATGTTTTATGCAGACAACCAGGTTCACCATATCCTAAATATGATCAAAACAGGAATACAAATTGTTGTCAAGATAACTGTGTCCATTAAAATGCACCCATTAGCTTTTTTGCTACACAGAGAAACTCATTTTCCCACAATAAGGGCCCCTGAAGAATTACCGCGACAAAATGAAACAAACCATGCAAGTGTGTTTTTATTCACCATATCATTCCTTGATTGAAGATTAGTCCGAGCACATTCCCACTGATGTCAAACTCCCCATATGAGGGCTGTAATAAAAAAAAAACAATATTAACATGCTCATCTGAATTCATAGAAAAACAGGATGTTACACTTTACATTTACTTCTCTCTCTCTCTTTCTCTTTCTCTCAGTCCCTCTCTGTTATTAAGTTCTCATTTCCGTGTCTCGTTTCACTGACTCTTAGGGATCACCTGTCTTGCCAGATGTCATTATATGGTGTCAGGTTGACTTGAAATCCACTACAAATTAAGTTAACTCCCCTGCCTGAACTGCAGGGTATTTCTACTAGTGCAGTGCAAATGGTGGACATGTTACTTCTTTTTAGTTGAACTTCAGAGGAATGGTTCAGTATTTCTGAAGTGGGGGTCTTTGAAGTCATTTAAATAGTAAATAATTAGGCCACATTGATTATGATGATCCCTGCTCCTGACTGAAAGAGATTAACATCACTGGAGTTAGGCTGTACATTGCTGTAGATGGGGCCAAGAGCTCAATAAGTGAGCAATCATCCCAACGCTGTTTTTTTCTCTGTCAAGGGGGTAATGATTTTACCAGCGCTTGTCTGTCAGGTTGTCTGTCTGATTGACAAGATAACTCAAAAGTTCTCAGAAGAATTTGTTTAAATTTCAAGGAATGTTCATGGCACATGAACACACTTTTGGTGGTGATCTGAACCTGATGAGGATCCAAGAACTTTTAAAAGATTTGCCAACATTGCAAGATGGCACAGTTCTCCACATTTTTAGTACTAACCTGAGCAACAATGTCAAAAATGCCTTGGCAGAAGTCTGTGCTCTTGGAACACTTTTATCTTATAGTTTGTTTCACCTAAAACTCAGTGAAGTATAACCAGCTCTTGGCCCCACCTGTACTAACATATAGCCTAACCTCTCTCCCAGTTATCTTCTTACAGAGGCAGAGCTGATTAATATCCCTGTGGCTAATGCATTTGTAAGCCAAATAAACTCCATAAAACCTGAAATATCCCTTATGACATAGTTCTACATTTTGTCAAGACGACACATTCACTAGTAAAGGAAAAGCATGAGGCATAATGAGCTTAAACCTTTGATATTTGACCCCTAAATTGTAACTGGTTCATCCTCCTGACAGAGTATGTAGTTATAGGCTTGAGAGAAATCCCTCTAAACATTCTAGACATATGGGGTTCAAAAATGGCCAAGGCACCATGAGTAGATTAATGAAAGGAAAACCAAAATAAACATAATATGGCTGGCCCAGTACTCACAAACCCAGCCTCCAAGTCCCAGCACCAGCAGTAGTTCAGGTAGCGGACGAGAAGAGCTCTCACAAAGTCACCTATCAGGATGGTCAAATAGGTCACCTGTATGTCTGACACGATCAGCTTCACAAACTCCTGAGGAGAATGAAAATCAAGAGATAGGTACAAACACAGAGTTAAGTTCAGACATCTAGGCTTCCTTTAGATAAGATTCTCTCTTGTCAGTACTGACTATTCCCACTGCGGTCTCCCAGCAGGGTCCTCTGATGACGTCTGCTGGGTGAACATTTGGAGGGGGCACATTTGTGGTGTTGTAGAAGGAGCTGTAGTTGGCAGTGTACTGCTGCAAACTCCATTCAGTGGCATTCTTGATAGACTTCTCACTCTCAAGCTAAGAAAAAAAACAACAGAACATATTCAAGACAAGGATTGGTACAGCAATTGGTACATTCCTCTAATTTCACATGCCACAAACAAACTTCAGTTTCAGCACTTGTTTTGATTATTGAAGCATCCTTAACTCAGCACATCATAAATATGTACAATTTCTAATATCATGTTTAAAAGTTTTTAGAGTACAAAATTGTTGGGCTGGAGACACTTCAAGTTTTATAAATATGATACAGCCTGAGGCATAAAACATGCATTGATGGCAGAATTGAGGATTATGTGGTCCAACTGTTGGCTGTCTGCCTGTCGGCAAGCCTGGAATGATTTGCACTCCTATCTAGGATAAAATCATCTAATGATCAGCTGGCCAAAGTGATCTTAACTTGGGGCTTGAATGTGGAGGTCAGGCTTTCTTGTCTATCCATTTTTTTCAATGACAATGACAGTAAAGATTTATTCTGCTTTAAAATGGACAACGTCTCCTTCTGTTGTGGAAAGTGGGTGCTGGCATAATACCCTAGTGATGCAACAGATGCAAAGTTGGAGAAGATGTGGTGAGTGTGACTGTAAAACTACCTCATCCTAGTCCGCTAACCAAAGCAGACATAGATGAATAACTTATAAAATATAAAAAAGGAGATCAAATAAATGGTGTAGTTCACTGTAGTGGAGATTGTTGTATGGGTTTGAACCAATGGCTTACTCTTGCTTAAAGTTTCTTGTGTTAGTTTTTCTCCCATATTCCTCATCAACTTGACTAAATCAATTAAGTCTTCCTCAAAAAGCAAAGCTGCATTTGTCAATTGAGCAGTTAATCATAAGGTAATGTACATCCTTTTTTTTACTTTATCAAACAACTAGCTCAAACTAAAATTAACATGAACATAAATAAACATGAATGTGGCGATCTGTTTTAACAAGATCCAGCTTTGACCAACATTAATTTGACATGTATTGAAGCAATCTGTAATTTGCTGATTGATACAGCAACTGGTTTTCAAGGGGACCTGTCATCGTTTGGCACCACAAGAAGCAGTTGCACTATCTGTCTTGATATACAGACAATGCTTGTGATATCCTCTCAGTCTTTGCGTCTGCCTCTCCAACCTGACAAACTCTTACTTTAAAGGTTGCAGATTTAGGACATACGTATGTCAGAGCAGGAAATACTGATTTCTTTTACCTTGGCAGTAACCTCATCAAAGAGGGCAAAGAGGAAGGTGTAAAGGTTTCCCAGGAAAAGGGCAAAGATTCGTCCGAGTTGCCACTTGAGGGCAACACGAGGGTGATAGTCCTCTAATTCTGCAATGGTCTCAAACAGAGGGGGACACACCAGGCCAAGCAGTGACATCACAAACTCGACCTGAAACAGAAAAAGGGGAATAGCAGTTATCAACCTAATACCGACTTTCATTCTTCTTTTTTTCCTTATTTCCAGAGGATGCAAAAATGAAGTAAAAATGTGAAGTAAAAAATGTTTTACTTTAACATGCCTCATTTTTTTCAAACCATGACAGGTCTTCATTGTTCATGTTGGCAAACTCCTGAGAACGTTTCACCACAAAGTAGATGAGATATCCACTGCCTCCAAGGCTGCATGTGATGAGGAAGTTTGCCAGAACTCGTAGAAACCGTCGTAGATGGATGTTCTCATCTTTTTGGTTCTCTTGTTCATCCACGATGGATTCCTATAAACCAACAAAAATAATCCTGCTCAATATAGAAGAATCAAAATGTAAAGTTTATTTTCACATCATCTCTTCAGTCACACACCTGCTAACCTTGAAGCTGGTTGTAATTGAGGCGTACTTATTGTCTGCCGTCTCAGGGTTTCCTATCAGGTAGTCCCAGCTGGTGAACATCTTCCAGCTGAAAGTGAACTCTCCCTCCTCTGCCCCATCACCTCCTTCGTTTGCATTACGGGCCATTCTGTGCAGAGAAAAGGCAAAAAAGACCACATGACAACATGAAGTGTTTCAGTCAGCATTTAGGACATTTTTAGTGAGGCCTCCTTACGTTCTTATAACAACCATCAGGCTGTATCCAAAGATGCCCACTCCCACCAGCAGGTACGACAGAGGAAGTCTGAACTGCAGCAGACCTATCGTCCGGTCGCTGTTGTAGAAGCCATAGAACAGGAAGGAGTACTTGCAGTATCCCTGTTGATGAGATATGACTAGTTTGTAAGGGCCTGGGCTGACCTTATGGGGTGTAAGTTATTGGGACTTAACATAGCCAATGAGCTTGTGGTGCCATCCTATCAAAGCTGCAAGGCCCCTAATAAGGATCACCTAAACTCGTTTCAGGTCATTCCTGTAAAACCCAACCTTTTGACCAGCCTTTCAAAAACTTAAAGCAACATTGTCTGGGGTCCACCTAATCCCTCACATGACCGTAACATGACTCAAAATATTACCTTCTCCTTTTTTCTTCAGAAACACAGCTCAGCATGAATGTTTAGTTTTGACGCTATATTTTCTTTGATACTTTCTCTTTAAACATAAATTGCGACTCCAAAAACTTTGTCCTAATAGCTTTCATGCCTTTGAAAGCATGAATGAGTTCTTAAAATGAGTTATCAAGTGATGTGACAAGTAGAAACCCTCTGTGAAAGGAATCAACCGCCAAAGTGCATAGAAACTTTAAATGCCTCTTTGTCCATTTTAGGACAATGAGGAAGGAAGTCTTGTTAACAATCATATTAAAATGTCTATTTTACAGGATACAATTTTAAAAAGTTTGTCAAAATGACTTCATTGGCACACTTTGGTCTGGGAGGCTATTATACACTTGTTCTAATGTAACTTGATTCAAAAAAGGTTCATAATTAAAACAAATATCCTCACTTCAAAGTCAAAGAGCACAGAGAAGTCCATGGCTGTTGGCTGCTCTGCTCGAGGCACAGTTTTCCGAGGAATTGAGCCGTACGGAAGACCCATAAGAAGCTAGAGGCAGGAGAGGAGGGCATTAAAAAGACAGAAATGAAATTATGATCTTTATTTAACTTGCACCTGTTACAAGATCAATGAAAAAGACTGTACCTCAGGCACCACCACAAGGCCGAACATTAACCCAAACAGGACCAGGTTCAGACCATACATCCACCTCAGAAAGATGAAGTAGGACGCTACAGATGACCCAAAGTGACCTGTGTGTAGGACAACAGAAGACACATGAGATGCCATTTATATTCATAAAGTAAGGCATAGTACACCTAAATGCAAACTTGGGAGTATTAATTATTTAACTGCACAAACTGCATAAGAGATGTACTTGAATTCCTTGATCAAAGCTGAATAGAACAGCACCCAAAAAATTCTGATCTGCTCTTCCTTGTGTCATGACCAACATTTCCAAAAAATCTTATCAAAATATTTTTCAATCATTTTAAGGTATATTACACTCAAGCAAACAGACAAACAGTCAAATGCATAGCATTCCTCAGTGAGGTGACTAAAGACTTCAAATGGTTGTATGGAATGACCAGATAGCATGGGTAGGATCTCCTAAGAACACTGAGGTTTGGCTGTTGGAGATACAGTAAGCTGTACGTAGGTTATTTCAGACTATACTCGTATAGAGTAACTACCTGAGCAGCAAGTAATGACATCAGCACAGATATTTTTGGACATCAAATTAAAAGGAGAACCATTGGATAGCTGTGATGAAAAACACCAATTTAACTGTGTTTTTAAATGTTTTCATAATGTTAGACTAGTCAGACAAATTAATTTTAATTTAAGGTTAGCAGTACTTGAATGTAACGTCTGGGGCATAAATGATGCATCATGATATTCTTGTCTTGGATGTCTTCAATAGAGATGCCATTCTGATTTAACTGCATCCTGCAAAGAATATTTACTCAAAAGCATATCACTGTTTCTTTTAATGGCATGTTTGTGAAAGATTAGGGGAAAAGCTGTCGAAAGGGGATGCAAGCCTTCAAACTTGTTCCTTGCTTGTGCCCATTTATTTGTATTGCCAGCAGCTTTATTTCACATAGCATGCTAGGAATCCTCAATTTAAGGCTGTGTTTACATGGACACTCCTGACTTAAAGACTCATCCTTTGCGTTTTAAAATTCTTCTGCGTTCAGAAGACGGTGCTGGAGACGAGTGAATCCACTGTACTATGCATGCTGGTTCAGTAGATGGCGGTGTAGGTCTGTAGAGAGGCAGCGCTGCTACAACACACGAAGAAGAAGAAAAACTTTTCAAAAACAACAATGGTGAATAGATGCACAGAGATGCAGGAGTTTCTTTTCTGGACAACAATGCAGTTTGGACAACAAATCTGTCTGGTTATTTTTTTCTGGATAACAAACCGAGCACGGTAAGAGGCTCACACATGTTACTCGGCAGACGGCTGAAGCTGTTATTGTTGTTTCTGGTATGCAAGCGCAGCCTTCATGTGAAAGAGTACTGCACATGCAGTGACGTCAGCGTTTCACCCTCAAACGCTCTGATACGGGTTTACATGGAGCTGGATGGAGAGCGTATTCAAAACTTTCCACTCTGGAGCCTGTTTTCAAAACTTTACCTTTTCAGACGAAATGCAACGCGTTTCCATCTAAACGCAAGGCCAAAACGCAATGAAAACATATCGGATTTGACCATTTTCGGCGCCGTGTAAACACAGCCTAAGACCATTAAGTGACCATTGTGGCGCCGTGTAAACACAGCCTAAGACCATTAAGTGACCATTGTGGCTGGGCAAACGTACGTAAACCAAAGTCAGCCTGATTATCACAGACATGATCTTAGGGGTGTCTAGCAGAGGTCGATTTGCAGACCATCACACAGACATGCTGTTGATGTATAGTGTGATCACACACGTGCTAAGGAGCAGTCAACTTTATATCTGAGTTTGCAAAACCAATGCACAAAATACAAGGAAGAAACAGAGGCTAAGAAACTCTTAGTCACACATTGATTCAGTTGTTCCTGTGATACTAACTTTCCACATCCTTTATTTTCCTCTCCCAGGGTATGCAGGCTGTTTTAAAGTTCTCAAAGTCACGTTTAAACTTGATCCATTTCTGAAATAAAAAAACGATGATTAGTTTTTTTTAACAGTATCATAACAGTGTTTGGTTTAATTTTGCATTATGCGCAGATTACCTTGGCCATCATAACTTTGAATGCGTAAAGCCTCCTGCCTTTCCCTTTGCCAAGTGCTCCTTCAAATTTCTCAACAAAATCCTGAGCTTCCCTGTTTGAGAGGAGAGAGAAAAAGTCAGTTAAACATACAAAATCATGATCCACCGAAACGATGAATAAATAAGTTTGTAGTAACAGATTGTAAAACTGTCAGGATTGGGATCGTTTACAGGTTTATGTTACATTGCATGCAGGAAGAGGATCAAGAGGGAAACTCGGGCAGTAGATCAGTCAGCCACAACAACATGCATTAAACAGTGTTGAGCTCATGAAAAAGTTAAAGCAGCTCACCTATCCAGTTCCCCTACTACACAGATCTGTACATGGAGAACATAAACACAAACTACACAAACACACTGACCTACACTAGACCTCGCCTTTTCGCCCGGCAAGATAACCTGATGTGTTTACTGTGTTGTAACACTAAGAGGAAGATGTCTAACAGGCTGAACTACAACAGGCTGAGTGATCCCTGCTGTGTGTCATCCTCAGCTTTAATGGCTGCTGTGTTTAAGCTCTTTCAACTTGAGGAGTGGAGGAAACAGAATAATGTGCACATGTGATTATCTTCAGGGGTCTCTTGTGCTTCTTATGAGGCATTTTTATGATACTGGGAGATCAGGTTTATAGTATAAAATTTAATCCTGGTGTGCTCTGCTAAAGACATCTGATTTTAACCAAGTGTCAGTTCTTGGCAGAGTTCTTTAAATGTAAAAATGTTATTGGCCGGGCAGCATGGTGGTATAGCAGGTAGTGCATGCTCCTCACAGCAAGTATGTTACTGGTTTGATCCCTGTGCCAGTCAGGGCCTTTCTGTTTGGAGTTTGTATGCCGGGGTTCACTCTGGGCGCTCTGGCTTCCTCACACAGGCCAAAAACATGCATCATTATGTTGATTTGTGACTCCAAGTTGCATTTAGGTATGAGTGTGAGCACGAATGATTGACTGGGGTTGGCAGCTGGTTTAGGGTGTACCCCTCAACCAATATCACATGGGATAGGCTCTAGCCCTGCAATCCCAAAAGGGATAAGCGTAATAGATAATGGATGGATGGATGTTATATGCTTTCTTTTTGATTTGAGATTCAAGGATAACCTTGTCTATTTGTGTTTCCATTTATCACAAAACTCATAAAGACCAAACAGCTAAAGCTAAATTCAAAACATTTTAATAATGAAAGATCAACATCACATGTTCATGACATGAGTGATGGTCAAAAACAGCATACCCAAGGAATCGTCCCTCCAACCCCCATATCGCCCCTTGAGCCAAAACCTCTTATCTCGATTTTTATAATTTTCATTTACATAACAATGCTATTGGTCACCTTCCACTTAAGTAAGTGAGTTTTATGAATTTTAACTATAAACCATGTTCCAATTATTAGGACACAGTATTTGTTTATGGATAATACACTCCTCTATTCCAGCCTTAAAAAGTAGTTATTATGGAGATGCAAGGTTTTGGCGCAAAAGCAATGTCATTAATTGAAAAACAAAAAAATCTGAACAGCAAAGTAAGAAAAAAATGCATCGCCAAACAACATTCATTATGAGAAAACAGGAAGAAATCATGGTTTCGAGTTTAAATTATATTTTTCTTTTTTACTTTAGCATTACGAGTCTCCTCTTCATACGCCAGGGTTTGTTCCTTAAAGTAGCGATCAGTTTCTTCTTTTCTTCCACCTGTTCTTTCAGGGCCTCAATCTCACCCTCCGACAACGACTGGTCATCAGAGTCTGAAGAAGAGGAGCTGATGAAGGAAAAGAGCAGTCAAAGTCTGAAGCCTTGGTAGGATGCCTCATGAAGAAGAGAAACTTTGGCCTCAGCAGCAACAAAAACACCAATGACTTCAAATTTTATGGTTTCAACATACCAAATCCATTTAGGACCATTTGACAATCAGGAAACTATCAGCCATTAACTCAGTTGGCCCAATTTTTTAAACGTTTGATACTGGAGCTCGCTTGCCTTACTCATTGGCCCACAATGCATTGGCCTTCCACTTACTACACTCTAGTAAAGCAGCCGGCCAGTTAGTCAAAAGGATGTATAAAAATGAAAACAACAATAACAAAGTATGCTTTATATTTGGACAAGTATTCCTCAAAAGTGTTTATGGTGATGAGTGTATAGTCAAATGAACACTGTTTTTGTCAAATTCTTTATAAGTCCTGTGAGTAATGCTCTCTAGGCGTGAGCTGGGACTAGAAATAGCCAACAGCTGGGAGTGGTAATGTTAGAATGTAGATAGTACTATATTTTTAAAAAGTTTTTGATTAATTCATTATTGCATAAACTAGCTTAGGTAAAAAAAAAAGGCTAGTAATCTTTAGTCAGAAAAGTTTGGTGACCACTGCATAACACCTATCCCAATCAGTTGAGGGGTGTATATGTGTTTGTTTATTGTTTATATTATCTCTCACCTTTTATTTTGATATTGGCTCGTACATGTCCTACTTTGTGATTCTGTGTAGAAATTCTTACATTGAACATTTTAAACATTTAAATTATTCAACGTTTTATCCCCAGAGTCTGTCCAGGTAACTGCATCAGACTGAATGGACAGAGTCCAGACAGGTGCATGGAGCGTGCAGGTAAGTCAGAGAATACCGCACCTGCTAAATTTCCCACTCTTCTTTTTCTTGTCCTTCTCCCCTCCTTTGTCCTTCCCGTCTTTCCCTTTCCCTTTCCCTTTCTTCTCTTTGTTCTGCTCCTCTTTCTCCTGCTTGGACACGGCTTTCCCTCGTCTCTTCTTTTTATCCTGCTCCTCTTCGCTCTCCTCATCACTCTCCTCCTTAGCTGATTTCCTCCTGGAGGCCTTCGAGCTTTTGCTCTTCACACTGCGGTTGTCTTCTTCATCGTCCTCATCACTGCCCCTTGGTTTGGCTTTTTTCTTTCTCACTCTTCTCTTTGGTGCATCATCTTCATCCTCTTCCTCCTCTTCATCATCAGTGACCCTTTTGGCCTTACGTTGTGGTTTGACTCTTCTGTTTTGAGCTCTACGCCTGGCCTCATCTGTGACAAACACACATTTTTACATCAGTTGGTATAATAACAGTACATCCTATAACCATCAACAGTACAAGAGTGATGTTCAACTTGGAAACTTGAAGGCACATTTAAAGGTAGAGTTGGTAATCAGATTTAGATATACTTTTTGTTATACTGGTTAAAATGATCTGTTATGTCTTGATGGCAATCAATGCATGATGTGTTCTGAAAAGAGAGTGAAAACAGCCTGTCTACAGCAGGAGTAAAGCAGGGAAAACACCAATTAATCACAGCGATTCTGACCAAATTTATTACACCAATCAAATCCTGTACTGCCGTTCTTCCCACCATCTGTGTGTACGTATTGCTCAAGCGACTGACCCTGATTCAACGCACATAGCCGAGCTAAGGGGGATCCAAATACACAACAGAATGGCAGAGAAAGTACCTATATATTTATTACTAGTAATCGCTCCTTCCGCTGAACAGGGCAAGAAAAGAAAGACAGAGGCAGAGAGGGACGAAACCACAAACAACCAGAGAACAAAGATTGGGATTTAATTATTTCAGTCAATCAGTCTAAGGCTCAGGACAGTGAAGGGGTTTTATATGATTTTTTTTGATTATCTAAAATGATATATTTTGCTACTAACTGTGAAAATATATAGTACATCAAGGGGGTTAAATGTCAATTAAGATGAGTCATTTGGTAAAACCCATGCAGATATGAAAGGTAAAAAAGATCAATATAAGTCTGCATAATGACAGGAATAGTTTGAAGAACTGCTACCTCTTACACATCCACACACACACACGCAGACATCACCTGTGTGTTACTAATAATGCCTTGTCCACTCAATTGCAATTACGTTAATGGAGTAGAAATTTTTCTGGCTTATTTAACAACAGTGATCCAAAACAGAATGTCTCCTGTTCTCTTCTCGCTAGTTTTGTTTGAGAGTCTGTCAGTTGGAATGTACAGCTTTATACAACACAACGTGAATCACACAACAGGATTGTGGAAGGCCCCTTGTCTCTGGCACTGTTATGCAGTTGTCGGTGGCTATAAAGTTTAAAAGCACCAGTAGTTTCCTTTTTTAATGGACCTTGTCAACTTACTTTTTTTAAGGCAGAAGGCTACAATAGGCTGTCAAAATAACTTGTGATTATTTTTTTTAAAAGGAAAGATATACAACTTTTAACACAGTTTATTATCTGACCAAACTAAAACTCACATCAATTCTACTGAATTTCATATCTTCAATCAATAATAAAGTCAATGTACTTTTGTAAACTTCTTACAAGCCCTTGAGAACGCAAATTGATGAAAACTTTTCCATATGGTATTTATGATTATATTTACAAAATATCAACTTTCTGAAATGTTTGCATGGTTTATAAAAACATCAGTAATTACTGAGAGGCTCAGAGACCAAGTTCAGCTAAACATGGGGTCCTTTTTTCAGTTATGTAAAGGACTTAGCTTGTCTTGATATCCCACCTCTAGAATCAGAGGACTGACATTTAAACTTTACAAACGTGAGAGTTTATTCAATTTGTTTGTCAAAAGGGTGTGTTTTAATCTATTTATTTATTCAGTTGTTTTTACTGTCAGGTAAATGCTGTCTCCTATCATTTTTGGTCAATATTATCTGCTTTTATTTGGCAAGTCAGCAAGACATGAGAACTTTTATTTTATGATATGTTCTCATGGTTGTTCTATATCAAGCTCTATCCGTACACTCATGCTTTTCGTACATTTTATTGAAAACTTCAATTAAAAAAATGTGGAAAAAAAATATCAGTAATAACGTTTTTTAGGGTGCTCAGAAACTGGATGTTAAGTGGGTTTACAATAATGAACAGAGATCTGCTGAATGTCAAAGAATATTTTTTTCTCTTGAATGCAGTGAACCTCTAAGATTCCTATGGAAATTTTCATTTTTTACTTTTTATTTTACTTGGTCTTTGTACATGATGTTACAGGCTGGAGACATAAAGGCTTACACTGCATGGAGCTGTAACACTGGCTATGTTTTCCTTTTCAAAACTGCAAGTTTTGGAAAAAAAAGAAATAATCCTTACTTTGCACACAAGACACTGTTTAAAACACTGAAACAGGGAGGTCTACATGACTTCACTTCAAGAATGTTTTCATAGTGAGATGAGGAAGAATCCTTCCCCTTACACCACTCTTGGGATGAAATGTTATTAAAGTACAGGTAATTATTGATGTTTGTGATAAGTTTTGGTCAATCATTCTGCTGTTATTCAAGAAATTGTCAACATTTCTTCATCACATCGCAGGGAAGCTTGTTAACAAAAATTGATAAAAGTGATAGGATCACTGTCAGATGTCACTTTTATTCAGTGTTGTGGGACAGACTTCTGCACAAGTAAATACAATCTTTGAATATTTTATCATGTCAGGATTAGGAGAGGCGTGTTTGAAACTCCTGTTTATCATTACATACAGACACAGGGGGGCATCTTCTTGCATTAGTCCATTATTTCTCCCTTTCAGTTTTTGTTTTCTCTTGGTTTTTAGAGAAAATATTTTTCTACTAAAGATAAAAAATAAAGATGTTTAAAGAAGGTAGATGGCAACCAAGATCAGAAAATTTGCTAAATTTAATTAAGCAGAGGGAAGCGTTTTATATGTGTGTGCCATCACACAAAAGTTCCATGGGCCAATCATGTTTAAACCCTCAAAACATCATGTTTTTCCTTGTTTACAGATTATTGTCTTCACCAAGAAGGTTACACTTTTGATGGTGTTTTTTAGTTGATTGTGAACAGGATAACTCTAAAACTTTGATTTTGATGAAATTTTCCTGAAATATTACTTATGCCTCAAGAAAGACGTGATGAGAATTTGCTGATGATGCAGATGTGGACGCAGAGATTTCTTAAGGAATTTGTCAACACTGCACATGAGGGAGTTGTCCACATTTTTGCCAATAACTCAGTAAATTCTCAACAGTCTCCCATAGCATTTTCAGGAATGTTGATCATAGCACAAGGAAGACAGGATATTATTTTGGTGGCAATCTAATGTGGATGTGTATCCAGTAATTGTTCTCAAGACTTTTTTAAACAGTGCCAGACAGGGCAGTTTTCCACATTTTGGACAGTAACTTGCCAGACAATGTTAGAAAGGCCTTTGCAGAGGTTTGTGCTCTCTGAACAGTTTTAGTTATTAAATAAATCTGACACGGAGGCTGTATTGGTTGAGGGAAGGGGCCACATGCAGCCCAAAGGCCTTCTATGGCTTATCTTTGCTCATAAATAGGTAAAACGGTAATGAAAAAATCTTGAAAAGTTCCATTTTAGAGAAAAACACATTACTCTATAACATATCTCTCTAACTACAACTTTGTATGAATTCAACAAAAATCAAACTCACCTTCACTTCCGCTGTCGACCACAGCATCAACCTCCATACCAACTGTGAACACACAGAAACAACAAACAAATGAAGGGCTGAATACCTGACATATGTGTCTATAACACAAAACTGTTTTGAATTTAATAAGAGACAACTCAAATGTCATCATAATAAACAAATTAAACTAAGAAAATTCTTCAAATCAAGCATTTAAAAGTGTCCTTACCATCTTCAACTTTAATAACAGCATCATTCTTCTTCTTTGGGGGCATTTTGTTGGGTCTTTGTTGGTTTTGTTGATCTTTTCTGTCTCCAGTTTGTCCTCTTAGTCACTTTACCTCCTCTACATCCACGAGTCTCTCACTGCAAGTGGCTAATACACCTGTGGAGGTCCTGTGTCAAGAAGCCAACACACACACCTACACGCAGACCAACACACACTCATAGGAGCACACAATCATGCAGGAACAGGTGTGCCTCTGTCCAAAGGCTCCTTGACAACCAGCAACGATACACTCAGAGCCTGTTAGATGATAATCAGTCACATAATGGGCTTGTCAATCAGGAAGTTAATTGATATTTACTGACTGAACAAGGACACATTTATTTCCAGAATATACCTCTTCTTTGTTTAGAACTGTATGGTCATATTATAAGGAAGTGATGTAAGCGATGCTTTTACGTCACCTACTGAAGGCCACTCATCACTCACTCTTGACCCAGAAAGGGGACACCAAAGCAAATGTAGACCTCAAGATTGACCCTGTTAAAATTGACTGAAACTTTTGGTGACGTTGAGTGAAAAGTGAAACAGGACACTGTACTCAAATGTGGACATGACGTTCAATCTTTAAAGCTTGGTTACATCACATCTTTCACTCAACCTCAAACTAATTATTTTCAAAAGGACCAGTTCATAGATATTTTTCTCTGAAATGTCTCAATCAATTAAAAAAGAGACTGTCCGATAATATGTTGTTGCTTTCTGCTACAGACAGCCACCTTTTCATGAGCTTTGTTGTAGCAACAGCAGAGAGACCGTGTTTTAGTTTTATTTTCTCCTTTGTGGGTTTTACATGTCTTCTGCTCCACTCATTAGCAATTATTATATTTTATATAGTGTTCATTTACATAGTAAGGGACTGAAAAGTGGCTTCCATATTCCCTCGCTATCCTCATCATCATCTTTTTTTGTTCTTTCAGAGCTCACCATTTTTAATTTGTTCATTAAAATAGAGTTTCAGACTTATAAGGTTCTTCTCAAGACAAAAAAAAGGACAGCAAATTCAAATTCATCACATGTTTTAATGTAACAGCTCACTTTGAAAAGGTCATTTTTATTATCCATTTACAACCTTTTAAAGAGAAGACATGACAATGTTTGTGATGGGAAATAAAAGCCACAGTCCTAGTTTTGCTTAAAAAATATTAAAAAGCTGTTAAGACATTTTAGTGGATATTCACAAAACAAAACAATTGGGTAAATTTTCAAATAGAATTGTTTGAAGCTTTGGATGGGAGTTACTTGAATAACAAGGTTATTTTTTAGACAGCTCTTTGAGATTTTTTTCCAGAAATTAAAAAGGTTTATGATTTTTAACAAACAGTTTAAACGTTTTACGGGAGGTTATGGGCTTTTTGTTTGTAGCATTTTGCCAGAGTCTTGGGTTGTTTTGGCCGGGGTTTTCTGTAATTTGTCCTGGGAATATTCATCTGGTTCAACTTGAGAGTTTTTAAAGATTTAAGTAACATTCAAATTTCCAAATTTGTACAAAAAAAATTGCTCCATGTTTCTTTCTGAAGGAAAAATGGGAAATTTGCCCAAGTAACTTCCTTGGGCAAATTTTAAAATGATCTTTCAGTTTACATAAAAATGTTTGCACACTTTTCAAGAAGCTTCAAGGAAACAATCCTGTCCTTATGTCAGGGTCAATGTGAAAACAGAAGAGACACTTCACTAAAAAAAAAACATGAACCTGCAGTGGCTTCAGGCTTTCTGTAATCACTCTTGGTCAGATAAGGTGAAAGTTTAGATTGATGAGTGAACAATGTTGCCTGTCTCTTTTCACATCATGTGTTTCACTTGCACGTAGTTGCTACAGTGTGGTTATGGTCAAATGTCAGATGTGACCTTTTGAATAATACAGAAGGAAACAGGAGACGTCAGTCTGCTGTTAATACAGAGAACAACACACTGCTGAGGGATGGATTGATAGTGACATGACGTCTTTGGAAACAACCTTAATCCTCAGGGATGCAGGTTTGCATCGTAAATGTTGTGTTTATCTGTGTTGTTTTAGTTTATTTATGTACAGCACTTTGTTTCAGCTGTGGTTGTTTTAAAGTGCTTTATGAATAAAGATGAGTTGGGTTGAGTTTAGTATTTATTCAAACATTTGAGTAAAATACACAACTTCACTTACTGTGTCATGTGATTTTATCATTCAGCAAGTTCTGCAATAACTGGTGGAGGATTTTGATCTGTTCTCTGATGATAGTCAACACCCTGTGCTAAAGCATGGTGTTTGTTATGAAAAGAAGTCCATGACAAAGTACCAGGTTAAGATCCATCAGGAGGTTGCTCTAAACATCCCAAATAAAATGTTGAGGAATTTCAAGAATCTAACAAATATAACAATTTGGGAGATTGTTCTAATGATTCAGTTGTTTTAGTTGAAGTCTTGCTTGTGAGGTGTTCTTGACAGGCGAACATGGCATTTTTGAGACATTTCTCTTAAACATTCAAAGTGTTTGAAAATCATAGAACATTTCAGAGTTTTTCAAATAATCTTGAAGGTTTTGTCTTTATTTTATAGAGAGGGGCAGTAGATAAAGTAGTAAAGACAGCCATAGAGAATAAGAGATGTGAAAAGGGGCTGGAAACCTGCTTAGCTACTGGCATCCCTTAAAAAATTCTGTCATTTTTCACTCAAAATTTGTGAAATTGTTTGGATATATCTGTAAACTTTGAGGAATATACCTGTATTTTTAACTAAGTCATTCAAACAGCCAAATTAGTTTTTTGGGGGCCTAATGGGTTCCTCTCTTAAACTTTCTTTAAAATGAAAGGTGACTTTCATCAATTTGCCACAAATTCTTGAAGTTTTCACAGGAAACTTTTGAGATTTTAATCCTGAATACTTCACAGATTTCTTTGGTTGTTTTGGCAGGATTTTTTTTGTTTGTTTGTTTTACTTGATTTTTGAGGATTGCACCTTAGGATTTTTTTTAAATTTAGTTTCTTTGGGGTATTTTCCACAATATTTTTGTATGATCTAGGTCTCCCCCTTAAAGATTAAATTTTTTTGTTAATAAAAAAAAGGCCTTTTGAAAATTTGTAGAATATAGCATCTTTGTAATTTTCTGCAATTTTCATCAATCAAAAATCAAAATTTCATTATTTTTGAAGGAACATTTCTGTTTGATTTAGAGGTTCAGAGGTTTACTTAGGTTGGGAATATACCCACAACCATGACATCAATCACGATTTCTTTTTTTGTTTTCTTAAGAAAAGTGCTGTATGGTTTGTTTTCAGAGTGAAAGACTTAAAGCAGTGGTGGGCAGTCAGGACCAGAAAGACCCTCTCTGCTGACCTAGACACTGTCAGATTCATACATACAGTATGTTTTATTGATGTTTCATCATTATCATTATTTTATTTTCTAACTTTCTTTGCCCTGTGATGTTCTGCTTTTAGTGCAGCTCGTTTAATTCACTTCTTCTAACCAATCAGAATTCACCCGTGTGATATCTTCTTGTTGACTAATCTGCCACAAGGTTTTCAGGAACTCGTCCTCAATCTATTAATAGTAAAATGAATAGGGGAAAAAAGCACTAATTGTCATGGGCTTCGGCTAATCAGATTTTGAGTTTGATATAGCAGGTGTATTCTTTGACATGCCAGGGCCGGTTAGCTGTTCTTACTGTGCATCACATGTTACGCATGAGACAATTGACTGGTGGGTTGAGCTAACAGTTCAAAAAAATTGTAATGTTTAAATTTGCTTGTTTTTTTATTTTAATTTGCAGGTCTGGGTTTTAAAAATCAAAACTGAAAACCATCCAAAAGTTGAATCAGTGCTTTCAGAGCCAAATTATCTCACTCCCTCTTTTATTACTGTTAGTGAATAAAAGATGGGCATCATGGTAGGGCGCACATTGAGATATCCGGTAATTTGCAGCCTGTCATGGCTCAGTTTTCTGCCACAATGTAGCATAGAGGAAAACTGGGATGTGGCCAAAACACTGCTCCTGTTGGAAAGTGAAACATGGGGCAGCAGGGGGGTGAGATTACCTGGATAAATTAAAAAAGAGGCAGCTCATGAGTATGCATCTAGAGGGTGAAAGATTTTCTCTCCTTATCGACGTCTCATTAGTATTCAGTGAATGATGTGATTGACATTTCTCAGCATGTGATGAAGGAGTAAAGCATGGAGGCCAACTCCATCCTCTAGTTCTCAGATAACTGCTTAATTAAACCTTAATGCTTGCCCGCCATGAATTGATCATGAGCTCCATTGGAAGTGGATTTGATTGGTTCTGTGATCTGATGTCAGAGGCTTTATAAGCCTGTTGACTTACTGTCTTACATTATTTTAATGCAACCCCTAGATGCCTCACGTATTCACTTTCACTTAATCAAAACTTTGAAAAACTGTAAAAATATGTAATATCTCTGGAAAAATTTAGTTTCACAAAGATAACACTATAACATTCAAAACTGATTTATAAGTTTGCTGCATAGTAACAGGCTGAGTCACAGGAATATGTCCAATGTCTGAAATTATCTGGATGAACACAGGAGAAAGCAGTACGTTTAGAAACTGGTACTGTTCAAATGTTCATGCAACATGATTAATGTAAAAAGATTTTGATACATTCATATCTCAGATATGACAGCAAATATTAAAACTGTTGTTATTTTTTCCCAGAGCCCTCTTTCTCTGTGTGTCATTTCAGACGTTAACAGGGTCTTTGTTGAGTCTCCAAGTCCAGACAGAGATGGATTTGAGCCCAGCTTTCTGGGTTAAATGGCCTCTGTGTATTTTTGTCCAGTCACAGGTCCAAGGACAAGTGCTCTCAGTGACTCGATCCAAAAGGCCAACACAGTGTCAGTGTGGATGTTTTTGATGTAAATATGGCTAAACTTTAAGATTTCACACTGTGTCCATGGTCTGTCTACAAACCTCCCCAGCATGAGATAAATCCCTCCTCTTCCTCTTCCTCTTCCTCCCCCTTTTGCTTGTACAGTTTGTTTGAAATAGCTCCAGTAATGGTTAATTCCTTTGAGGATATGATCCCCCAGATGGGATGCAGCCCCTGAGTTAGGTGTTAGTAAGTCCACTGCTGGTTCCATCATAGGGAAAATGTGCAGCCACGAAAATGATGGAGGTCTGTGCAGGACAGGAAACCAAAGCCTCGCCTATCTTTTATAAATATCCCATCATGACAGATCATGTGGGTTTACACCAAAACAGCCAGATCTGAGCAGGGATAAAATAAAAGGGTTTATGTGTACGCCAATATCAGATATCTGATTTGACTTTGATTTTTTAGGGAAAGAAACTTTAATACTATTGTCTGGGAACATGTGGTGTGACGTTTAAAATGGGTGAAATGTGGAACCTTTAAGAAACACAAGTTAAAAAATGATTTATTGCATGCAGCTTCATTTTTAATACCTGAGAAATAAATGTCTACAAATTAGCAGGTCTTAAGAACGTATAATATAAAATCAATGCGTCTCAAATTCAGCGGTTACTTGCTGAGGCTGAAATGCTATTTCTGTTGTAATGCAGTTTTGGGCTATGTAGCAAGATCTGAGGACCACTGACTTTTGACATCTAAAGTCTGATATGTGTATTATTGAGTCAAGGCATACATCTATGCTATGGACTCTTAAAATAACCACAGTCAAGTGCAAGAAACTCAAATAAGACCCTAATTCTGTTCATCAAAGTTTTCCCTTTCGGGGTTGCGAGGGCTGGAGCTTTTCCCAGCTATCATCGGGCGGGAGGCGGGGTACACCCTGAATCGGTCGCCAGTCAATCGCAGGGCCACATAGAGAGATAGACAACCATTCACTCTCACACTCAGAGCTAAGGGCAATTTAGAGTCACCAATTACGTAACCTAATGAGCATGTTTTTGGTCTGTGGGAGGAAGCCGGAGTGCCCAGAGGGAACCCACGCATGCACGGGAAGAAAGGCCCTCTCGACCCAGGAATCGAACCAGGAACCTTCTTGCTGTGAGGCACGTGCTCTACCAGCTGCGCCAAGCTTGGAGGTATAACTACCAATATACTTTTTTTTAAAAGACATGGACACATAATAACTGAAAAATGGTCTTTGAGGACACACTTGTAGCATTTATTTACCAAGCAAACATATAGCTCTGAACTATGATATTTAAAGCTCTTTTAAATGCAGCACAGCTCTATAAAATAAAGACATTTATTTTGACAGAAATGTGAAATACCTGCAGTCCAGTCATTCCACACCTTTCAGTTCACAGCGATCATTGTAACCTTCCACTAAAGTGCTTAGTTTTTAAAGATGTTTGCTTTTGTTCTGTCAGTGTCTTTGCAGGCTGGGCCCCCTGTTCATCCTGGTTTCACTTTGTCGAGGAAAACCAGGCAAGTACCTGGGAGTCCCTTGGTTGCCATGGTGATATGACCTGGACAGAGGGGTGGCCAGGACTTGAAGTTGTTGATAGTGGTCTCTAGGGGGAGGTGGATTACTTCCACTTCTTCGCTGATTCAGTCTCTGACTGTTTCTCTTGTTTTCATCCCAGTCTGCTGAGAGAGGAAAATGCTGTCAGATAAATATAAAACTATGCTCATAGGCATTTAAAGAATTACATGTACTTTAAAACAAACTGTTCTTGCATCCCTGTATGAAAAGTGTGCTCAACAATCCTAGAGTAGGTTTAAGTTTGACCTCAGCAACCACGCAAATAAACATGCTCCTATTAAAGGGGAAAAAACCTATTAAAATAATGTTCCAAAACTTTCTTTGAGAAGGTTTAGATCAATTGGGGGAAAACAGGAAGCAGTCAAGGTGTATCTATTTATAACCATTAGTTTGTTTTGATAATAGCAGGCTGAAGTAGTGAGCATATATTGTTTTTTTCAACTTTACTTTGTTAGAATTAAAATGAAGTTTTTCGAACAAAGTCAAGGGCATAAGATAAAACCAGTGCCTTCTTCCTTGTTAGCTTTTGTGTCAGTGAAGTAGAGGACTTTTCAAGGTGCTTATTTTATTTATATTTAAAAAATTTAAAGTCTCACCTTCTTGATCTTTTTGTGAAGCGTTGTTGTTTTGCTGTTTCTCTGAAGTTTGTGTTGCAGCTTTTCTGGCCTCCTCCAGGTCCATCTGTGCTTTAAGTGCTGCTCGTTTGTTTTTCTTCTTGTTTTCCTCATTTTGCTTGAAATAAGACAGAGGAAATTTTATTTTGTACAACATTTTTTCTTCATTCCATTTATAGCACAGTGTTTTTAACATTTTTCTTCAGCCTGACAGATGTGTAGTTTGGTTTGTCCTCTATCCCACTGGCTACTGGATTCATTAGATGTCACTCTTCTGCCCTCTGCAGGAGAAAAGACTCTCATACAACCAAGAGCATCCACAGAAATGGTAGGGCGCTTTAAAGGATGTAGATGGGCCGTCCTCAAATGTCATTTGCTAATAGCATGGCATTGGAAATGGTGGTTATAAATGAATTTGATTTGCACAGCACATATCCAGGCTGTAGGACTAGGGGCACCTGGCCCAGAGTAAATGTGTCTGTGTATAAAGAGATGGTATATTTACTGTATATATAACACAACAGCCATGTACTTTTGTATACACTTTGGGGGTCCTCTGAGGCTCAGCTGTCTGACAAAGCAGGGGCTCTGTAAGGAAAATGATCCACCAGTCCACACAGTCATGTTAAAACATTTATTAAAGGCCTCATATCCTGTAAAATCAGTTTCTTTTGATTTTAAAGTCATCAGAAGGTGTTTGGGGGGCAGAAGAACATAGCACCTTTTACTAAACACTCAGTTCATAGAGGAATGCACTTTGCTTTTAAAGAAAATATCCCTTAAAACACTCAGTTTTGTACTGCCCTGAGTTTATTATGTAGCAGCCATACAGCCTCCACCTGCATGTGTGTTTTCTGCTGGTCACAGTTTCAAAAGGGAGGGGAAAAGAGTCTGATCCTACACAGTTTCATTTTTTTCGTTTTTTGATCAACTTAAATAAATCCTTGATTAAGAAACACCCAAGACATGATGCAAACAGTCAAGCACACCAGGGACCACATGGGACCATCAAGCAAACCATTCAAGCCTCTTTTTTGACATCACATAATAGCATGTGTCATTCATATCTGGATTCTTGGCCTGAGTGAATGTGAAAAAAAGCTTTTGAATTACTGTTTGTAGTTTCTTCTTCAATTCCACGTTAGCTTCTTTGTAGCTTTTGGATGTGGACTGCAAGTAATAAATGGCCAAACTGAAAGAAAGATGATATATTACTTTAAAGAATCATAAAGAATTTCAGAGAGAGGCAGTCTGTGGTTAGTGCTACTCACACCATCAGTAATATGAAGGGCAGCACCAGCCCGGGGTTAGAGGCGTAGCTGAACACTTTACTGAACCAGGCAGGGAAGTCTGACTCCAGAGTCTCTTGGATCACATCAAACATACGCTTCTTTCCACTGAAGAGAAAAGAAACATCATGACCATCCAGTGGAAAGAGCATGTAGAACAATTCCCTTAACTAGTGTGTTTACCTGAAGGGTCCACAGTCAAAAGATGGGGGGATGCTGACGATGGTGTAGATGGCAGGAAGAGTGGAGAGGAAGAGGATGACCAGCAGCATGGCCATGTAGAAATTATTGGAGCCAGAGGCTTTAAAGACTCGTTCCTGCGGCACATTACAGCACATGACTGCCCAGCACTGCAAGTACATGGACACATGGAGGCGGAGGACATTCAAGGCGGGCAGGCAGGGGGCATAGAAAGCTCCCATCCTGAAAGTAAAGAGAAAAAAAAGCAATCTTAGAAACTCTGAGACATCATCAAATGTAGTTTTAGTTTTGTTATTTCAGGAGAATAATGCAAAGGGCAGTCATTTTCTCACCATATCATTCCTTGATTGAATATCAGGCCCAGAACATTTCCACTGACGTCAAACTCAGAGTAAGACGGCTATAAAATAAAAAAAAATCACAGCTCTGTTTCGACTCATTTTCACAACATCACATAAACTCACCTCTGGAGAAAGCAGAACATTTTGTTGAATAGAGTAAATGACACTCTTTAAACGTTTCCTGTCGTCATTTCATCAGACAGAACAGATGACTCACAAATCCAGCCTCAAGGTCCCAACACCAGCAGTAGTTTAGGAATCGAACCAGCACAGCCCTCAGGAAATCACCAATCAGAAGAGTGATATAGGTTGTCATGGTATCAGATATGATCAGCCGGACAAACTCCTGCAAAAAAAATACAAGTCAGGAAGGTCATCATTCTTATTTTTCAGCTGATCAATAAGTGTGTTAACACTGTGTTTAAATCTTCATCATCTGTGTACAGTTAATACAAATACAAACTAATGAAGTTCAAGGCAGTCAGCCTTACTAGAAGCTTTCATAACTGGTTGTACAGACTCTGCAGTGTTCTCTTAAGTTGATGTTTTCTCTGTGTGGTTTGCTAACTGAGATTATAATTATTTATGTGTAGTTATTATGCCTTATCAGGGAAGCTTTGTGGCAAAGTGAAGTTTACAACATTTTCTTGGGCAACAGTTTTAAAGTACTGAGACTGATTTGATTCAATTCAACATATTCATGTAGGACTAAATTAGAAAAGTGGTCAGAGGTAACTCTGTCCACAGGGTGGCATCAATTTCAAAATATTATAATCATTAAAATGTATTTTACACATTTTCCCATCTGTCTGGAGCTGAAACAAAAAAGAAAACTTACTTTGGATTCAATATTGAACACCTGTGGACCACATTCCTCCTCATGTAAAAACAGATACATCATCTCATAGACAGTTGTTGACACCCAAACACACACTGACACTAACCTGACCCACCATGGTCTCCCAGCACGGCCCTCTGGGAACATCAGCAGGCTGGATAGTGATGGGAGATGCAGTGCTGTTTTCTGAAGTTGTGCCGTTGTACAGAGCGGCCTCCCACGTGGTGATATTGAACTTTATTATCTTCTCTTCCTCCCTCTGTGGCACATTTGCATATGAGGGGGTCAGGCATGTTGTAGCTTTTTAAAGTATCTCACACAAGTCTAAATGCTCAAACACTCACTTTGAGGTTAATCTCATCCATGAGGGCAATGATGAAGGTGTAGAGATTTCCCAGGAAGAGGGCAAAGATGCGACCAAGCTGCCACTGCAGAGCAACGCGAGGATGGTAGTTCTCCAGGGTGCTGATCACATCAAACAGCATGGGGCAAAACATCCCAAGTAATGACATCACCATGTTTACCTAAGAAACATACAAGACTTTCAGTGATTAGCGCTTGTATGGAGCTCAGGACAAATAAACACCATTGTCTGACTGTGGTATGTATGCAGGTGACATACAGTTCTATATTGTATTGGCATTACAGTTTCATCAGACAATCTTGATCTTCACCCTGAAGAAATTGACACACATGGATTTCCTTGTTTTGTGTTTCGTCTTAACTCTGGCTGGAACACTGTAACGGACACATCTGAATGATACATGTAAAGTCAAAATTTCAGAAACTTGTGGGAAAAACTTAGAGGCACAGACAGGTTTGTGTTCATAAATGGCCAGACATGTGTCCATTTCCAATGCTTTGTCAAAAAATCAGGATCACTGCACCACTGACTTATAACTGTAAACTAGGTTTTAGGTGGTTTAAGTCATTGCAGCCGTTTTGTCCTTTTCTTAATTGCAGTTATTTGGTGTCTCCTCATGGGAACATGTAGACATTTTTCATTGTTAGACAAGCACAGAATGGGTGCTAAAGGGCTGATGTTCATTTGCTTTGAAAAAACATAAGTCCTGGGTGCAAAAATGATAACTGCATCAGGTGGAAAATAGGAAAGACTCCTGTGCTACATCAAAACCATGGGGCCCAAATCATTCTCAAATATTTCACTGTCCTCTGTTAAACTGGAGTATTGTTCCAAAGCTAAAATCTAACTCGTAATTGTGAAATATATCACCTCCAGGTAAAAGTAATAAAATATGTTGCATCCTTTTGCAATAATTAAAAGATAAATAATTTTCAACAAGCAAATTTCAAAAAGCCAAGGGATAAACAAGCAGTCTTAGTAAATTATATAACTTTGTTCTGCCTCTTTTATGACTTGTCTTCACCTCATTTCTTTCCCACCAGGTATGATTCTCGAGTCCATCGAGGGCAAACTTCTGAGAGCGTCGCACAACAAAATAAATGAGATATCCACTTCCTGCCAGGCAGCACAAGACCAAGAAGTTTGCCAGAACACGCAGGAATCGAGTCAGGTGGATGTTGTCATCCTTTCTGCTCTCTTGCTCCTCTAAGATTGCCTCCTGATGGGGGAAGATACATAAACATTTGGGATCATTTGAGATATTCCTAATGGTTAAAGGCAAGTAATTATGCAGTTGCAACAGCCATCATATATATCATAGATGGTATTCTAAAACTAAAAATTATTTATCATAACTTGTGAATTATAAATTGCCATTTATTGCTCTCTACCAGCTCTAAATTTGGAAGTCCTAGAGCTTTTAAGTTTCAGCAATTATTGACAGCACAAAATTAAAGTTAATTTGTTTTCTCATCTGTATATGAAAATGATGTATAGACCTGCCCAAGATTATGAATTTCTTTTACAAGTAAACTTCTAGATATATTAATCCTTGTTCTGATTAAGAAATAATAATTGTTAATCAGATCATCAGAGAATTATAACAATAAATAATATTTATGATGAAAACACAATTCTTATTTCCAAGCTGCACATGACAAATGGTCATTATAATATAACAACATTTAATACGATGATAATGGAAAATATCTCAAGTTTTATTACAAGAAATGTACAGCAAAATATAATATTAACTCAAAATTAGCAATAATATAACATCTGCATGAGGTATGTGTATTTTGGGAGTGTGAACTGAGAACCAGGAAAATTATCTTGAGGAATTTTTATTTTCCCCTTTGTGCTTAATATTTTTTTCTTCTGACTTCTTTGTATGTTGAAAATCAGTTATGTTTAGCTTCAGCAAAAGCAGTTCCACAAACAGACAGGAGACAGAATCAGTCTAAAGTGTTGCTTTAAAAAAATCCTAATAGCTCAATGTGAAATGTTTGTGGCTGTGCAATAAGAAGAGTGGAAACACCAGAAACTTTAAGAAAAATCCAAAAGGCAATCAATAATGAACTGCACCCCTTGGCAGAACTGATAAAGGCATTGGTATGAATGAAATGTTATCAGTTTCCGTTTTGCTCTCAGTCCATGATGGCTGATTTTATATTTTTATGGGCATTATTGATTGTGCAGCACTGTAAAGCTCACAGTGAACATTCAGAACATTTAGAGAAGAAATCAGTGTCCAGGTTATGCTGCTGTCATTTCCTCTGCTCCCGCTTGTCTGCTCTAGACACCACAGTTACGTAATATGTGCTTTTTAATTTGATGCTTGCAGCACTCACTGTAAACATATCAGAAAAATAGTTGCAGGGGTTGTATGAGACACAGTGGGGCTGGAATAAACAGACAGGAAGGAGTGCATCCTGAACAGAAATCAGACAAAATTGTGCACCTGCACTTTTGTGTATATGTGTGGTCATTTTAAGCCTCTGTGAGGTTTATGAGAACTTCCGGTCAGCAGAAGGACCTCACCGCTTCACTCCTAAAGAACTGGAGCTATGTCCATTTGAATTTGTAATTCATTGTTATTATGGTAGGTCTTCAACAAACATTACTGTAAAGATTTATGTTGACGTTACATACTGCAGAGTTGAAAAGCTGCCACATTAAAATTCATCAAACTGAATCACAGTAAACAAATTTGCAAATGTAAGATCGCTGGATCATTGACAATCAGCTGCACTGACCTTGAAACTTGTTGTGATGGAGGCAAATTTGTTGTCTGCAGTCTCTGGATTTCCTATCAGGTAATCCCAACTGGTGAACATTTTCCAGCTGAAATTGAAGCTGTTGTCATCTCCAACTCCTGACTCGTTAGCATTACGAGCCATCCTATCAAAAGAAGCGAGGATTCAACACAAAACTGAGCCTCTAAAATTATAAATAAATCATCTGAATTTATACTCAACATACGTTCTTATGACCACCATGTAGCTGTAGGCCACTGTCCCCACTCCAACCAGGAAATATGACAGAGGCATACGGAACTTCAGCCAGCCAATGGCACGCTGGCTATTATAGTACCCATAAAAGAGGACTGAATACTGAGCATAACCCTGTGAATGGAACATTTGAGTTTAGGGTGTATGAAGTGAAAATTATTTTCTCTACAGAATGAGATGGAAATCTTAAGGTTGATGTGAGTTTAAGAATCTGAATGAAACTAACACCAAAGTCCCATAAGACAGCAAAGTCCATGGCACTGGCCTCCTCTGCTCTGGGGACTGTCTTTCTTGGGATGCTACCATATGGTCGCCCCATCAGTGCCTGAGGGCAAAAAACAGGAAGCATAAAAGGTTATTGGACAAATAGATATGGAACAATGAAGTGAGAATGTGTTTCTGATAAAAGCCATGTAAAGTATCATACCTCTGGCACCATGACAAGGCCAAAAGTCAGGCCAAACAGGATCATGTTTATGCCATACATCCACCTCAGGAAGAGAAAATAGGAAGCTACAGAGGAGCCGAAGTGACCTGAGGGGCAAAGATAGAAAGTATAAGGATTATTGGTACAGATGAGTTGACCTTTGGACATAGGTATGCCATTGTCAGGAGCCTCATGCTCCAAGGAGTCTCTACATAGTGATTATAGGTGACAATTACATGTGAGGCATACGTATTAATTACTTCTAATCAGTTAGCTGTGTATTTGTTTCCTGAGGGAACCCTCCCAAGGGATTAATAACGTTCCTATCTATCTATCTATCTATCTATCTATCTATCTATCTGTAAAATATAAATGACAAATCAGTTGGAAGCAAACAACTTTGGGAGAGCAGACAAGCGAGGAAAAACCCACATTCATGTGTGATCTCTATATTAAAACTCTGTGAAGTCACATTGAGGACTTCTGTAAAATATTTCAAAGTAAACGTTACTTTCTATCTCCTTGATTTTCATCTCCCATGGTATGCAGGCAGTTTTGAAGTTCTCAAAGTCCCTTTGAAACTTCATCCATTTCTACAACAGAGATGTGATCAGTAAAACACACCATTCAATTTATTTATTAGATAACTCTGTGGATGAGTTCTAATGATTCCTCACCTTCATCATCATGACCTTGTAGGTGTACAGCCTCCTGCCCTTTCCTTTCCCCAAGGCTCCTTCATATTTTTCAACAAACCTCTGAGACTCCCTAAGAAGAAGAAAACCATGACCATCTTTTAACATATCATTCACATTTACATACAAGTGAAAAGTCCTTAGAGTTAAGTGTGGAGGAATTTCAGTTTTCACAGACCATAATTTGGCTCTAACTGCTTATAGAGGTGGTCTAGTTTAGAAATAAAGGCCAGTTGTTCACAGACAGTGTGGTAAGGCACACCAAAAACAATTCTACTGTGCCTTTGTACAACCATACCCCTAACTGCCAGCTTGAATAAAACTCTTATAACTCAGAGTTTTGTGAAATATTTGTACAGTGTTAAAAATATATGTTTGAAACTGACAAGGAAAAAGTTAATATATGTTTAACTTTTAATATATGTTTGATGAGCAGATGGTTCCATTTAATATGTAATAATCGCACACAGTAGCTCCTATTAAATTAACTATTTCGCTCTGTTATGAACATGGTGTGTTATGGGACAAAAAAAATTGAAAACCACTGGTATAGACATTCATCCATACTGGCACACAAAAGCTTGGACCCAAGGTGCAGGTCAGATTTCCTCTTGTCTAGTTTGATTTGTTAGGGAATTCAAGTACGACAAAGGAGGGTTTTAGATTCATCAGCATGGTGATAAAGTTTATCTGAGGCTGATCAATGATTAGTATTGGGTTTGATCATTTTTATAATTATGCCTAAATTAAAAGAATACTAATTCATGTACAGTGTTTGTGACACACTTACAACAAATGTGTGTTTATAAAACAAAAAAAAATATCTCAATCAGGTTACTTATCAACATCAATCAGTCAGATGACAAATCATGCTATAATGGCATACAGTGCCATGTGCATTGTTAGTGCTTCTATGTGTCAGAAACAGTCAAACAGTTTGAACACGACTAAAGAGTCAGCTTTAACCATCATGACAAATGCTCTGAGAGACAAGATGTCTCATATCTCTCAGAACATATTTCCTCTGTCCTCAGTTCTCTGCTTCATTTCCTCACATCTTTTTTAAGCAGCCCTGGTGGAAGGTGCTCAGGCGGAAGAAGACACTGAAGTAAGAGACCTGTGAATGCAGTTTTTCTCCCTCCTTAAAATGCATTTGAAGGACCCTCTTAAGTTCAGTCAAGTGAAAAAACCTAGTGGGGTCGTAACTGGTCTACTCTGGAGAAACTGGTCAGGCCAGTGCTATGTTTTTGCTGGTTCTGCATTATTTCTGCAGTTGTAAGGGTAGTTGGGTTTGCTTAAGAGTTTTTAGCAGCTACTGACTCTGTTTTCAAGAGAGGAGGATGTTGAAACACTGCAGTCTTTTGTCTTGTGTAGTGAAGTCCTGTATCAAGGAAGTATGGGAAACCAACTAAAGGATGACCTTAAAGGATAAGTTCGGTTTCTACAGCTTTCACATTGTTTATAGAATGAAGTAGAACAATATACTCACCCAGAAGGCTTTCCTGATCCAAACAGTGCTTCGGGAGATATTTAGATCCAAAATCGAGCGGTGGACATCCGTGTAATGGTAGCCCAAAGGGCATACTGCGCCGCTCCTTAAACTGTATTAATTGTCCAACAACTCATTAGTTTCACCAATATTTCATCATGGTCCACTCGGGCTACTCCTCCATTACAGTCTGTGTCGCTCCAGACATGTTTTGTGGCTGTGCTGACCTCTGAACTGAAGAAGAAGGTTTGCCTCCGCGCATGTGCAGTACTCTCTGGAGAGCTGTTCTTCTCTTTGCCTCCACGTCCTCCTTTCGATGAGCTGCTCATCTGTAAACTCTGGCTCAAAACTGTAAGGACACCCATCATATTCAAAGTCCTCCTCCACAACATCTTCATCCGATAGATATTAGTCCATTTTGCACAAAATTGGAAGAAGAAAGTTGTTGTGTAGCCGGCGGTCTTCCCCTGAAACAATGAGCCAATGCGCGGAGGCAAACCTTCTTCTTCAGTTCAGAGGTTAACACAGCCACAAAACATGTCTGGAGCAACACAGACTGTAATGGAGGAGTAGCCCAAGCGGACCATGATGAAATATTGGTGAAACTAATGAGTTTTTGGACGATTAATGCAGTTTTAGGAGCGGTGCTATACATGCCCCGTGTGCTACCATTATACAGATGTCCGCCGCTCGATTTTGGATCTAAATATCTCCCAAAGCACTGTTTGGATCAGGAAAGCCTTCTGGGTGAGTATATTGTTCTACTTCATTCTATAAACAATGTGAAAACTTATCCTTTAAGAACAGTCAACCTCATCTTATTGTCCAGCACAGATAAAGAAACTGCAAAATGTTAACAACCTAAAAAAAAAAAAAAAGGTCACATTTAGTATTTCACGGTATTTCATGATGCTGATGAAGGAAGGAAATTTACCTTAAAGTCACAAGTTTCTTCTTCATGGGCCATGGTTTCCCTCTCAGACCCTGAATCAGTTTCTTCCGTTCATCCACAGCCTCCTTAAGCTTCTCCAGCTCCTCTGGCGTCAGAGACTCAGGCCTCACCTCTTTTTCCTCGTCTTCCTCTTCTTTTTCTTCCTCTTCACTTGTCTCCGGCTCTGAGCTGAACAGTAGATGACAATGTTTAATGTCTCCGTGAAAGAAAAGATTCACTTTACTCCTGACAGATAAGCAGACTACACATTTTATGCAGCAGAAAAATTCAAATTTAAGATATTTTAGGATTAGCTTCACCTTGTTTCAGTTTTCTTGTGCTTCTTCTTCTCCTTCACTTCCTTTGCTTGCTCCTTAACTTTACGTTTACTTCCACCTTCCTCTTTGTCTTCTTTTTTGGCACTTCCATGTCTCTTTTTGCCCTTGGCATCTCTGTCTCCATCTTCTTCCTCCTTCTGCTCCTTCTTTCTTGTTTTCTCATTTTTTAAATTCTTTCTTGTTTTTTCTGTCTTCACAGTTTTTGTTTTGGCGTGCCCCTCCTCATGCCTCTCTAAACCCTCTGCTTCCTCATCAGCCCTTTCTCTCCTTCTCCGTCCTCTTTCTCTTTTTGCAGGTCGGGCTTGTGATTCTTCCTCCTCATTCTCTCCTGCTGTGGATGTTTCTCTGCTTCTCCCGTTCCTTCTTCTCTTTTTCTCTCTATCTCCTTCCCTTCGTCCTCTTCGCCGTCTTTCCCGCCTTTGGTTTTCCGGAAAAGTGGAAGCCTCTTCATCATCACCTGAGGGAAAGCATGGTTTCCAAATCTTTTGTACATTTTGATATGCAAAAAGTTACTAAAGTTACAGAGAAAAGTGTTATGCCTCTTTGAAGAGAATGCCCCTTGAAAAGCTCTGTTTATGACATCTTGGGCTTTACTATGTACCAGCTACACCTTCACCTACATGTGTTTTATGCTCATCACAGCCAGACTGTTTTGAATGTTTACTCTGCAGCCTGTAACCTCTCCTCTCCCCTCCCATCAGTCATTGTTGGGCAGAAAATCAGCACAGATCTCATTATCATAGCTTCTCACAGACTCTCCACCTCATAGGTCAGAGTATTTCCAAAGGAGAGGGAAAAGAGCTGCACCTACAGCAACCAAATTTGTATCTTTTTCTATTCAACTCAAATCAAATCCTTGCTCAACAGATGCACAGGACATGATGTAAGCAGTCAAACACCAGAACATGGGACCTTTGATTTCAACCTTCTTCCCTAATGTGTGTAGAAAATTCTGATAAGGTGTTAATGACAATTGACATAGGTATAGTATTCTTTTTCTGAGACCAACAAATATGCTGATTTGCTAAAGTTACCAAAATGTAGCAAGCCAGCCACAGTGGCTGTGGACAACAAGGACAAGGCTCTTTACCAGATACAGTGGCATTACAGTTCAAAGACTTTCAATGATGAATAGACTTTGAGACAAATGTTTCTTTCTGTAGCAATTTTGAAATCATTGCTATAAAAGTGCTCACTGTTTGTCATTACTGAACATCGTAACAAACACTTTTGTAAGGATTCTTTCCACCATCAATCAATCTTTATTTATTCTAAAAATGGTGTCTTACGTTGCTTTACAAAAGCCCCTGAGTGAAGGGGAGAGAGAGAGACACACACAGACAGAGAGAGAGTAATAGGGTCTTAAGTGACAATTTATGATAGCAATATGGATGCTCAGTCCATAAATTTGTCTTTATATTTGTCTCTACTGATGTGAAATTTATTTGACAGTAGGCCCTTAAATTTGTGATACTTTCAAGAAACACTGTTAGTTTCATTGATTGATCATTCTGAAGTTAAAACTGGGAACTGTAATGACAATGGAATGGGTCTAAAATGGCAAAATGATGGCAAATGTAGTAGACAAAGTAATTTAATAAACAAACTAGGATGGTTCTTTGTATTTAAGTATCTAGGTACAGCTTTTGTTTCCCTCTTTCTTCTGAATTTTTACCTCGTGATTCATTCCTTATGCAGAATAAACTAAGCTTGCCAGGTTTTGTTTCAGTCACTGAATTAAAAGTAAAAAACAATCATTTGTTCATTGTTGCTTTTGTTTGACTTAATCCTTTTGCATGTTATGTGTTACCAGTGTTATTTTTCTTGGACCTATTTGGCATCAACGTCCTCTCTCCCCTCAGGTGACCTCCAGGTTATAAATCCAACCCATTTCTTTTATTTCTTAAATAAAGCACTGAGCCCTCTCACTGGTGGAGCTTGACCTACCTCTTTGTTTACCTGGCACTATTGTCTCACAGTTAAGAGGAGAACAAAGAGCAGCCTGACAAATTGAGCCCATATTTATGTAGTCAGCCCTTTGAAGTGTGTCCTTAATGTAACCGGAGTGGCCGGCACATGGGTCATTACGGCCGGGTGCAGCAGGGGGACACAAAAGAGACTAACAAAGGACTAATAGAGGAAGACAGCGAGGCCAGGCCCATAAGGACACAGAGACAGCAAAGAGCCAGAGGCCAGAACCCAAGTGTGCAACTCAGAGAAGAGGAGGTCAAAAAAGGGTGAATAAATTAAACCGTGACAGACTTTAAGTGGCTGTTTTACCAATACTTAAAACCTGATCATATGTGAGAAAATCAATGAGAAAGCTGACTGGGGTATATTTTTTTAGTTATGTGTAATTTTGTGTGGAAATGAAGTTTATTTTCCCCCATGTTTGTTGAATTAGAAAGAGCGACTGTCAGACATCTTTGAGAAAACAGAATATATACACTATCTATGTTAAAATTGTTTTAATGCAGTTCTATTCCACTAACTGCTACAGTTGTTTTAAATGATAGATACATTAAAAAATACATTTTACTGTCAATTTAGAGATTTTTTTTCTTTGATGCTACACTATTGAAGCTTATGACGTTGGTTTGTGCAGGAAGACTTGTGCATTCTGTCATTCATACCTACAATTATTCATTTAAGGCACCCCTCATTTACCTGTTTTACTCTCACGGATCAGTTGATTTGTGGGTGTTGACAGAACCAGCCAGGTTCTGCCACAGCCCTATAGTCATCCCTCTGTTGCCATATTTCAGTATCTGGTCTCTTCTCCCCCACAGTCAACCTTTTGTTGCGGTGCGACCTCAGTGGCCCTTTGCAAACTCAGGCACCCTCAACATCGAATGACTCTCAAGGTCCATCTCATCAGTCCTTATCGAATCCTGTATCCTTTCCTCACCACCAACACCAGTATCCTGTTGCCGGCCTCACCACCCCTCTAAGTACATCATGGACTCTAAGACTTACTAATAACAGAGGACATTGCTTCTTCATCATTCAAAAAGCTGTAAGATAAATAATTGTTAACTAATTAATTTTTCACTTAATCCAGCCATCACCATCAGCCATCCTGGATCAGTGATGTCAATTTGGGATTATAAGATAGTTTCAGTAGATAAAATCAATATCAGGCTATTGACTCTGTCTTGAAGAGATTTGGAAACCATCCTTCAGTGGGGCTAAATTAACTGTGTATCATATGAAATATGATGTTTTGCACAAAAACAGGTATATTTGAGTTGTACATTTTGGTAAAATCAAGGCAAGAATAGAACTTTAGGGGGCTGATGTTTAAGAAACAGAGAAATAGAAAAAAATACACAAAAATTCTCCCCATTAATAAGTGAATTCAAAATCTATATTTAGGATGATTTGAGGCAGATTTGGGGAAAAAATAAAGCATGTGTTCAACCACAAAAAATGAACTTCTGATTAATAGAATATAAAGGCTGAGAGACAGTTTTGTCTTGAAAATAAAACGCTTACCATCGTTTTCAGAGGTGACAGGGTTGCTTCGAGGCATCCTCCTCTCATGATCCTCTCTCCTCCTTAAATATGTCACCAAACCTTGATGGTTTCAGTCGAAATGAAGCTCCAGGGTCTCAGGAGTCTCTTCTTCTGTAACCTCTTGAGGGAAGCTGCAGGTTATGCCATTGGTTATGACATGTAAAATGAGTTTGTGTGCGATGATGTGTAGGTGTGTGTTGTTGAGGGGCAGGTCCATGATGAGTAACTCGCTTGAGAAGTTCACTTTTTCCTCGCCACCCATCGACCCGAAACAGGGACAATGACAGCCTGGAAACCCTAGAGCCACACAATTTCACTAGTGATCAATTATTCAGGACAGTTATGACTGCCTTTATGCAGCTTTGTGTGTGTCTGTACGTGTTTATTACTGAGAAGACAAAAACAGTAAGGGGTCAAGAGAGCAGCGGGTTTGAATGAGGGAAGAGCATTTCTAAGAAATTGTTTAGATCATTATAAGAAATAGAAAAGCTTCAAGTGTTCACAGAAACGTTACGTAGAAAAAATGTTTGATCATAGATGGCTTTTTGTACTCTTCATTTATTTTATCAGGAAGAGGGCTGGACTCTAAATTAAATTTTAATTGTATCTTGATAAATAAACAAATGAGATACAGGATTAGAGTATCATCCATACTGATACTGGTGTCGATGTTGATTTAGAAAATATGCCAGGCTGTGTTTAATAGGCTAAATTAAATTTTGATGGTTGCTTGGGTATGTTCACAATCACTTATGTTAAAAAAAACTTTTAGTCTTTGAATACAGAGTCTCTCTGATCAAGCTGTAGTTCCGGCCTGTTTGAGAAGCTCTGTTGGAGCTCCTGCCCACATGAACCCCCTACAAGCCCAGTCACTCTGATTGTTTTACGGGTCCACTTTGTTATAATTTGTCAGTTCAGCACTCGTTGGCTCCATGTTGTCCGCAACTCTGCATTTATTCCACAGTCTATGCTCTATAACAGGCTCGCCACTACAAGCCAACGGACTTAAAATGATGCTGAAACAATGGTAGGATGTCATACTGGTAGAACTATTTGCAGGGGCCAGGAGGAAAGGCCATTTTAGACAGCTACTGACACTATAAACAGAATGAGAGGGAGAAGTCCTGATGCTGCTGTCTGTCTTGTAACAGAGTATCAGTGATGAATAGACTTGAAACACCACATCAGACCTGTAAACTACAATAAAGGGCATATAAGTGTGAACATTTCAAAATATGAGCTCTGAAAGTGTTACATTTTTCCAGGGATGGACATAGTAAAGAAACTTCAATACAGTATTGTCCAGTAATTGATAAAAGTTTACTCACAAGCCAAAGTGGCACTCTATGAATCTATCTCGGTGAAAGTATGAGTACTTCATTTAAAGAAGCATAATTCTGTAAAAAGAAAGATTTAACTGGTGTGATTATATAACCATTTAAGTGTACATGAAATGAACCTATTCAACCCTTTACTGCCAATACCATCCAAACACAAACATTTATGACTGTCAACATGAGACGAGCTTGGGTCAATGGAGAGATAAATATATTTACCAGCAGAGGGCAGAGTTGCTCTGCACTTACTGAGGAGGACAGAGACACTTCTGGTTTACTTGAGATTATTTTTATCTCGAACTGTCTTGTTTCCTGCATGTATGTGTGTGGGTGTGCACGTGTGTAGAGGCCGGGAGCATCACAGGCCTGTTAGCATGTTTAGATATTCATGAACTCATGTATGATGTGAGGCCAGAGAAGTGTAGGAGAACATATCAAGTTCTTCTTCGTGTTAAAGTTAGCCACAGCTCTGGGTGAGGTGGAGAGGTGAGGGAGGTCAGCAAGGACACACAAGCAAGGAGTCATCAAAACAAACTGTGAGACTTATCTGACTGTAAATGGACTCACCAGAGCAGCTCAGCAGAGATAATCAGCAGGGGAAGAAGTTACAGACTAAAAATGCACCGAGGGCTACATGGAGGTGAGAGACACAGGATTAAAATGTGTCAGAAATGATAATGAAAAGGATACTTTCTCTTGTTTTGGCCTTTTTAGTGAATTGACATGCAAAAGATGGAAAATTGACAACATTAGAAGTAAAGCTGTCAATATCACTAAATTTTGAACTGTTACTAGAAAAAAAACAGTATCAACCAATCACACAAATGGTGGGTAATTCATTAAAAAATAATTAACTAGAACTACCACTAGAGGATTTATGCCTCTTAAATGTATACAATTATCAGACAGTGAAAGTACAGGCCAAGAAAAGGAGTCTTTGAGCAAGGGGTGAGCATGAGACCTAGTGACCTTACACATCCATACATACTTCCTTCCATACATTTTTATCCTTTCTGGGGTTGCGAGGGCCTTCTCTTGCTGACATTGGTTGAGAGTCAGGTTACACCTTAAATAGATGGCCTGCCAATCACAAGGCCACGTAGAGACAACCATTAATGCATGCACTCACACCAATGGGCAATTTAGAGTGACCACTTAACCTTATTAGTATGTTTTGGTTCAAGAATGAAAACCAGAGTGCCTGGAGAAAATCCACACTAGCACTGGGATATCATCCAAATTCCACACAGCAATTGGTACTGACTGACACAAGGAGTCCAACCAGCATTCCTCCTGCTGTGAGGCACACCTATCGACCTGGTGCACCATCATGCCAAATTGTCCACGACTTTGAAAGAACATTTGTGCAAGCTTTCACAAACTTGCTCACAGAATTGTTCACATATTACGTTCATGAATATCCAATTACTCATTAATTAAGTCAAATTCACCATGTAACTCTGTTTACTTAAGAAATTTAAATAATGCCTAGGTGCATTTTAGTACTCGACGATGGCTGTGGCTCATAACAACTGTAATGAGTGAAAAATATAACTGCTTGGAGTTTAACGTTGCAATGTCCTAAATGGCAACTGTTGGTGCTTGTTTGATTGTAAGGACATCTAAAAAATCTTTTCTCATGTACACTCTATCTTTCTCTGTTTTGTTCCACTTTGATGTAGAGTGGGTGCTCATTGTAAAACTGGCCATTGTGACTGTGTTTCAGTGCACAAACAATTTGTTTGTGCTGAATTGGTGTCTAGTTATCTCTGTAAGGGCTTTAGGTGGTGGTTTATCTCACAGTTAACGAGTTCAAAGAGATCCACACATCCAGTTTGTTTTGCATTTTAACAGATGATTAGAGTCTCTACTGACCCTGAGCTGCATGCAGGAAAAACAGGACAGCGAAGACGAAGCTTGTGTTTGTAGATATTTAGAATAGAAGAAAAGGGAAAATACTTTTTTGTCTATTTACATACAAAAGTGTACATTTGTAGATGGCTTTCTTAAAAAAATGTACACTTAAAAAACAGGTTAACACATTTAAACAAGGTGGTTCATTACAGGCATTGTACAATTAAAAAACAACAGAAAAGTGAACAGAAGGGAGATCAACAGGCATAACATTTAAGAAGAGAACATAGCACAGACTTAACATTCATTTGCACCAGATAATCCATGATGATGAATAATGAAGGGCTGTTCAGTTGCAAAATATTGTCAAATAGTTTTAAAGGATGTAATATAAAGTGATGGCTGATACAGATGTATTGGCAGCAAAGACAAATGATTTTTTTTTACAAAAATAAACACCATGTCCTGCCCACTCGCAGGCTGCAATACTACCTTACTCTTGCTCATTTCACTTCTTCACATAGCCATCCTGCCCACAAAGTCCTGAGAAATCATTTTAACTGTAAAATAAGCTGTTTCAGAGAAGATACTTCTCTAATACTAAGAGATGTTTTTTTTTTCTCTCAGATTTTCAAAGGTGCTTAATACAATGAATCTTGATAATGCATTGAAATTCTAAACATTTCAAATCATGTTTCCAGAGGCTTTGGTCATAGGCTACTGTAGACCCTTTCTGAAACCAACTTTGGATCAACTTATTGACAGACAGAGAGGCTGAGTGGAGGTGGGACAGTGCACTGGTGTGTAACTTTCTTTCTATTAGGAAAGAAGTACTTTTTTTGTAAGTAAGAGTTTTAGGTAAGTGTTTTGGCACCATGTGTTTGATCTCCTCTTCTAACACCCACCTCTCAGTGATCAAGTCAGTAAAACAATTTTTAAAAACAATACGCTTCCCTCACAGTGATCTGTTTCCCTTGTTTGCATGTATGAATGCATCTCAACTAGTTTCAATCTGCTTTAAAACAAGCTAACACCTGACATGAGCCCCCCCACACACACACCCATACACACACACACACTCGTAAGAAAACCCCTTTTCATTCCTCTTTTGCTTGCTCCATTTTACAGAAAATCTGTACTTAAACAGGAGGTTTGAACATTTTCTCTGATGCTATAATTGGAGGAAATTCCACCTCACCAAGATGGAAGACAATCCATGAGCCAGATGTTTGTTCAACCCACAGGCTGCTCCAGTGCTCCACGGGAAGGAGCTTGTCCATGTATATCTGCAGCTGCAGTAAACATTAAAGCACAGCACTGAAAAGCTGAAGCCATCCATTTCCTCAGAGGGGCATAGCTAGACACAGCTCATGAATATGTACACTTAAACAGCCTCTGCTGAACAGAGACTGAACTGAAAGCGTAAGGTTCATAGGCAAAACAGAATCCAAAATCTGAGTGGATTTATGGCAAGAAATTAAAAAAAATATGCTCTGAATCCATCTGGGATCAGGTGAACTCTGAAATAAAAAGGCAAAAACACATTCTCATGAGTCTGGTTCTGCCCAGGATTTCCTGCAGCTTAACAGAAAGTTTATTCTCATTGCTGGGACTGATGCCAAAGTGGCAAAGTGCTCTATTCATGGTGGATTAATGTTGGGTCTAAAACAGCATAAAATAAGTACAAATAATAAGTGATAAAATAATAAAATAAAGATAAAAAGGGCTAATAAGAATCTAAAATTAAAAAAACAAGGGGAATGTGACTCTTACCTTCTCTTTTGTAAGTGAGGTACCATTGCTGTGATTGGTCCTATACAAATTTAGATTGTATAGGATTTAGATTGTAAATTTAGATTGTATTGTTGTCTCGTAAAGTACCTCACCACAATTTTCATCTTTCTCCAGTCCCCAGCTGGCCTGCACTCACATTGCTCGAGGCCCAGTCTTGCATAAGCACAGTAGCATCATCACCTCATAATACACAATATACAGAATGTAGTTTAGGAGAAGTGTGATCTCATTGCCAACACAATGGAAATCTACAGTGAATAGACCACAATTTTACAAACTTGTGGCTTGTTTGAGTTGTTTGGGTCAGATACAACCAAAGAACAATCCACCAGTGATAATGGAAGTAGTGTTTATATGTCGTGGGTCTGTTATACGTTCTTGTGCTTGTGCATAGCAAACATGCGTGCCAGAGCCCAACTCTTCCAACCATGATGGAGCTATGGAAGTATCCTTGACTAAAGCATAGAGCACTCAAACAAACTGGTCTTAAGGGGTCAAACAGCCTGGGTATGGCACAGATTGCCTGGTGTGAGTGCACTCTTAAGAGAACTGTAAACATCAACAACAATTGCACAATCACTGTTGGCACGACTGATCCCGAGCTCGTCTTCCTCCACTGATAACGATCATCCCTGTGAACTTTGTACAGCAATAAAGTCTCTTCAGTTGAACAACTGTTAACACTGAATGTAAAGCAGCAGGGAGTTTTGCCCCCTGAGGCTAGAACCTGGTTGTTTTTGTCTGAGAGGGAAGGGTGTAGAAAGGGGAGTGCAGGTTAATCAGGTGTGACTCAGGTCATAGTCATATTTCTGCCAGAAAGGGATTCAATATGAGACAATCACTGCAAACAGAGACTTGTCATTAGGTGATGGTATTATGTGAACCTTCACTGAGGTACAGAGTGTTTACCTGGAGCTATGACTGGGATGACTGATTGCACTTCAGCAGAGGATAGACTTGTTTTTCAGTTTCAAAGAGACTTAAAAAACAAAATACTTTGAATTCTTCCCTTGGGATTTCTCAGTTTTAAAGAAAATCACAACTACATCATCTAGTATTTTATTCAAATGTGTATAATCTCAAGGAGATTGTGCTTTAGCCTGTGTTTGTTTGTAAGCAAGATTATGAAATGCTCCTGGAGGGATTTTGTAGAAATTCCAGGAGATGTTGGTAAATACCCAGCTAAAAAAATATTCCTTTTTGGGTGGTGATCCTGATAACTGATATCAGTGAATGATTGTTTTACTCAATTATTGTCAAATTACAGATTATATTAACATGAATCCAAGTGCCATGGGTAGGTTTTCAAGACCATGAAATCATGTGTTGGTTACTTCAACATGGAACTATTGCTCATAGGTTTAACAGTGGTGGAGTTTTGCACCCTCCAAGCCCCATTGAGTCTTATATGTTTTATCTTTTGGTGTTGTTAACACTCCATCTCCATGGGATTGTTCATCCCCCCAAGCGGCAACATTCACATTGTTCACTTAATCATATAACATCATCTAACAGATTGTTATGCACAATTGTGTTTGAAGCTCATTCTTTGGTCAGCATTTAAAGGGCCCAAGGTCAAGTATATGATTTCCAATTTTAACTTAAGTCATAAATTTCAGTATTTTTCTTCAGATTTTTTTGTAAATCAAGATCCACAGTGATAAATCTACATTAAGTGATATATTTTTTAAACTATTTCTTTACGAATAAGTAGCAGTGTTGTCATTACATCTTAATTCTGAGCCTTGGAGACCTTTAATATTTCCCATCAGTCTATTGACCAATCAAGTGCACCATATTTCTACTTCTCTTGTTTTCTTGATAGTCAGGTCAAAAGACAAGATAGTTCTGAGTCTGATATGATATGGCCTTTTGTAGAATCAGAGCCATAAATTGCATCCAAGAGTGTTAAAACTAGTTGTGTGAAACAAAAAACATTGGGAGAAACAAGTAAATACTTTCTGCTGTTAGTTTTTTTGGCATATTTCAATTTCTTTCTCTATATAGCAAAAGCTTGAGTGAACTACAATGTTTGTTCATCACTAATCTGTTTGAGAATAGTTTAAAGGTCTGCAGGATTTAATATTACTTGAATTTAAGTTTTACTAACTTAAACTATAAGAATCAATTGCAGTATAAACATTACAATAGCCCTGGTTGTAGCTCAGTAGGGCTTGAAACAGCTGAGGTTTTACATGTATTATCCCAAGGGAAAAAATAGATGGACAAAAATGAGCAAAAAAAATGTCTATATTGCTTTATGTTGTGTCAGCATTCTGCTTTTACACAAATGAACTTCCCAACAGATACATTCCTTTGATTTTGACCGGAGCACTAAAAGAAAAAATTATTCCATCGTAGACCGCCCCATGTGTCTGTTCTTCAAAAGCTTTCCCCTGTCCAAGTCTTCCTCTCTTGTTTGCCCCTCTACTCAATACATCTTCCTTTTTTCTGCCGTGAACTGATTTTTATAACAAGTAAGGAAGTGAAAGAAGAAAAAACAATCTCAGGAAAGACAATCATCCCTGGGCATGAAGGAAGAAGGACAGAAAACCACACATTTTCATGGATTCAAAGGAGAAAGTGTTGCTCAACAGCTCAGTGTTCTGAGCACAGCCGCAGAAAGACAGTGTGGGAGTGAGTGAAGAAACAGTGAGCATGGTGAGTATGCGTGAGTAAAGCGGCGTCATCAGGCACGAGGGCGGGCCGTGTCAGGCCCTGGGCGGGGTTTGGCTTCTGCGATTGACAGATTAAAGCAGAGGGGGCGTGGTCTGTCCTTGCAGACAGAGAAGCACGTGGCCGGCCTCGTCTGCACGAGGGAGCAGCAACAAAGACCAACCAGTCTGAGAGAACAGAACACAGCACAGGACATCTGCTGCACACACATGTGCACTCACACACACACATGCATACAGGGGTTCACATTTGTTCAGCACACACACGCAGGCATGTGGTTGTACATAGAGTCTCATATATCAGCCTCAAACCCACACAGAGCTGCAGAGTCATGAACATCCAAACTATGTATCGTGAACACATTGTTGTGTATAAATGTTTCAGCAAGACTGCAAGTTTTCAAGACACACAACTTCACTTGCTCCCACAAACTTTCATCAAAATAGGCCTAGTCTAAAAATCCCAGATATCCCCATGTATGGTGAGGTTTGTTGTGTCCAAGGGGCAGGAAAAGAGAAAGGAGAGAGTGCAGTTTGCTGGGAAAGTTTTTGGGGGGCTCCTCCCTGGTGAGGAATAACAAGAAACACATTCATGAGGGTGGCAGAGGCGTTGTGTCCCTGCACGAGTGAGGGGCTGAATGGTCGGTAGATGCTGAATCATCACATCACATTCATTTCCTATTTCAGGTTGTTTTTCTGTTTCCATTTGTATCTTCTTTACAGTATCTTTTTGTTTTCTCTTGATGAACTGTTAATCATCAAAGTCATACACCAAGGGCGCTCTTATTTTTTTTGCAGTTTTCCCACACCTTAAATACATGCAAAAGCAAACAGCAGGCAGATAAGGTGATGTTAGTCAGAGGCAATAAACAGTCAGTGCATTGGCAAAAATGCTCACTGACATGTGACTTCATGTAGTTTTTGTTGTCATTTGTACTGTCCTTTGTAGGGTGGAGTTTTTAATGTTTGTCTTGTGCTGCTGCTCTAAAGTCCAGTGGCGGTGTGCTTTACACCACTGCATCCAACGCTTTGCATTGTACTTTGTGATATATGGCTTGGATGCAGCTGATTGGCCCTAGAAACCCAATCCATGAAGCTCTCTGCGCACTGTTCTTGAGCTAATCTGAAGGCCACATGAAGTTTAGAGGTCTGTAGCAATTGACTCTGCAGAAAGTTGACAACCTTTTCGTACTATGTGCCTCAGTATCCGCTGACCCCGCTCTGTCAGTTTACGTGGCCTACCACGTCGTGGCTGAGTTGCTGTCATTCCCCAACAGTTCCACTTTCTTATAATCCAGCTGACAGTTGACTGTGGAATATTTAGGAGCGAGGACATTTCACGACTGGATTTGTTGCACAGATGGCATCCTATCACAGTTCCACGCTGGAATCCATTGAGCGACCCATTATTTCAAAAATGTTTGTAAAAGCGGTCTGCATCCTAGGTGCTTGATTTTATACACCTGTGGCCATGGAAGTGATTGGAACACCTGATTCTGATTAATTGAATGGGTGAGCAAATACTTTTGGAAATTAAGTGCATTTAATCCATCTGGGAAAGAGCCCTTTGAAAATGTTTTCAGAGGCAGAACCTTCAAAAACCAACTGCAACTTGTGATTGGACAATCTTTCAGCTCATCACACTCATCACAGACCAATCCACATCAAGCAGCATTGCTACATATGACGTAGCATATAGCGGCTATACAATCAATCAATCAACCAGTCTCTCTGTTAAGTAATAATGTCTTAAGGGTAGACCTCTTGAGATGGGACATCCCATTTTCAAGAGGGACCTCATACCTATGGTGCTAAAAATAGCTACTATATATGTATCAACCATGGTTAGAGAGATCATGGTAATATCTACATTAACAGCTGGTGATGCTGCAAATGAAATGGCCAAATATGTGTCATGTCTGTAATTGTAGTTATAGAGGCTTTGTGACTCCACAGCAGCAGGCAGTCTCCATAAAGGATACCAGGCCACCTATAAGACAAGAACCAGAGACGAGTACAGGAGCAAACAAAAGGGACAAAGGTAGATATGGAGAGAGAGTGTGAGAAAGAGATGGATAGAGCCCAGTGTGCCAGATCCCCCTGGCAGTCTAAACCTATTGCATGTTAACTATGTGTCTAATTTCTGGACTATGAGCTGATCCCTAACTGAAAAATTTATCAAAGAGGAATGTTTTAAGTCTAACCTTAAAGGTAGAGAGGGTGTCTGCCTCATGAACCAAGGTCGGTAAATGGTTCCAGAAAAGAGGAGCCTGATAACTGAAGGCTCTACCTCCCATACTACTTCTAGAGATTAATGGTACCACAAGCAGGTCAGCAATTTGGGAGCATAATGTTCTAAACTGATGCCTGTCCACTGAAAGCTTTATAGGTGACTAGAAGGATCTTGAATTCTATTCTACATTTTATGGGAAGCCAAAACAGATAAGCTAATACAGGAGTAATGTGGACTCTTCTCCTAGTTCTATACGTAGCAGCTAACAGGTAACAACAGTTAGCTGTTAGCTTAAACTACCTTAGACTATTGTCTTGCATTAAATTATACCATACAAATGCATCGTTTAACACTTATATGTGGCATGAACCTTGTCAAAGACAATCCCTGCCAAGTTTTCCTGGTAAACTTGTGAGGAGAGCATATTTAACCAGGTATCACTGAGTAACCATGACAACCATGTACTAACTGGCATGTCCATGGAAGATGTCCATGTTGTCTCCCAGTTTCGCAGCAAGAATCCCCAGTCAGGAGAAGAGCAAAAGCACGATTTCTCATAAGAAAAGTGCCGCAGTCTACAAATTGGTCCTTACTTCAGCACATCTTCTGTGGGATTACTAATAGGGACCAAATGTTTCAATGTCCCTGGTAATCCTACATGCAGTGCTGGGTGTTGTGGCCAACAGTTTGAGCTTGATCAGAAACTCATAATATAATACTTCAGGAAAACTGATACATGTATAGGAGACCTTTTGGGTGAATCCCAGTTCTACTCCTTGGCCCTTGTCTTACCCCTTGATTTTGCGTGTTCATGTATAGTGAAGGGGTGTCCCAATTCTCGTTAGGGCCAAGGGGAAGGGCTAAGACCAGACCAGGATCTCACTTGAAACCAAGAGGTAAGAGAATGTCCCGTAATACACCGTGCTCACTGTCATGAAGCAGAGTGGAGACTGAAGCAAGTGGAGACCGAAGCAAGCAGTGTCAGGACTTCTCCCTCCTCTCCCCATATTTATGGTGCCAGGTGCTGCTTAAAACAGCTGGTACCTTTGCCCCCCCACCCCACAACCCTAGTTTGCTGAAAATAAAATCTGTGTGAACTGACCAATTACCACAGAGTAGACTTGTTAACCAATCAGAGCAGACAGGAATCCACTACAATTGCACATTTGATGATTTTCTGTAAGCGCCCAAAGATCAGACCAAACTTTGGAGCAACTGAACTCAGTACTGACAGAAGACTCTCAGCATCTATGCATATCCTGTATAGCATCCAAGTTTTTACACATTCAAACCCCAAGTTATTTAGACTCAATGTCAAATAATACATCGAAATGAAACAACTGAGGTATTTGAAGTGAATACTATAAAGGTTTAACAGCCCTCCATCTGTGGTATCTTGTTTTTTCCGATACTTTAAGAGTCAGGGCCCAACCGCACATGTTTGCTCCTGTGTTTCCCCAACAATTACATCAACTGCAGAGTAAATGGAACTGAAAGTACTGAGGATTTACAACAAAGCTGTCCCTGATCCCCCCCAAATCTTACAGACAAGCACCCTCTGTTCACGTAGTGTTTTTCTTCACTTACGTTAACACACACACACACATAGCACATACACGTACATCATCACCCCCTTCTTGGGTGCCGCACATGAAGTAGAATGTGGACGGAGCAGGGTGGGGGATCAGGTTTTGAAGCAATAGTTTTAAACAGCCTCAGAGCAGAGCTTATCGAGCCCCGCACACAGCTTATGTAAATGGATAAGCTGCCATTTCCACCACTAGCCCCTTTATCAACAGTGTCTCACCAAGCTGACGCCAGACACGGGCAAGCTGTGCCTCTGTGTGTGTGTTTGTGTGTGCTGGTGGGTGTGTGTCATGGGCCAATATCTGCCTGGTAACTACAGACAGGCTGTTCCAGATTCTCATAAGTAATCCTCACACCCCCCATCACACACTGAAGCACAACAAAAAGCATCACTACAAATTGTATGCATCTGTTGTCATGACAACGTTGTCACTCTCAGCGTCTCACGTGCACACATCATGGCTGTGGAGGAGAATTATCTCATCACCCCCGCCTTTTTTTTTTCAATGTAGCCACCAACGCCATTATACCAAACCACTCACCAACACACACATACATAAATACACACACTGGTTCTGAAACTTACAAACACATACATACGAAGAAGCAGAGCCATGACAACGAGGGGGATGGGAAAGGATACTCGACACCTCCCACTCTCTCCTCAGCTGCTCCCTCCCTCTCACCGAAATCCATGAACCTTCACATACTAAATAGAAGTATACACCTCGCAAAGCAGACACACACACACTCCCTCTGCTCCTAAGTACAGGGCTGCTTTAACAAAACACTCACAGATGCACAAAGACCCCAGTGTAAAATACAGACCAGCCTCTCTTTTCTGTCCTCACCCACATATTATGGCCTCTGTCCACACTGCTGGAGGACAACACTCTTGTGATTGGTGAATATTAGACAGTTTGTTTCAAAATATCAGATATTGAGTGGGTCTTTCTTTTCACTTACCTTCTTTGAAGCAAGACCCCTGAAAACAATGTGTATTTGTCAGTGATTGTGTCATTTGATTACCCTGTCACTTTGATCCGTGATTAATGTGCCTAGATCCACCTCTTATACACTGCTTGTATGCAAATGAACTAAGTGTTGTAAGATTTACTGTTTGTGCATTGCTAAGAAAAACAAGCTGCATGATCACCATACCCCTGTGATCAGGCCAATACTTTTTATCTTCAGTATCAGACTTCTCAAGAAACAAAGATAATGCTTCACTACTGAATGTACAAGTACTGTATTGACCACACTCGGGTTGAAAGATATATTGTTATTGTATCTATATCGAGATGTGAACATTCAAGATATTAATATCTAAAAAGCAACAATATAAATGATATAGATTTACCCCACGCTCGCCCTGCATGTACAGCATTGGAAGTCACAACAAATTTCCTTTTTATGATTGCCCTTGAATGCACCGCTTGGTTTTCACGGAACCTGTAGTCATATCATAGCACATTGATATCGAGATATCTGGCCTGAGTATCTAGATATGAAATTTTGTTCATATCGTTCCACTCTAGACCACAACAAGAATTTTGTTCTCCACTTTATATGTGTTTGAGTTTTTTTAAAACCTGCTCACAAGAAAGGTGACCAATAGCACAGTTTTTGGAAAAAGAAAGAAAGAAAGAAATTCATAAAATTGGATGTGGACTCAATGATATGGATATGGATATGAATGTTCCTCAAACCACTTACTGAAAAGCACACAAATCAATCAGTAAGTAATAGTCTGATCATAAATAAGATTCAAAGTCAAGCACACTTAAAAGATTTGTCTGTCTGTAGCCCACATGTTTCCTTCATAAGGTTTTGACCTTTGAAAAAAAAATGCATTCTTGAGATGTTATCAGAATCTGTTTGGAACATAGTTACCTCCGCCAAGGAGGTTATGTTTTCGGGAGAGTTTGTCCGTCCGTCCGTCCGTGAACAAAATAACTCAAAAAGTAATGGATGGATTTGGATGAAATTTTCAGAAAATGTTCAGCATGGGAAAAGGAAGAACTGACTCGATTTTGGTGTTGATCGAGATCAGCGTCTGGCCGCCATGGCAAAAATGTGATTTCTGTGAATAACTGCTGAACTAAAATAGATATCATTATGAATCCAGTTGCTAATGGTATGTTTTCATGGTCAAGGGATCTTGAAATAAAGGTAGGAGTAATATTTATGGTCAAAATTACAATATGGCGAAGGTCTGCGTTCTCCGAGTGCTTTCTAGTTAAAAGTTTTGGTATGGATTCAATTTGAAAAGTTTGGTATTGCCAGTTACTAATGTGAAGTTATGGTTTGATTTGTGTATTTGACTGGTCTACTGTCCTTGTCCCCATACACATGCACCAGGGCAGAATCGGTCTGTTGATGGGAGTCCCCATCATTTATGGCAGGTTTCACTTCAATCCAATTGATCAACTATTCTTTCTTATAAAACTGTTAACAAATGAGTAAGTAGCTGATTGGTTGTATATCAAAAAGCAACATTTAAACAACGTTACTGTTCCTAATATTTCCTGTATACTGAAGTTCAAATATTATTACGAGTTCCCACCGGCATAATGCATTACCAACAGGCTGACGACAGTGCAACCTCTGCTATAATTAAACATTTATGATGTTTTACTTACAGGTCAAATTCTGATGTGGAGACTGAGGAACAGAACTACAATGCCTTAGCCAGTCTGATTAAACTGAGTAGTTATAGTAGAAAATTAATTGCATCTGCATGCAATTAGTCTAGTCTAGTCTAGCATGCAATTAGTCTAGTCGGCCACCCAATGTTAACACTTTTTTTAATGCTTTGAACTCAGGTTATCACAATGAGGCCTAATTTGAAGTCCAAAAGCATGTTGTGCACAGTGATTAGAGAGGTGTCCATTTTAATTTTGCCATTTCAACGGCACACAATCCCAGAACAGAGCATAAAGGGGATGAATTATGATTACACATTTGTGTGTGTTTCTGCAAAAATCAAATCTATCAGATGACAGGAATGAGATGATTTCATGTTCTTGTTTTTATTCTCACTAAAAGCAACCTGCCCCTACAGAATAGTCTGTCAATACCTATATACAGCAGAATTCATGTTTGGCCTGTTTTCCAGTTGGCTCTTTCATTTCCTCCCCTTTATTGTGCAACTAAACAAACAAAACAACCAGGGAAAAGGTATGAAAAATATTGATCCTAAGTTTAAAGGTATATGTTTTTGAAGTATGTTGCATTAAGATACACTGGACACTTCTGTATGATACAGAAATTACATTACATTGTTTAAAAATAAAGCCTCCAGATTGACAGACAGAAGTGTTCAAATTTATGTTGAGCAATGTTTGGTTTGCTCAACATAATATACAGTTAAACTGTAAAGATTGATTTATTTGTTTTCTTGGTGGAAATGATTGGCTGTATTCTGCTTTAAACAAACCAAATAGTCTAATTTGTCTACAGCTTTAGGATTTATCCCTCTGTCTTGTCAATAGCTGCAAAAACTATCTCATTCTCCTGGCTGCCCTGAAAAGACCTATCAGTGTGACATCATACTATTGTTTCATCTACAGTCTAATAAAGCTCACTGGATTGGGCTAGCATTGCCATCCAAGGTGGCAAATAAAGCTACCTTTCCCAACAATATGACATTTCAGATTTTAAGCTATGCAATGGGTAGTTTTTACAGCATGAGCTAAGAGAAACTTTTGAGGAAACAAGATAAGCTCAAACATCTGCATGGAGATAAGGGTGGTTGGTACCCACCATTTATATCATTAACCATGTCACTCTATACATTGAGGTGGTATTTGGGTTCATACAGACACCTCTTCCCAAAAAGTAATGGCCTTCTCAGAAGTAAGAAGAAAGGCTTTTACTCAAGAGAACCAGCACATGCCGAATTTTTTACTGGCCTCTAAAATTCCTGCATCACACTTGGTATAATATTGTTCAATTTACTTGCTGCGATCAACATCTCCTTTCTTTTTATCTTTTTACATCATGTCCTGCTTTCTGAGACCTGCCACCTCTAGCTCATCAGGATTACCCTCTTCCTGTAAGGTGCAGTAAAACAGGCAAATTAGGGAGGGCTGTCCTCCATTTTCAAGACTTTCACTGGACTTCATGAGAAATGAGTGCCCTACTGTCTGGATCTGGAGCAGCGTTGTTGTTCAACACGAACACAGGAGAGACACAAAATCTGCACACTCAGTGATCAGCTCTCTGTCTACTGAGACTGACTTCAGACAATCATTATTTGTCAGAAAAAACAGGTACTGTAGTTCTCCAACACAATTCGCAACTGCCAATATTTTCAGGTGACTTTACAAAGAAGGCCACAAAGTTGCTCATAATAAGCAGACCTGGCAACTTTGCAAACACAAGCAAAATATAACGTACTCAGCAGAGACAATAATAAATGGTCCTTTGAGAAGGATCCTGAAAAGGTGCAGTGCAAAAAATCCTAGTCCAATAACGTTCCTGAACAGATGACAACACATTTGAAGTAAATTCTGAAAGGTTTTCCTCATTTTGATCCTCTTTAATGCTTGACTAGCATTTCTTTTTAAACAAGTTCTTTTTGTAAACACAGTGCCATTGTTATATTTTTTTGTATTCAAAGTATTAGATTACAAGTACATGACAATGAAAACAATAAATAACAGAATAGTACTTGTCAGTGGATTTAAGTGATTCTCTCTGTTATGTGAATAATTGCAGTCCTGAGTTTAAAAGTCTGATTTCTAGATCTATTTGGTTTATTAAGATGATAATGAAAAAGTATCAATGTACTGTTTCGTTTACAAAGTTATTGTAAGCTGTTTGAAGATGAAGCACTTATTTTCACACTTAATTTATCACTTAGTTAATTATTTTTGAATTGCATACACGAGTAAGAAAATGATGTTACATAACCACAGTTGGTAAACGCTGAAGTGTTTGTGCGTATGTTCCCCTTCAGAAAGCTAGGGGAACTTCAGCCACAGGCTCCACTTTTACTTTCACTTGAAACCACCTTTACCGGTTTCGATTCTGGTTTGAACTAGAGCAAACAGACTATGCAAACTGTTTCCAAACTATACCAGCACACTCTAAGTTTCCACGAATCCTCTCTGATACATGACAGTATGTTCCTTCGAGTTCACCCCCCACCCCCAAGAGTTTGTTTTCGGTTGAGCAGCCTCCAGTGCCTGGAGAAGAGTGTGACGTTATCCTGACAAGGTGGGAGAATATGCCAGGACTTGTTAGACCTGCAGGGTAAACTCTGCAGCACATATGACACACTGTGTGAGACAGAAGGAAGGTGTGTTCTTATTTTGCAAAAACATCCCCAGTAGATGATATAATCTGATGGCTGTGCTTAAAGAAAAACAAGTATAACTTAAAGCTGATGTGAAAGAAAACTTACATTTAGATTGATGCTTATATATTTGCAACTGTTTAGTCAGTAGTAAACATGACACTGTCTATAACTAGAAAAGAACTCTGTTGTTTATATAAATATCATCCAATAGTCAGTAGTGTGTCTTGTAACTTGCTGACTGAACCAATTTGCTGTTGCCTGTACAGATGTTGGTGTTCTGCTCACCAGTGGGCAATGTCGCCAGCCTGTCGGTCGGAGCAAATCCATGGGGCTTCAGTGTGTGGCACATTCACTTTATGTGGGATTTGGAGGTTAGGTTTTTACACTCACACACACAGATTTCTGTGATGATGGAGTATTTCTGTATAGACATTATCAGCAACCTTGTTTTGAGTGATTAACAAGCAGGCTTAAAGGAATGTGAGAGAGCGGAGCAGCCATGTATGTTTCTATAACGTTAATGGGCTTGCAGTAATGTTACTAGTAGCTGTAAGTTGTATAGGACTGGGGTGTTTATTACAATTTCAGAAGAGTCTGCTGCCTTAATTTATCTTAGACCAAGGCCCCAGGGACAGAGTCAGGCTTTCTCCATTGGTAAAATGTTTCCTCCTCTCTACTGTGTCTGTGAGTTGAACTGTGCATACACAACTTTCACTGCAGATTGGCTGTTCATTGTGCCATGGCTCTGCGTATAACCAGAGCATGTAAGCAATCGAATGTGGATGGGACAAAATATGGCTCAGTGTTGAGTAATGGGACTTCATTATAAACTTCAATGTATTTCTGTGAAGTCAATCTGGATCACATCAGCACCAAATGATTTCCTAACTGTTTCTGTGACCGTATCTCATGTTGGAGTCTAACCTGACAAACAGATTCCCATAAATGTAGCAGATGTGGCATAACAGAATACAAAAGTATTAAATATCTGCTTCTAAGTCTTGTGGAGGTGTTTTTTAATGTTTACAAAAATGTGCTTTATTTTGTCAGTTTGGCTTAAACTAAGCTTCAGAATACATGTTGACTAGTCACACGATGTCCAATCAGCAGGCAAGTGCCAACACAACAAGGACATTCAGTTTGGTGTTGGTTTACATTTACATGTGCCACATTCAGCTCCAGCTCATGCGCTAGACTTTGACTAGGACTTTCAGTCAAGTCAGTCTTGTTTTCCACTTTTGAATTTCATCATCAGCATTAGACAAGGTATTAATTTCATTTGTAACAAAAATAAAGTGTATGAAATATGCAGAGCTTTGATTCATGAAAAGTTTCCCCTTTACTTACTTTTCTGTCAATTGCTTTGTATGTGATAGTAAGCTGGGAGGGGCCCCACTTTACTTGAAAGGGAAACATCACCACCAGCCACAGAGGAGTTGGAATTACTCACAGTTCCAATAATAAATCAATTCCTTTCGTGGTGTTTGAACACTGGCAGAAGGAACGTATAGTCCAATTACTTGGCCTGATTGAGCAATGGCTGTAGCTCAACTTTACATTGCATGTAAATTTGTACCTACGCTTCATGATGGTTGATAGACAGCTATAGACCACTTGCAGACATGTCACGAACACAACATCACTCTCTAGTTTGGATGGCAGATGTAAGGTAAGAGTCAATTGGCTACTGTTCTTTTTAGCTGATAATTACCCTCAGTGTGTATTTTGGAGCCATCACAGTAATGGAAAGTGCCCTAACATCAAAAGTCCAGTCATTTAAAATGTCAGAGGCATTGGCAATCAAATGAGCTGACGCTGATGCTGATGTCCCTGAAGGGTGATCATAGATGAAGACATTAGCAAAGAGCAGCCAGAGAAATGTTTTATGTGGTTTACATAAGCACTACTATTTAGGCATACAAAAGCTTTACACTGTAGCTGTACGCTCTAGTAACTTTTAAATGAATATTTCATTAAAATCTACATATATGCCTGTATTTATAGCAAAACTACACAAATAGGCACAACCGTCTTATTTGGTTTAAAGTCACTATTTTACAAGGTTACACATTTAGTAGCAGCAGTTACTAGCATTACCATTAGCCCATCCTGTTGCAAATGACACTATGCCGAGGAATATATTTCACAAAATGATTTGCAGGTATCTATCTTTACTTTTAATTCCATTAAAGACATGAGTATTTATCTAGTATAGATGTCGGGTCAGAGCAATGTCTACCAGGGCAAAACGCATATGTGATGTTTGATGTTAAAGGTCTATGGCATCCTGCTGGTTTCCATTTGAAGCCAAATGCTGAATAGTGCAACAATTTGAACTGCATTTTACAGTTTCTTCTCCAATATGACCCATTCACTTAGTAGTCATTTTCCAAAAAAATAAAGTCAAAATAAGCTTAACAAGGTTTCTCTTACACATCACTGTTGGGCTTTTGGTTGTGTGGTTGCTAACTTGCATAGCACCAAAAGTCACCTATGTGTGTGCTATGGTGTAAAAGTGGATGATCCCAATGGTAACACATAAAACATTTTCCTTCTGCCTAAAATTGTTGGAGTCTAATTGTTAAACTGTGAATAAACTTTATGGTTGAAATTTTATTCAGTTGTGTTATTGCCTTGAACAAGAAATTGAGTACAAGACGTCCTTAGCTGCAGCTAAAACATGCTAAAGTGACATCCTAACAGCAAACGTGCTATGCATTCTGACACTGCAGTTTATCTCTTATCTTTTGCAACCTCCCACACAACATGTTTACATTCTAAACAATGACACAGGGGTGTGTGTTTGTATCCATGCCTGGGTGTGAGAGTCTTTGTGTATATGAAGGCTTATTATGTAGGCTATATCCCTCTTTGTGTAACTAATACCTTAGACAAAATTGGACATTTAAGTCATATTTCAATATGGTTATGAAGAAATATTTTGAAGGTTTGGAAAAAGTAATGCAAGTAGTTTTAATTTAAAGATAAGGAAAGGCAAGACATGCCTTTTCTAAATCATTTAAATGAAGTCTTTTCAATTACATTTTTTTATTTTAACCTTAAAAAATGTACTTGAAAAGACTTTACATACATATACATTTAGTCTTCATATATCAACTCGAAATAAGATTTTATACACTCAGCACATACTTGCTTGAAGGATTCTCGCACTTTAACATGTGTGTAGGCCTATTTTATCTGGATTTTTTTGTAAATAAAAAAATAATAACATTGCTGCTCATTTTGAACAACAAAGGTCCCTGGGAGGGGCTTGGCCCTTCTTATGTCCAACAAGGGGGGGTTCTGAGGTAAAAGGTCAGGGACCACTGAATTACATGAGTGGTGGAGCGAGAGACCTAGAGTCAGCTAGAGCTTTCCTGTTAGAAAGTCACTCCTAAAAATTATCCTGATGATGTCAGAAAGGGATACATAACCTGTCCTTGATGTGGAACACTGTGACAGAATTTTTTCAGCCCTCCAGTGACTCAAGTAAAAAGTAGAATGTCTGTGCAACCATAGTAAACATTAGAAAGACAAACTAGAAGGCCAATTCCTACCTACTTCATGAGATGGTTTTGGTCAGATGCAGTTCTTGAGGATTTAACCTAAAACAGCCTGTTCTGGGCAGGCTTGAAATAGAGGGGTTTGTATGCATGCTTAAATAAGAATGGAGATATAAGACTTAACTTTGGTTGAAGTTTCAGACATTAACTTGTAGAAAGAACTCTAAAGACCATTTGATGCTGAAACTCACACCAAACTTTCAGTGTTAATTTCAGCATGTTTTGTAAAAAAATACTGAATCATCACAGGTCCTTGATACCTACCTCTGTTGTCAGTTGCTACACCCCTGAAAACATGTTTGCTCTCTTTATTTCACAACATGAGCAGCCATGTGGGTGTGAATTAGTGGGTGGCTGAGTGGGCGACCCAATGCCAGCTAGCCCACTCCTGTCACAATCTGTCTTGTAAATCTGCACCTTCTTGTTCCTCTGACAGAAATAATGATAGAGGGGGCAGGAGGAGTGAGACTGTTGAACAAAATGGGGACAGTTTCAAAGGATGAAGCCTTCTCTGGACACCACCTGTCCTCTAAAGCAGTTGTCAACTTTTTCTTTTCAACTCAGCCTTATCAGCAACACTGCTCACTTGTCCATTCATTTATGTGGATTACTCAATAAAAAATTTCGTGGCCTTGTAGGAGGATGACGAATGGATGTGTAATAATTCAGCCGAGGCGCATGCGCACTTGTCGCTAACCCCCTCAGAACTGTACATAGCGCTCGGGGGCTCCGCGGGCAGCCAATGGCGACACGTTGTTCTACCCGTGACATCACCCGCCGCCACTCCTCTTACTAAAGAAGGAAACAAACATCCATCCAGAAGGGACGGGAGACGGAGAGAGAAAGGAGGAAGGGAAAGGAGGGCGAGGAAGGGGAAAATAAACCTGCCTGGAACAGAGGACAACGCCACACAAACACCAGTAGACCGAGAAAGGACGATACCTGGACCGGAGACCTGTCGACCTTTTTTTGTTCTCCGTTGGGACAAACGGCTACTTTCCCCTGCGTCTCGCCAGAAACTTCGATTTTTAGCAGGTGATTTCTTGGATTAATCTTCTTTTTTTTCTTCTTAACAAGGATGAAATTTGAAGTGAGCTCAATTCCCGAGGTAAACATGAAATGAGGGGGAGGTCTAATTCTGGTTGTGGTCGGTCATGGCGACCTTTAACGCTGGCTTGAAAGGTTAGGCGGTGTTTGCGTGACTGTAATGTGTGGTAAACAACAAGCTTCTTTTCTGTCTTTTGTTCGTTCAAGTTCTCACCTCCAACAGCGCCATCATGTTCTCCTCCTGACTGGAAGTATCACAAGCCTTTAAACGTGACTCCGTCTGGTTCGGGAGAAAAACAAGGGAGGGAGCCAGATACTGCTGGTGTTATGTTGTAAAGAGCAACCGTGTTATTTGGCGACTTTTACCCAAACGCAGAGGGGTTGTCGTCTGCATCACAGATGTAGAAGAGGAAACCATTACAATATGTCGGTATATCATGAGTATTTTGGCACAAAGAAAGGCAGAAGTATGACAGGGATAGTTGTCTGGACACGTCTTGCCTTTAACATCTGTAGTATCACGACTACCACAAACACTCGGCTTCAAGTCACCACTCAACACGGTTACTTGATAAACCCCAACACCAATTGCTCTTCTCTTGTTTTCTATTTGCCCCGTGCTGGGGGATGGGGAGCCAAAGCTAGCTAATTCCTGTCTAGAAATAGAAAATTCATAAGCCGAATGGGCAAGTAGAGCGAGAGAGGTCCTCCGAAATTTACAACAGAGCTTTTTGGTTAAATATTAAATGAGCTGCCAGGACTGCTTTGCTCAGCCTTTACAGGAGAATCAAGGTTTGCTTCGCGTTAAAGCTTTGGGGCAACACCAAGCCGTTTCTAAGTACTTAAGAGTGATTATATAATCGAGGTTGTTCTCATGGCTTCGTCGAAAACACTTATAAAATGGTTACTGTGAAAGAATATACGAGAGAGACGAGCTACAAAATGATGGTTAAACAGGAAGCAGAGAGATTGTAGACAAAGGGGGAAAGAAGAGACAAAGGGAGCAGAGACCACACTGTCTAGACTGTGGGTTAATACAGAAAACATGACTGCTAATGCCTCTCTACCGGCCTCTATGATTATATTCGGCATTCTGCCCCCCCATCTCACTGCTTTCACAAAACAACAGAGGGCTTTTTCTGTCCTGTCCCTCAGTGTGACTCAGTAGTTTTCAGATCAGCATGGCCTGAAATATGAGCTGAGCCTGCAGCTGATACAAGAGCTCAGTCTCCCCTTTTGTTTGCAGGTTTTCACACAGTCTTTAAGCTACCTTGAGTTTTCTCGTCTACCAAGAAACCAAACTGCACAAATAGAAAACAGGCCAGATCTGCTTCTTACTTGTTATTCCTTTTGGGAGGAAATTACTAGTGAATGATGAGGAGGCTCATAATCTGCTCTGATGGAAAACCCCTGACTTACCCAATAGGATGCACATGTGTTTCAGAGGACAGGACATGCAAAAGGATACTTTGTTGGGTATTTTAGCTCTTTTGCAATAATCAGATAGTGTCAATCTAGAGCCATTATTGAGACACACAAAGCAGAACTTTTTATCACATCTAAATACAAAATTTGGCTATCTAGACACAATTCTTTCTTAGTCTAAGTTAAAGCATAAGGAGCACTTTAAAAATGAGACGAAAACTCTCAATCAAGACGTTTTCTTTTCCTGAGATGGCCTAATTTGACCACAAGATATTTAAAGATAGCTGGAGTTTGCAGCTCACTCATGTCATGTAGTTATCCCAAGTGATTTTTATCTTGTTATGATTTGTCTCAGCAAATCTTGGTTTAATATGTCTACAATTAGTCTGTCTACTGAGATCAAATGTAGCATCTGAGTAACACTGTTCATTGTTCCTTTGTGTCAGAAAGTCAACAGACACGGCTAATCTGTTAGCAAATATAAGCCTTGGCATGTAGTTAGAGCTATCTTTGTTCGGTTTATCTTGTCAGATGTGATCAGTTTTAAGTGATGCCCTCCCCTGTTGCGTACACAGAGTCTAGACAGTCATCAATCCCTGCCTGTAACATAGCTGTCTGTGTATTAAATCAGGGTTTGTTGCGTTCATGGGAAGAGATCTGATGATCACATGTAGTGCAAAATTCCTTGCGAGCTTCTCAGAAGTTCCCAACCTCATGCTTGGTCTTCCTGTCTGGTATTTTTCAGCAATCAGCAGTTGAACACGTGAGGCCAAGGGAGAGAAGGTCTTTGTGGGCTTTCCTAGGAAACCCTTTAATGACACGACAGCAATAGCATGCAGGGGCTGATGGGGGTGGGATGAGGGGGGGATCAGGATTTAATAGCACTTGGTAGTCTATTGGTGAGGCCTGGTACCTCGAGTGAACTGACAGGAGGCTCCCAAACAACTGGCAGCTTCTCATTGACCATTAAAACTGCCTGTGCTCCGTCTGTGACCAGAATATAGAGGAGCTACACAGCGACGCAAGCAAGCAGCTGCCATGTTATAGCACAGGGGGGCAGGGTTGTTTACATGGGAAACTCTTGTAGTGCAGATCCCCTGAGATGTGCAGAAGTTTTACACATTTCTGCTGTCAAATGCTAAAAATGGCCAATTACCATGTTTTACTTTTGACATCCCTATGTTTGATGGCATGGCCCAACAGATGGACTGTTTTGTATATCTATGGGATGCACTTCATGTCTGACCATTGACATCACGACTAAAAGATTTAGTCAGGCAGAACTTTTAAGGGGACAAAAATACAGCAATCAATCAAATTCAATATGTATAGCACTTTATGTACAAAATAATGCAGCCCATTGTGCTTTACACACACAAATACACTTAGGCGTTGAAAGGGGCCTCCTTAAAAAACAGTCACAGACAAACATAATCTTGAGTCACAAGTACGGATAATAAGGAGCTGAGACTGACATGATAAAAACCACGAGGAAATGAAAATAATAGAAATGACAAAGCATCAACACTAGTAATAACACTAGTTGGGATAAAACACAAAAACATTGACTATGACACTGAAATGGAGTAAGACAAGTTCAAAACAAATGTAAAGGATTGTATAAAATCTGCTAAAAGGTGGATTAAAAATGTAGGTCTTGAGTTTGCTTTAAAATATTATCAAGTGCTGCTGTCAGATATTCAGGTAGTCTCTCCTTCTGAAAATAAGCTTCACCATGCGTTTTCGTTCTTACTCTGGATTCTATTGAAATACACTATTACTACTTTTATTATTACCCAAGACCGTTGGGAGATTTATTAGCCAAGAAATGATTCTTTAAAATACTGTTAAAGGACACAGATGAGATGACCAATATGGATGCAGGGCAGTTTAATGAATTATGTGTCAATCACACTCTATATGAACCAGTCAGAGCGTTGCAGTCAGTTTTTGCTCAAATTCACAGCATCCATCATCTTGTGCTAAAGAAGACACTAATAGCCTGGTTATTTTTCAGCTTTAAGGTTTCTAATATGTCAGTATTTAATGATATACAGGGTCCAGCCTCTCCGCCAGGTAAATGATGTTCAGTTTATTCTGATATCTTTCAACAGTCAGTATGCTAACAAAAATGGGATATGCTGTGACAAGGCCACAAGTATTTTCATGTATCTAGTCCTATTGCAATGATGATGCAGGGCAAGTGACTACATCTGTATGTTTTCTTACGATGTTCATGTGTTTAAACAAATTTAAGGCTTTTAAATGCAGCTCTGAGTTTTGTCTGAGGATTTTATGCCTTTTCAGATCAATGCTCTTAATCTTTTTTTTTTCTTGTGCAGTCACAACTTGCAGTGTTAAAAGAAACCTTGAATTCCCCCCAATTTTAGAGAGTAACCATAAAAGGCCATGTTAGCTGTGAAGGTTTGTTCTGTCAAAGAGGGAAGTCTGTTTTCAGTTGAGCCGGCGGTGTGTTAAACAGTCGGGGCAGGGCTGGCTGGCAGGACGCCTCTTACCTAACTTATCTTAGACTTCCTGTCTGTTTATCTGTCTGTCTGTTCATTCATCAAGGGGATTTTGATCTGTTGCCTTGAAGTTATCGCCTCCTATTACACGTTCCCGTTGTATTGCATTGCAAAAGAGCAGAGCGACAATAGCGTCATAGATTATACAGCCTCTGCCAAGTTACGCACACACACGCCTGTTTATGGACGCGTGTGTGGTGAGAAATGACGAGGAGACTTTTGTAATCTGTGTGTTTAGTGTGTGGCAAGTATCACGGGGAGGTGGGGAGGACGTTCTGAAACTGTCGACCTACTTTGTTCCTATTTATTTGCAATCTTGTGTCTTCTGATAAGGACAGCATGTGAGTTACTGCCTGTTTTTGTTCCTTTAGTGACCCAGATCCTGCTTGTGAGTCAGAGATGAGGGTGTTAAGTTGTGGTGACGAGTCATCTGATGTCACATGTTGATCATAAATGCTGGATGATGAGAGTGCACAAGTTACAGATGTATAAGTACAGCCAATGTTGTGCTAGGATTTTAAAATAAGGCTTTGTTTGTCCATAAGGTCATCGTTATTTACCTCAAAAACACAGTGCAATTTATTGTTTCAACATATCTTGATGTCTTATTTTATTTATTTATTTACCCAAGAGAACGTTTGTTCAACCCTGACCCTTACAGAAAGTGATCTATACTCAGTGGGCCGACCATGCTCGTCTTAATACTTGTGTTAATAATCTGGCCTCTTGCCTGTTTGAAAGTTTGAATTGGAAATAACTTGTACCTTGACCAACTTTTATTCATAATGAATCCATTTTTAGAATTTTTTTTTCTTGTCTTCATTGAAAGAAGAAATAAAGTATGCAGAGGGTGCTTTAGGAAAACTCAAAATCACAAAAAATACTTGTAAATATAATCAAAAAAAAATCACAACACTGTTTTACATAAGCTGTCAACATCAAGAAAATGTCTCTGTTGACATTATTACCAGTAAGTGTGGCTGGAAAAAGAAAAGTTGTCAGTCTGAAAATGTTTTCTCTTGCCTTTTAGTGTCTGTAGGTTTTCTTATTTGATTTTTAGTGTTAAAGTAACAGATTTAAAGCAGTAATTCACCACAATGCATTGAAAAGGCCCTGCTAACACAGTTTGTGTGAATAGAAGCTTCAAAGTGACTGCTAAGAGAGTGGGCGCACTGTTTGACGGTTTCAGGTTCGAGCCCACCTCAGATTTTAACATGTTGTTTGCTTCAATGTCTCTTAACCCCAAGTCACTCCCACCGCTGTGTAAGCAGCATGTAAATGGGGGTGAGAAATTTGTTAGCCTATGCTGACGGACGACTTATGTAGAAACCTCAATGGGTCAGAAAAACTAAAAAAAGTGCTTGAACCTCTCTACCACTTAAAGGTTAATGACTTGTTTTCTGGAGTGTTTCAAGTGTCAAGCATGTAAGCATACCACAAACAAATGTGACCCTCACTGGAATTTTCAAGCCCACGCCAAATCAGATTGATGATTTTTATCTTAATAAAGCAGCCCTGTTTTGGTGTTTCTCCCAGCTCAGAGAGAGGAATTGAGTTTTCTTCCTGAACAAACAAAAATGATACATCAAGGGAGACACTGCATTGCATCTGAGGCAATAAAAGTGACTGATCTCAGGACAGTGAAAGGGGATGTTTGTGAGGGAGGAGAAGGGGGAGGACACAGCAGTGAACAAAGCTGTGGGGGAGAACAGAGTCCAGCTTCTGCCAAGGTGCTCAACACAGCCAGTGTTGTTTGTTCTCTGGACTTCCCGTGGAGATCAGTCATTAAAACATTCAGGCCAAAGGGCAGGTCACAGACAGGCGTGATGTCTCATAATTTCATATTATGATGACTCTTGTCTGTTTGTGCATCCCTCGTCTTTGGAAGTAGATGGTAAGGCTTCATCGTCTTGACACAGGCGCGTTTGTGCTCCGGTCGCTCGTCACATTGAGCGATTCATGTTGGGAAGAGCTCTTTGTTTATTTGTTTTTGTCTGTCAGTCTAATGAGCATTCTCTCGCTCTCTTTGTCTCCCTGCCTCTGTTAGCAATGGCCCAAGAGACGAACCAGAGCCCGGTGCCCATGCTTTGTGCCATGGGCTGCGGTTTCTATGGCAACCCTAGAACCAATGGTATGTGCTCTGTTTGCTATAAGGAGCACCTGACACGGCAGCAGAGCAGCGACCGCATGAGCCCCCTCAGCCCGATGGGTAAGTTGATTTTTGACAGTTATGCAGAAATAACACAAAAAAATCAGTCTGCTTTATTCACAAAAAATTAATAGACAGACCTTTTGAGAGTGAGTTAATTTGGTGTTTTATTGCAACACTTTAAAGTTACTTTTTTTACAGAGCAAATTTACAGTAGAACAGACGGGTAGTCAGAATTGACACAGAGTTTCTGAAGATCTTTATACAGTCCTAAAATCTGCTAAAGTCATGTGTTACCAAGTGAGGGCTTATTTTTTCATTTGGATGTTTGCTAACACCATTATTATTAAAATCAATTTGTCTGTGGTTTTGTATGATTGTTCATTTATGCTTTGTGTTTTTGAAGGTCTCTAAAGTCATCATTTGATATTTTGACATTTGACATTTGATATTGAGATATATGAGATATCCTGACACTACGCAGGTTTCTGTGCACTTATTTTTCAATAAAGGATCACTGTCCCTATAATTCCAGGCAGAAAGGTTTTAAAAGAAATGTTTAATGGCCCAGATTAACTTAAGAAAACATCTAGCTCATCAGCCTGTCTGTTTTTCGGGTAAATTTGCAGTTTGTCAGATTTATCACATTAACATAGAATATTCACAACATGACTTATGATCATTCTAGTTATGGGTTATGGGTGTGTATTGGCGCAAAAAATAAAAGCAGAAGCATGATGAATAATTTTCAAATTTCACATAAGCATCACAAATTGTGATATGATGACAATGTAAAATGGTTTAAAGGCTTTTTTAAAAGGTTAGTTAATCAAATATATATATAATAAAAAAAAAGATTGGAGATGTACACAGAATATGGCCATTCAGAATAAAAAAATGGAGAAATAAATTTTGGTCCACATTGCCCCACCCTAGCACAAGAAGGATAAAATGATTACATCGATTTAAATTTTTGACCTTGAAGACTACGTAAACTATTTAGACAGCTTACATTTATATGTAAGCACTAATCATATGGGATAATAAATTATGATGAAAATAATTGCAGTGTATTTAATAAATAGTTAAATATTGTTTAGAAAACAAAAAGGCAAATAGTGTCATGTTTCTTCTTCCTTTGTAAGTTTTTGATCATTTGTTAACCTACAGATTTTGCCTGGACGTAGTCTTTAAACAAGCTTTCTCCATATCATTGTATTTTTGTTTTCTTTATGATGATATTTCTTCACACTTCTTATCTCTCCGCCCTGAGGTTGTGGTTTGTTTAATGCAAACCTATACTTAAACTGAGCTCTGCAGAAAATGGAGACATTGTTTTGAAGTGAAACAGGTTCTAGGCCCGTCAGTGTGTTTTTCCCAGCCCTCCTCCCCCGCCCTCCCTCTTTGTTTTTGCAGTGTGTAATGAAAGACAGCTGTTTTCTTTATAACTGTGTTCACTGTTAGGGGGTGTTCACTTTTGGAGACATTTCTATGGTCAAACATTGACATTTGTCTCACAATGTGACACTAGCAACTGGTGTGACATGTCTACAAGCCCAAGTCAACTAAGAGCCTTAATCAAGCATTAGTCTGTTTTCATTTCTGCTCCGGCCCAAAAATTCCCTACAAATACACAACTAGTTCATAGGATTTCACAAAGTTCCTGCTTTCTGCCGCTGATTTCAAGTATTGTGTGAATTTCTGAATTCCTTCTTCCTATATCCAGGCTCGGCAGGTAGCCCTACCTCAGAAGCCTCGGCCATCCAGAGACTAGAAGCCAGTCTAGCCAAGGTTGAAGCCTCCCCTGCCTCTTCACCCGACATGTCTAGGTCCGTAATGACTTTGATTGATTGCTTGCATTCTTACCTGAAGTTGATGAATGTGCTAACCATCAGCTCTTTCCTCTCGTGTATTTGAACCTGCAGAACTGTTCAAGGATCTCTCCCTGTGACTCAACAAATGACAGAGATGAGCATCTCGAGAGAGGATAAGCCAGAACCCCTAGAGCCTGGTAAGATACATAAACCTAGACAGGCAGACATAAACAAGTGGGCATTTGACACAGATGTGGCTGACTGCTCACATACAGGCTTCTTTAGGCAAATATTGCCATGCAGAACCCACTGCAGCCACAGTTTATTTTTCATGCCTCGCTGCATACCTTGAACTCAACTGTTGGCTTTACTTACAGCCTCCCAAGAAAGAGAGGAGGCCTAAAAATAGAACTTTAAAAATACCTCTACACCAGAGGGCTTTCTTAGATTTGATGCTCCCTGCCACAGGCTTTCTCCAGGCTTTCTCCCATTGTGCTTTATTCTCTACCGAGCGCAGTTTGAGAGAAAAGTAATATACAGGGTTCCTTCTGATCCTGAGAGAGAAAGTCTTCGTTAAGATTCCAAGATTTAAGTATCATAAATTGATTAAGTCAAAGTTTAAGGGGATAGATGTTGGGTGTTGGTTTTTTGTATTTATTCTTGTGGATTTGCTTGTTAATGCAACATTTACAACAAAATATGTTTGCAACAAGAGAGAGAAACTTGTCAGGTTTGATGTTATAGGCTTTACTGCATACATGATGAAAGTGGAACTATGGAAATTTGTGGCAATGAAGTCTTACATGGAACAAAGAAAAATCAGACATTAAACTTAGACTGTAGCAACTCAGAACACTCATGTTGATCAGGATTGGGCAGTTTTGGTGTGAAGGAGGCTCGCATTAATGAGTCGATGCCTGTCAGCTCATGCAGGCAGAAAAGTCTTGGTACTTTGGTGTCAAATTGACATGCATCATTATTAAATTCTACGACAAGTATCCTACCATATCATGATCTATTTAAGCTGACAAGTATCTGATATATTTTCACTTTTGCTTTACTGGTGTTACCTTAATCATTACTGACCTTCACCATCCAATCATTCAGCTTGAGGCTTGAAGAAGGAGTGTTCAACATAACTTGTCATTCCTTACATTCTGCAATCAAGTAAAATCTGCAAGGAATGATGAGGTTTAAGCTTAGAAGCCAAAGTCAACCCAACCTGTGACCTGCAGCTGCAGTAGATACTTCATACAAACATGAATAAAACTTGTCTAACTGCAGCATTTTTTGCTCTGCCCGAAAGACAAATTGCTGGGATTTGCAGGACAGTCTCAGTTTCATAACAGAAATTATTGAGTTAAACAAAAGTAACAAGTAAATCCTTATCTGAACAATGATAACAATATTTACCTTTAAAACTCAAATCCAAACAATGATGCTCAATTTATGTAATGAGCTTAACACAGAGATAAAGCCATTTGAAATGACATTTTCTGTGTGATAAATTACAAATGCAGGGTTCTACAGAATCAAACTATATATTAAGTAATTAAACAAAAAGATTCATATAGTCACAGTATAGCACTCTTACTTTTCATGTCATGCACAGAACTAAATATGTACCAATTATTCAAATCAAAATTGCCATTTTCGTGTTTCAATATTTTTGTGAGACACATTTTGTATAAAGAATCATTTTTCCCAAACATGCTAAAGTTGTCCACCATGCTGTTAACAACCATTGTCAGTCAAAAACACTGATAATAGGGTGTTAACAAAACAGCTTAATGTCAGTGTTTTTGAGTCTGCTTAAGTACAGAAGAAAAGTTTGAGTCCCTGAATGAATAAAGTGTTTTTCTGTCTTCTCTTCTGTAGTTGTTAGCCAGCCTGCTGCCTCTAGCCCTACTCCTGTAGCCTCTTCCAGCTGTGAAGAAAGCAAGGGTGACACCCCCAAACCTAAGAAGAATAGATGCTTCATGTGCCGCAAACGAGTGGGCCTTACAGGTGAGCGTTGGAGACATGAAGGGACATCTGTTGTCATCTTATCCTTTTCAATGCCTTATTTTGTTTTTAAAAAATGACTTGTTTTTGCTACCTCTCCTGATAACGATTTAACCATTTGACCTTTTGTGTTTGCAGGGTTCGACTGTCGCTGTGGAAACCTGTTCTGTGGCATCCACCGGTACTCTGACAAGCACAACTGCCCCTATGATTACAAGGCTGAGGCCGCCGCCAAGATCCGCAAAGAGAACCCTGTGGTGGTGGCCGACAAGATCCAGAGAATATAGATGTGAAAAAAAACGACAGCTGCAGCATCATCGATGATAACTTCTTTGACAAAGACTGGAGTATGAGTGTGAAACTTTGGGAAAACATGCACCGGCATGAGTGGCTAAGTGACTATTGAAAGGACTTGATTACAAAATAACAACCTCAAGAAAAAGATGGAAAAAAAGAAGAAAAACAGAAAAGATCCTGTCTGAGGGAGATGCATGAATGATCACTTCTTTTTTGATTAATTCATTAGTTTGTTTTATTATGTTGTCTGTGGTGTGACTTTGCCGCTGTTCAGTCCTTTTTTTCTAAGAATATGTATTGTCTTATAAGAGCAGCCCAGGCTAAATGTCCAGGATATGCTGTGCTCCTCTCACCCAAACCAGGCGCCATTTTGTGCCAAACCGTATGAAAAACATTGTGCTCAGAGCTCGTCTTGTGTCAAACACAGACGGCTCTTTTTAAACATTCAGACCACACAGTTACAGTCCACACAGGCTCTTTGAATTCTTGACCTGCGCTCTGTCGGTACTGGAGTCAGTTGGGGTTTGGAGAACCGTAAACTGTCCCCCATCATGCACAAGGGGCTTTGTTACTTTGTCTCTGTCTCTCCTAGCTTTACCTACCTCACAGCTACTGTGTTAAGCTTTCTCGTCTTCCCTATTTTTCTTCGTTTTTCATCCGATCTGACCCCAGCAAATCATCTTGAGCCGCAGCCTCAGTGACCCCTCTGATCAGCATGTCTGTGTTGACTTTGATCGGTTTGATTGTGATGAGGTTGTTCCATTACGGCTGGAGGTATCTCGCTAGACAGGGACAAACAAGACTCCATGTTTCACCGAAATCTTCACGTCCTTCTTTTTTAAATGGTGGTGATGGGTAAAAGAGCCCCAGGCTCATGTTGTGTGATCACAGACGCCTGGTGCTGGGCTGTGTGTACCCGTGTGTGGCCTGAGAGGAGGGATGGCACCCTACCCCGGCCGGCCTGGTCGATGAATTTAAGCAACAATATTGTAGGAGCATGAATGAATGAATGGGATAAATGCATGAGTTACTCTTCATCTGCATTAGTGTTTCAGAAATACTTGGCATCACTCAAAACTAGGGTTTTTATTTGCTGCAAGACAATTCTGTTATATTTTTATTAGCTTTTTTTTCTTTTGTTGATATTGTTCTGATGTTAGCGCATGTATTCAGTGCATTTGTGGAAATAGGGTATGTGAACCTTTTCTTTTTCTCCATTGCGCTAACTGAACGTTCATGTGAGCACAGAGTGTGTGTCAGTGTGAGGATGTTGTTCCCCCACCCTTTTTGTCTATGGAGCTACCCGGTTTATCAGCACATGTTTACAGAACTTACAGGAGCATGCCAGAGCTAGATTTATGAAAACTAATAGATACCAAGATTAGATGTAACTTCTCATCAGTCCAACAGCTATCGATCTGTGTGTCTGCTTTAGAGCAATGTAGAGACGTGTGGGTGTGTGTGTGCGTGTGTGTGTGTGCATGCACATTCCTGTGCAGAAGTGTTTTCAAGGCTGCCTGACACATTAAACCATGTATGTTTGTGACTTGTGTTACTCCCCCTTTTTCTCCCCCCTGTAAGGATGTTTTTTCATTTTAAAAGACAACTGTATGTATCCGTTTGAGTTTTTCCTTTCTGATTCTTAGTTATATGCAAATTTGTACAAAAAAAGAAAAAAACAACAAACTGTTGTTATTTATGTATTACATATAATCTTGCTATCCAGCATTACGACAGAATAGTATCATGTAAATAAAACTGTACAGAGAGACATTACCAAGCTCTGTTGTGTGGTCACTCAAATGTCTTTTTTCAGGGTTTGTTGAGGCCTCTTGATGAAAGGGCAGTGAGCAGAGTTGGTAACAGAGAGAGTGAGGAATGCCTTGGAAAGAAGTTTTAGGCCAGATTGAAAACTGCACTTAAAACAAAACATCTTGTGTTCATGTCAGACACTGATGTCACCACTGTGCTGATTTAAGGAAGGCAATTGCCGAGATTTTTCTACCAATAATGCTGTAATTTCAGTTTGTCTTTTTAGTTTTTAATCTAGTCCCTCATCAGTTCTTGTGGATTTTCTGTGTGGTTTAAAGCAGACAACACTCATTTCTTGCATCAGCGTCACCACATGACGCATTTCAATGCTGTTTTATGAACAAAATGTATTTGAATATCACGTTAGCTTCAAACATGGTTGGAAATCTCAAAGCCTCATATACAGTGCATTTGGTGTGCTGCATTGCCTGTAAATTAAGCCATATTTTAGACCACTTCTCTCATCTCTGCCTCTGAAGATATCTCAAAGCAACAACATAACTTTTCTTCGATTGAAAATTAAGGTTTGTTTTGATCGATCTGTTGTATACATGGATGGGCAACTGTGGTCACCAAGAGGGGCAGCTTATTAAAATTAGATAACAATTTACTTAGAAGTGTACAAAAGGGTCTATGCATTTATCTTATATTATATATTAAGCTCTTCATCAGCAGTTCTTCACATGTACTGTATGTTTTAAATACAAATAGCAAAATGTCCCCCAGTGAGCTTAACAAAGGGTCGTGGCCAGTTTCAGCTACTTAAGATGAAAGTTACAAAGCATCAATAGTAGTTGCATCTGTAAGTGTGACTTACAGATATATATATATATTTTTTTTTTTTTACTCTTTCTGTGTTACCGAAAGCTTAAAAGGTAGTTCAACAGAAACAATCACAGCCAATTACTACTGTAAGACAGTCTTTGCAGTCTTGTCAGGATTTATTCACCTGCATTTGTTCTGTTGTTATTTTTGAACTGGCTTACAGGCATTGAGGGAGTGGGAGGGCTGCCATTTGACTACCTCTGGTACAATAACTTTCAAACAACAAAAATGCTATATGTCATTCTTTTGTTTTTTTATGCACAGCCACCGACTCCTTTACTTCTTGGCTCATTCATGTTTCAGTCTCAGCCATTATGTCAAGCTGTGCTCAGACAGGGTAATGGTCTTTTTTGCCACAAAGTCTGGTGTGTACATTTATGCCACAAATCCAACCCACTTCTACAGAGAAGTGCATCCTGATGCTTACACTACCTGGTGCTACGAGCAGATAACTGGAGCCATACTAACAATTGAAAGTTATGATGCTCTTAAGCCTAAAAACTATTTTAACTGTGCCCCCTGATGACTTCATTTCCACAGTTTGATAGTATACTTATTGGAAAGATGGTCATGTCTGCTGTTTTGTTTTTCTCTCTATTGTTTCCCATCTTAAGCCAGGTGACAGCTACAAAAGTGACATGGGCTCATTGCATCATCAGAGTAGTGAATCAAAAACAGGTCTGTCCAAGAGGTGGGCCATTGTTCTCATATTAGCATAAGAAGTTTTAGCCTCACATGAACAAGATAAATGAGACTGTAAAGTGATTTGTCACATGCTATCTTCACATGTTCTGATCATATGTTTGGTCATGTGTGATTAATGGAACTCGCCCTCTTTTAGCTAATGACACAGTAGCCCTTTACACAGCACATTTACTCATTAACTGTATCAAAGGTCTACCATTGTAATGCCCCAAGACTTACCAATTGATTTTGCAACAGTGATGGTGTCAGTTCAAAGTGTGATTTGGTTCTGGGGGACCATGCGAACGTGCAACTCAACACAAGTTTCACAAACTCATGCATCATTGTGCTCCCCGACTGGCTCTGTGTGCTCCTGTCCCATGTAATGTTACCGCTATGCTACTATCCCCAGAGACTGGACAGCAAGGGGGTCAGCTTGACACAGTGAGGGCAACATGCCACAGGGGCATAAATATTGTGTTTTGAAATGGCTTTCTCAGCAAGTGTGTGTTCTACACTTCCACCTTAATGACTCACAATTGTAAGAGAGGAGGAGAGAGAACTGTGGTTAACTTCGTACTCATACACTAGCTTCTGTTCCTTTCTTTCTTTTGTTTTGTAAAGATAATAATTAAAATGTATATAATGTAATTAAATAAGAGCTGAGGCAAATGATATTTGTTAACAAAAAAGTTGAAATGGCTTTAGTTATATGGATCCAACAGGCAGCCTTGGGGGCCACAATAGGCCCTCAAACTCTCCTAATGCGGCATGACAGTAGGTCCTAAATGTATTTATAAAAAGTATATTCATAAAAAAACCTAATGAATTTTCCATAGCAACAACAAGTATTGCAATATTTCCAAATGAGCTATATTTGGCTGTAACTGTTTTGGGGAAAATCCATTGAATGCACTTGTTAAAAAAATAATTGGAACGTAACATATACTTTGTAACCTTTTGATGCTATGTAACTTGCATTAAAAAAGCTAAACTGGCCTAAATTCTAAGCCTAGCTCAGTAGATTAAGTATTGCATTGACATTTGACTATTTATATAAGATAACGATATATATGAATAAATGTTAATAAAGTAACTTCTTATGACTGCAAAGAATATTTGCCTTTCAGTACCCTTAAAATTCTGAAAATTTGTCATACTGGCAAAGCTGATCATTTTAATGTGCCCCTCTATGTAATTAAAGTTTTCTAGCCCTGTTTAAGATGTCTGACACAGAAATAAGGAGTATTTGGAAAAGAGATCATACAAATTCAGATAACCTTTTAAAATTCCCCATTTGATGATCTCACTATAAGTTTAAAAAAAACAGCAATCCTTATTTTTGCTACGATGGAGCAGATCTGTTAAGCAAACAATCAGCACAAAATGGGTTGACAGCGACGCTGTGAATATTTTCTCTATCAGGACCAGAACAGTGAAGGAGACTCGTGTCAGAAGGTAAACCTCACCTCGGCTCACCTGGCCTCTTTTAGCTTTTTCTTGTTAAGTCAGATCTCTGGCAGCACAGACTGTAAATGCTGCCCCAAAGACTCATGTCCAAACCTTGTCTGGGTCACACAGGAAGTGTTAATCCCTGACCCTGGAAGAAAGCAGCCTTGTTCTGCTCTATTTTGGATAATGCACCACATACACTAAGACAGGCATTTTATTATGTGTGTTTGTGTGTGTGTTTCACAGACAATGTGTTTCTCACACTCCTGTTGGGAGCTTCTGGACAGAGTGTGTTCACAGATGGCGTCATCGTGACAGCTGCACAGACAGCTGAGGTGTGCTCGTGTGGTGTTCCTGCAACAGAGATCACGTCGTTACAGCACTCCACTATAATGGAGGATTTATGTACACACAAACATATTTGAAGGGTCAAAATCACATTTAACATGTTTAAGTAAGGATTGTTAAGCTGATAATTAAAAGAATATTTTTGGTTAGATATTTAATGTATACATAGATTTCATAGAATCAGATGCCAACTACGTTTTGAATTAATTTTTTTAATAAAGGGAGCTATTTTCAACTGGATGCACCAACTTATAAAAAGATGGCCCTAAATTACTCGTCTACAGAGACTCATCTTATTTTAGTGTTTTCCACAGTTAAAAAAACAAGATAACAGACTGTGAATTCTGCAGAGCACAGAACAAAATTCACTTTTTTGTGGAACATCAACATTAACTTAAGTTTATTTTCATAACTGAATAACTGAACAGCAAGTTTGTCGGCTTGAAATAGTGTACACACTGAAAATCAGTCCTCTCAAGTGTTAAAATTAAACCAGCTCTATTTCTGACCCAATACAGTACTTCTTAAAAGACAGTAACCAAATGTTCCAGTTTTAGCAGGACTGTTATATTCAATCTTGGTGTGCAGCTGTTGCTTTGTTCAACCAGTTTCAGAAAAAGTGAATAACAAAAGTAGATAATACGAAAAACAGGGCCTGCTTTATAAAATACTTTCTTAAAAGCTCATGAAGGGATACAGCTTACTTCTAAAAGTACCACACAGCAAATATGACGTTCTTTTGCACTCAAGGTCAGATAGAGCTCCTGAGGATTTGCAGTAATACAGCCTGTTTTGAGCAGGGCTAAAAGAAAGGGGTTTAAAGGCATGCCAAAATCCAATGACTAATTTATTTATTTTCTTGTGTTTTAACTAATTCCATTTTATTGAGATGTCTAAACCCAGTAAGGGATGAAGTGTTAAAGGGAAGATTGATCTCTTGTCACATTGTCCTACGCACTGTTTATCACAAGACTGTGTGTCCTCTGAACCAGATCAGACAGAGGAGAGGACTTCATAAACAACCCGCTGACAGATGAGCAGAGGATCAGCACGCTCCAAATATGACCTGGAACAACTGTGTGTGTGTGTGTGTGGATATGAATGGAAAAGAGTTTCACACACACACACACACACACACACACACACACTCTGTCCTGTGTATATGATCCATCACCCCCCACAAATAACCTATAATTTGTTTCACTGATGTGTGCAGCTCATTTTTCTGTGTCACACCCCTCTCTAGCCTCCCCCTTTTCTCCCTGTCTGTCTTTGGGTGTGACTGAGGTTAGGAAGTTGATCCAAACCATCAGAGACTCTGACCTGAAGAAAAGGACAAATGTCACTGCCAGATGTGCAGATGGGAGAATACGAACATGAGCACACTCTACAACACATGAAAACAGTCAGTCACATGAGCTGAGTCGTGATCTCTCACCATACACTCTGGTCTGTCTCCATCAGAAACTGAAGTCCATTTTTGTCTCTTTGCTGCCATCTAGATGCTAAAGGTATAAGTGCAGTTTTTTTTTTTCGGCCACCTTGTGACAAACATACTACTGAAGTTCATATTCATAGATATTTTCATTCTTAAAATCTGTAAGAACGGGAAAGTAAGGGAAACTTCTTGAACAGTCTCTTAATCTCATGTCCCAGGAAAAAAAGTTAAACATGCACATTGTTTCCAAGAAGTGGACACACCTAAGTAAAGCAAAAAATGATTAGCCTATGTTAAAATATTTTCTACTGTCACTGTCACTGACAATGAATATTCTCAACAACTTGTCGAATATGATTATAAAGACATCCGAGAAAATGAGGCTGTTTTGGGCCTGTATGAGCTAAATGCTTCTACTAAATAGAACTCTAAAGAAATAATAGGAGATGGAATTCAAAATACAAAATTAATATTAGTATCTGAGACATATTTACTGATACACCATTATTGATGTTAAAACAACCTTAAAACTAAAATAAACAGGTCTCCAAAAGGCCAGTGGGATCTGAGGGTTAAAGTGATATTTCCACAAGATCTAAAGCTTGTCTTAAAGGTAGTTTTCAGTGTGAATGATAAATATATACTATGATAACTACTATCAGAGCCATGCTGGAATTACTAACAAGGTACAGTTGTGGGAGTAAATGAAATGATATGATATGAAACATTGAAACATTACTGATGTGACAATATCTGAGCAAAAGTCACATTTGATATTTAAAGTAAGGAGTCTGAGGATACTTAAAAGAGTAAGGACTGTGAAATACAAGAGCAAAGTTTTCTGTTCATTTCTGTTCATTTCTGTTCATATTAAACTCAAACATAAACCAGGAAATGGGGGGTCCATTTACAAACATTAATATGATGTTTGCCTGAAATACTAACAAAGTTTATTTTATCATATCTTTAAAGTCACCATTTAGAGAACATGTAATAGGCAGTTTCACCAGAGGAACAATGACCTTATAAATCCCTCAAATTAATCAGGAAACCTAAACTGTTGGGGGCGCTAGCTGTGTCTTCCACTACAGTCAGATCGACCTTTGACACCGGAAAAGGAAACGGCGTCAGCTTGTTGTGCGCTCGTGTTAGCTTAGCTTTGTAACGTATGGGAGACGCACTTATTCAATGAGACGCAGACACTTTGAAAACACGCTCTTGTTCCACATATAAACCGAGCACAGATGTTTCCAGCATCTGTGTAGCCAAACAGAGTGAAGTGAACTCTGTGGATGTTTTTGTCCCGGGACAGGACTGAGATTAAAAAAACTTTAAAGGAGAAAAAGGAGCTGGAGCGGCACCATGGCGGACGTCACTGCCCGTAGTCTGCAATATGAGTACAAAGCGGTGAGTGTCCCACTTACATACAGCAAAACCGTATCAATGCAAAAGAGTCCCGCCACAGCATGCCTCTGTTCTCCATTTACATCGAAATATAGCCGCAAGCTGCCGTGTTTTTAGCCCATGCTAAGGCTCGGAAAGCTAACCATTCAACCTGTTAGCTTTTAGCTTAGCGGTGCCACAGCGGAGCCCTGACTGATCAGCTTGTTTTTGTCTCTTCAGAACTCAAACTTGGTGCTGCAAGCCGATCGCTCTCTGATCGACCGGACACGGAGGGATGAGCCTACAGGAGAGGTGCTGTCCCTGGTGGGAAAGCTGGAGGGGACCAAGATGGGAGACAAGGCTCAGAGGACCAAACCTCAGAAACTGGAGGAAAGAAGAGACAAGTCAGTGACTGTAGAATTTTAACTAAAAACAAAGGACTACCTCTTAATATCATTGAAATGTATGCTTCGTAAGTGTTACACATGCATAACAAGTCAGAGCCAGTATAATGCAGCTTAAGCGATGGAAAGTCATTAGATGATGGCCTAACCTCCTGAACTTCACTGGTGACAGAGATAACAACTTTCAATCAGTCTTTGTTTGTATACAGTCACATCACAACAAATGTTATCTCAAGACACCTAACAATAAAAGAGCAGGCTGAATCATTATCATAACTCTATAACTACATATTCAGATATGTAAAATACATATATATATATATATATATATATATATATATATATATATATATATATATATATATATATATATACATTCCTTCAAACCCAGCATGAGTAATACTATGCATATTTGGCAAAAGTTACTGTGGCAAAAAGTAACCCTCCTATAAACAAGAAGATCTGCAGCAGAAGCTGACTCATGCCATCCACCAAAACTGTGTTGGAGGTGTGAGTGGGTGGAGGCAGGGAAGTGGGCAGAGTCAACAGGACACTTTTTTAAAGACTGTTTTGTAACTTTATTGATAGGAGAGAGGGACAGTGAGTAGGCTTGTGAAGAAAGAGTAGGGCAGAACACTACAAACTGGCCACAGCTGGAGTTGAACCCAGTCAGCATAAGTATGTGTGTAGGTTGTGCCTGGTTGCTTACCATTCTGCCAGACAAGTCCTTTTGCTGATCCATTCTTTCCACTTTGTTCTGCATGCTTTGCAAATAAAATATTAAGAAAATCATGGCAGACAGGAGGTCAAATTGGTTAATATTGTTGTTGTAAAACTCTGAAATAACCTCTGAAAACCACGTGGGAAGACTTTTTCAACAAAGACAATCAGCAAGAATCAATGGCAGAAATGTTAAAGAATTGAATTGTTATGACTTGTATCAAATCCCATCCCTTAGTGTTTAGTCTGATGAATTGAATGTGTCAGAGGTTAGGCCCTCTAGATGTGGCATCTTGTTTTCAAGAGGGTCCTCCGCTCTGAATGGTTATAAAGGTATAATGGTGGTATGATCAATAAACATTAACAGAGAGATCATTCTAATATTAACATTTACAACATTTATGGTGGCCGGTTCAAGTCCAAACTGGACCATGTTTGGAAGTTGGTTTGGTAGCTGGAGAGGTGTCAGCTGACTTCCTGGGCACTACGAAAGTGCCCTTAAGCAAGGCACCAACCCCCAAAAACTGCTCAGAGGCGCAGAAGTGGAAGTCAGAACAGCTTGAGACTCTGAAAATATATCAACTGTAAAAAGAGTTAGATCATTAACATCTGACAGAAGTTAATCAAACTTCAAATAATATTAAGAACTGTAATAGTATCATATGGTACTTCCAGCTGTGTTTGGTATCAGTGAGTCACGCGAGTATGTCAGTTATGCACATAAACTCAGTCTGAAAAGAGGTGTGGCGTTGGTAAATCCCTACATTTATCATACATGATGGGGCTCTGTACGTTTGTAGAGTGTCAAGCGGAAGCAATAGACTGACTTGGAGTGTAATGTATGAACAAAAGACTCAGATCTGAACCACAACTTGTTTATTCTTCCCTACAAAGGATTGTTTATTTTTTGTTTATATCACATACTTTCTCAGGATCTTGGCAAGGAACCATCCTGCAAACCTGTTGCCAAACAAACTCTGTTTATAACCATGAAAAAAAGTAGAAGCCAAACAAAAATTAGTGGTTTGTTTTGAGTGGGGCTATGTTCATTTATATTAAAGTGGTCATATCATATTACTACTTGTTTTACCACCCCATTCACTACTTGTGGCCTGGCATTTATTTCTCAATGGGTCAGGAGTGCAAATTATTAACAATAGTTCATATATTGTGATATCACTGATAACCTACGCTTTGAAAACCTGAAAAAAATGTTTAAACATTGAGAAGCAGTTGGGCACAAAGCATTTACAGAGGGCCTGACTACAAATCTGTTGTTCTCTATATAAAAACTAAAATTATTGTAAGGCTTAAAGAGCAACAAAAAGGGCTACAGTTACCTTTTATTGTCTTATCTCTGTGGTTCTCTGTTATTTTTCTGGTATGCTGTCTTCAAAAGTTATCTTGTTCTTGCTCTGTTCATACAGGAGGCGAAAGAGAGATGAAGACAGACATGACATCAACAAAATGAAAGGTTTTACCCTATTGTCTGAGGGCATCGATGAAATGGTGGGCATTGTGTACAAGCCTAAAACCAAAGAAACCAGAGAGACCTATGAGGTGTTGCTCAGCTTCATTCATGCTGCTTTGGGAGATCAGGTCAGTAAACATATCCCCAATAAAACAATGCCTTTATATCATTTTTCAAAGTCAAGACTAAGAATGTTTTTATTCTCTCGCAGCCACGGGATATCCTGTGTGGTGCAGCAGATGAAGTCTTGGCAGTGCTCAAGAATGATAAAATGAGGGATAAGGAGAGGCGGCGTGAAGTGGAGCAGCTTCTTGGGCCTGCTGATGACACAAGATACCATGTGTTGGTTAATCTCGGGAAGAAGATCACAGACTATGGAGGAGACAAAGACCTACAGAACATGGGTTAGATCAATGGATGTTATTGAGTGTTATTTTGTCATTATTAAAACAACAGTATGCAACTTTCCCCAACATCAAAGTTATACCTTAAACATCAATGCATTTCAAACACAGCTTAATAGCATTAATTCATTTAACAGCCAAAAGCTAAAAGGAAGCATATCACCAAGTCTGGCTCACCCGTGCAAAGTCTGGATAATGTCAGGGTTGTTTTGCAAGTGTGTATGGACAGTCAGCTGTTATTCAATTGTGCAGTGATGACGTATATTTGCTCAAAGATATGAGAAGTGTTGTATGAATTAAATGGTGGATCCATAATTTGATGATGCTGGATTATTCACTCTGGTTTTGTTAACAATGTTTTCTCTGCACAGATGACAACATCGATGAAACATATGGTGTAAATGTGCAGTTTGAATCTGATGAAGAGGTGAGGCCTTTGATTGTCAAAACAGGAAATCCACAAGTATCTTTTCCCTTTTAATTCTATTTTTACATAAACAAATACCTAAATTTCTCAACCTTGTGTTTTTAGGAAGGAGATGAAGATCAGTTTGGAGAGGTTCGAGATGAGCATTCAGATGAAGACAGTGAAGGAGAGGAGGCTGACGTAGGCTGCACTCTGTCAGCAAATGTGAGTGTAGCGTCTGGTGCAGCATTTTTACAAGAATAAGACGACTCCTGCATTTCTTTCAATGGTTGAATATGGCATAACAAATTAATACCTAGCTGTTTCTTTTTTAGCTTGGCGTAACAGGCGATGTGATGACAGTGAAGAAGAAGGATCTACACCCCAGAGACATTGATGCTTTCTGGCTCCAGCGTCAGCTCAGTCGTTTCTATGATGATGCCATTGTCTCCCAAAAGAAAGCTGATGAGGTCTTAGAAATTCTAAAGGTATGTCAGACATTTTGTCTGCTGCAAAATTTTCCTTTTGCTCACATTTATAGCTATTATTTAAAACCTGCTCATCCACCTGTGTCCAGACTGCCAGTGATGACCGAGAATGTGAGAACCAGCTGGTGCTGCTGCTCGGTTTCAACACCTTCGACTTCATCAAAGTCCTCCGTCAGCACCGCCGCATGAGTAAGTGGGGAATATGGCGTAGTCATTTGTTATTTGATCCTGTGCCCCAGTGAGGTTCATAACCATGTGTTGTTTTACAGTTCAGTATTGTACCATGCTTGCAAGTGCTCAGAGTGAGGCAGAGAAGGAGCGAATTATTGGAAAGATGGAGTCTGATCAGGAGCTGTCCAAAATCCTTTACCAACTACAAGAGACTGAGAAGGAGGATATTATCCGTGTAAGACATCTTATTCATAAAATCAAAGTAGCAAATGGATGCTGTTGTTTAGTCCTAAGCATTTGTCCTTTGTTTTGGTTTTTGTTTGTAGGAGGAAAGGTCTCGCAGAGAGAGGGTGAGGAAGTCTCGGGTTGATGACTTGGAGGCTATGGACATCGATCATGGAGAGGTAAATAACTGTTCACACATCAGCTGCAGTCATGCAACGGGTTATCAATCCCCATCAGATTTCAGTTTAAGCTAATCACCCCACATTAAAAACGCAGTAAAACTGGTATATGACTCTTTTCATAACAATATTTCTATCTGTGTTTTTGTCTGCATTCTATTTATTGTTCAAGATGCTTAGATATTCACTGTCTGAACAAAAAGGTCTCAACCACTGCACACAACCTCGTACTTCTGACATAGCGTCCCTTTTCATTGTGTATTGTAAGCAGCTGTTTCTCTTCTCTGTTCAAGGCTTGCTGGGATGTTTAGTGATGCAGACCAAGCTGGTGGTGTCACTTTAAAACATCTTTCTTTCTCAGATCATAATCATTCATTTAGAGAAATTTTGTTATACTGTCTAGTAAATAACCAAAAGTCTCGCTGGTTTGAGTTATGACACCTCAGTAAAAGAGCTTTTCTGATGCTTTTTGGGGTTTAATGTCCTTTTTAGCGTGTTTAACATGTCTCCTCCTTATGATTGAGCTCGATTATAAACAAGGCTAAATGTCTGCCGCTTTAGAACTTCCCCCTTTCCCCTTATTTATGGTGCCAGCAACTACCTAAAACATCTTGTTCCCCCAGCCTTCACAGAATGATCCTTCCAGTGTGATGCCCTAACATTGTTTTGTAGTCAGATTAAGCCTCTAGACCCCCAGTAGCAAGCCCACTGTGGACCAGAGAATCAGTGCAGAGTTGTTGACAATAAGGGGCCCTCTATAATAAAAAGGAAGGTTTCCTGGATATAAGTCAATGTGAACTTACCCTAGCAGTCATCATAATCAATCTATGAACCTGATTTAAGGCATAATACGACCTCTTTAATGACAAGATGTGACCGGGGGTTGTACCACAAAGCAAAACTTGATATTAAACCGTGGCTGTTGAGTTCGAAGTTGTTGTTTACTGTGCCATGAAAATGGCTCTTTAATAACTCAACCAGATAGTCATTGTGACGGACACTAAACTCAGGACCAAGTCAGAAACGGTTTCTTAGAACTATTTAGAACTACAACTTAGTAGCAGAAAATGGATCTCATTTTAACTGATTAATGATTGGGGTGTTCTGTGCAGCCATGATTTATTCCTAGTTTAAGGAATAACATCAGATCCTTCAGAAATTGCATTCATGTAACAGAATCCTAATTATAAGTTTGGTTAAGAAAGCTGATTTTACAACAAAACATACTGAGAATAGTATTGGTAACAATATCGCTGTAAATATATATTTAATTAATCCATATTTCTTAATAGGACTCAGATTAAGCAGTACATTTTTTATATGAGGGATAGGACAGGAGGAAAGGATAATGCTTGCTCAAACAACAGTTGCTGAATATTCTATTAAAACCATATTTTTTTGTTTTAGTCTTAAAGTAGTGCTTTACGAGTTATTTAGAATTAGATGAGAGGGATCAATATTATTCAAATGTTAAACCACCTAGGCACTTTTTACTGTGTCTGTAGTGTCTCTTTTCTCCAATACAGCAGCAGCAGTGGTGCTTTCACTGCAGTTATCTTTGTGGGAGGTTTTTTATCTGACAATTAAATGCATTAAAAGTTTTTTCTTTGAATATGTTTTTCCCCTCTGTTACACATTCAAAAAGAAGCTTTGTCTTTTATACCAGGACAGCCTATATTGCAGATTTTGCAGGTTACAGTTTCTTAAACATCCATGATAATGCCATGAATGTTTTCATAAATGTTATCATTATCCATTCTTCTTTAGTCGATGGCTCCTCGACAAGTGCTGGACCTCGAGGACCTTGCCTTCACACAGGGGAGTCACTTCATGGCAAACAAGCGTTGCCAGCTGCCAGACGGCTCATTTCGCAAACAACGCAAAGGTTATGAAGAAGTTCATGTTCCTGCACTCAAACCCAAGCCCTTTTCTGATGATGAGGTTTGTTGATCAGATGGGATAAAATGGCAAAAAATACCACGATAATTTCTTTGGTAGGAATTGTGCAGCACTATATGTGTCTGATAATCGTGCTATTTTGTCATCAGGTGCTTGTTTCCATTGAGAAGTTGCCTAAATACGCTCAGGCTGGATTTGAAGGCTTCAAAACTTTGAATCGCATCCAGAGCAGGCTGTTCAAAACCGCCATGGAGACTGATGAGAACCTGCTTGTTTGTGCTCCAACTGTAAGCACATTTTTTTAAACCAGAACCCATAATTACAATTTTCTTCAGTGTATTTCCACTTTAACTTAGCACTTCTTTGTTCACGTAGGGAGCTGGTAAGACAAATGTTGCTTTGATGGCAATGCTGAGAGAAATCGGAAAGCACATAAACATGGATGGAACCATCAATGTGGACGACTTCAAAATCATCTATATCGCTCCCATGCGCTCACTGGTGCAGGAGATGGTGGGAAGTTTTAGTAAGGTAAGCCCAGAAGAAGCAGTATTTTAAAGACGTAATCAGTTAATATCGTTGCCTTGTGATCTGAATCATGAACTTACTTTCTCTTTATTCAGCGCTTGGCGAGCTATGGCATCACCGTCTCAGAGCTGACAGGAGATCACCAGCTCTGCAAAGAGGAGATCAATGCCACACAAATCATCGTCTGCACACCGGAGAAATGGGACATCATCACACGTAAAGGTGGAGAGCGAACCTACACCCAGCTTGTACGGCTGATCATCATTGTAAGTCCTGAGCATGTGGTAATACGTAGTTTGGTGTTTTGGTTAGCATTAGGTGCAGATTGCAAAAGCTGATTATGATAAAGTGAATATGTCTTGTAGGATGAAATCCACCTTCTGCACGATGACCGTGGACCTGTGCTTGAATCTCTTGTTGCGAGGACCATTCGTAACGTGGAGCTGACTCAGGAGGATGTGCGTCTGCTGGGCCTCAGTGCCACACTGCCCAACTATGAGGATGTGGCTACCTGCCTGCGTGTAGATCCTGCCAGAGGACTCTTCTACTTTGACAATAGGTGTGTCCCTTAGAGTAATATAAAAAAGAAGATGCATACATAAGGCAGTGACATAACATTAACTGTTTTAAAGTAGTCTATTATTGAAACTGTCGAACATTTTTTGTCATACCAGCTTCAACAGTTCAGTAATTCAACTTACAGCCCTGAGACGTTTATGTTCACATTTATCCCTAAAGCCGTTATAGAAAAATAAACAAGGTGCTCATGTTTATCAGACTGTCTTGATTGTTGAAACAGTAGACATGAACAGTTTAAAAAGGAATTTAGGATGTGCCCAATCATGATGCATTATGATACTGAATTGCATCAAATCTTTACAGACTTATTGTAATAGAATCTGAAGACAAGTGAAGATGCAGAATTCTGGCTTCATGTCACTTCATGTTCAAACGAGCTTGAGCCACTAATCACAGATTCACAGTGTGTTTTCCTGTTTCCGCTGTTTGCTAAATAATGTGTCTTTTCCTGTAGTTTCCGCCCTGTGCCGCTGGAGCAGACATATGTAGGCATCACAGAGAAGAAGGCCATCAAACGTTTCCAAATCATGAATGAGATTGTCTATGAAAAGATCATGGAGCATGCTGGAAAGAATCAGGCAAGTCCTATCACACTCTGTTAGGATCCTGGATATGAATCATTAAAACTACAGCAATTTTAGTGCTGCTTTACAAGAATTGAATATATTGCCTACATTGTGAGTCTCAATTTTTTTTCTTGCTCTTAAGAATGCTGAGAACAACAGTTTGTTAAAATATATTAACCTAATCATTTAAATATTGCTGTTCCCCATTAGGTGCTGGTATTTGTCCATTCCAGGAAGGAGACTGGAAAGACTGCTAGAGCCATCAGAGACATGTGTCTCGAGAAAGACACGCTGGGTCTTTTCCTCAGAGAGGGTTCAGCTTCAACTGAAGTCTTGAGAACTGAAGCAGAGCAATGCAAGGTGAGCTAATACTACTGAGCTAAAACCTCTACAGTGTGTCATATCACGATTCTGACAGACTGACATCTCGTGTTTTAAATCAGAATCTAGAGCTGAAGGATCTGCTGCCTTATGGTTTTGCAATTCATCATGCTGGTATGACCAGAGTGGACCGTACGCTGGTGGAGGATCTGTTCGCTGATCGTCACATCCAGGTTCTGGTGTCTACAGCCACTCTGGCATGGGGTGTGAACCTGCCTGCACACACTGTGATCATTAAAGGGACTCAGGTTTACAGCCCAGAGAAAGGACGATGGACTGAACTCGGGGCCCTGGACATTTTACAGGTCAGTGCAAAGCCTGGATGCTGCACTAAAACAAGTGCTAGTCTCTTGTCTCCTTTCATGAGAGCAAATCTGAAAAGCCCTGGAGTTCTGTTGATCATGTTTCTTGGCCAACATGTTCAATCACAGACCAGTTCATGTTTTTTTGAGCAATATTGGCAAACTAAAATGTGTTGTGACAAGCCAGTAGGACTTATTGATGCTTGTATATCTTTTTGACTTGATAACTGTGAACAGTTTCAGAACCTAATCCTTCCCAAGCTTACAAAAGTTCTGTCAGAGCCTGGCCTGTCCTCATGTGCTGTATATTCATGGGCCCGATCCCATTTCAAGATTGTTAAGACAGTCCGACTTTACTAACAAAGGCTTTTAAGTGCAGTTTCCCGGCTGTCTTATGACTGAAGTCCATTTTGTGAGGCTTGAATGAATGCATCGCTGAAACATGAATATATAATGAATCAATTAAAGTTGCTCCTTATCTCTGACTTACCTGCACACTTGGACAAAGTTAATTCTCCAGAGGTTTTCTTTTTGCATCCTCAAGCTTCACTTTGCAGTTTGTACAGTGTGTAATGAGCTGCTGTACAAGTGATCCACAAAACTGAGAGAAGTTTAAACACCCTGAAACTAAAGATGCTAGTGCTTTTACATTTTTGTGAGCAGTCACCTCTCTTTCCCACAGTAACACTCGGCAGCATTATCTGATGCTTTTTTCAAAGGGGCTTGAGACATACCTGTTCATTTTAGCTTTGAACTTTGTACGGTTACAGTTTTCTTATGTTATGGTCTGTTATGTTTATACTTTGTTGTTGCTTTTGATTCTCAGTATTATTTTGAGGCATGTGATTTTTATTCTGTGAAAGGCACTGTACTAAATACAATGTACTCACTGACTCAGTAATCTACATAAGAAATACTCTTGCCTGTTGACTAATTTGATAAACAATGCTTGATTTCAGATGCTTGGCCGAGCTGGTCGTCCTCAGTATGACACCAAGGGAGAAGGAATCCTGATCACATCCCACGGAGAGCTGCAGTACTATCTGTCTCTGCTCAACCAGCAGCTGCCCATAGAGAGCCAGATGGTGGGCAAGCTGGCAGACATGCTTAATGCAGAGATTGTACTGGGCAACGTGCAGAATGTGAAGGTTAGCAGCATGGATACTCTGGTTAGAACATGCCGTTGAAATCTGGTATTTCTCTAATCAGATTTTTTATGTTTGTTATTTTAGGACGCAGTGAACTGGCTTGGCTACACATACCTTTATGTGCGCATGCTCAGAAACCCCACCCTGTACGGTGTCTCCCATGATGACCGCAGTTCAGACCCACTGTTGGAAAGACGCAGGACGGACCTAATTCACACGGCAGCCAGCATCCTTGACAAAAACAGCCTCATCAAATATGACAAGAGGACTGGCAGCTTCCAGGTATGCAAGTTTTCTGCTTAAATCATGTTGGGTCAGTGTTATGAACTTACAGACTATATCTATCATTATTGACTTTTTCCCCTCTAAATCTACAGGTTACAGACTTGGGCCGCATTGCCAGCCACTTCTACATCACTCATGACTCCATTCAAACGTACAATCAACTGCTGAAGCCCACGCTGAGTGAGATCGAGCTCTTCAGGGTCTTTTCACTCTCCTCAGAGTTCAGAAACATCACCGTGAGAGAGGTTTGTTGACCGCAGATAGATATTTTGATCCAATTATGACCCTCTACTATTAAACTTGCTATTGAACATGTTGAATTGAAATATTGATCAATGTTTTGGTCCTGTAGGAGGAGAAGTTGGAGCTGCAGAAGCTGTTGGAGAGAGTTCCCATACCTGTGAAGGAAAGCATTGAGGAGCCCAGCGCAAAGGTAACTTTTAAACGAATGTGTAAAGATTTGTCCAATACTTAGATGAAGCCATTATTGATCCTGAGGGAAGTTCAAGGCCTGAACAAATTAATGTTAAAAAAAATCTGAAAGCAGTAGTGGTGGGAGAAAAAAATCTATTCAGAAAAATATCTGGATTTTTTGTTTGACAATTTTGAAATTGATTTTTTTGTTCACAAATCTTTGTTTTTCCCAATTTTAAATTCCTCATTTTAGTCTGTGTTAATAAGTCACTTTTAAATGCAATCCAGGCTTTTGAAGAGAGTATAAACAGCTGGTTAAAATATATTGCTGAATAAATCCTAAAAACTGATTAACCTGTGATATGTATTTTTCCTGATATAGTCTGTAGGCAACATCTGATTCATCTTTTTCACCGGTGTTAAAAAAAAGCTAACTAAAGATTGCAAAAATCGGCAATATCATAGAAAAGCAATTTGAATCGAATCGGCACCTAAAAAAATCGTAAAAAATCAAATCAGGAGAAAAGCGTATCGTTCCAGCCCTGGAAAGCAGTATAAACTTCTCTGTAAGTTCAGTTCAAGATTATGGTTCTTTCTGTGTTAACATGCATGTTTTTTTCTTTTTTCTTCTTCACGGTGAAGCATTGCTGAAATCTTATGACAGATCTTAAGTCAAATGGTTTGTCTCTCTATTTCAGATTAATGTGCTGCTCCAGGCGTACATCTCCCAGCTCAAACTGGAGGGCTTTGCTTTGATGGCCGACATGGTGTATGTTACACAGGTACATTAAACCTTTTTTACTGTTGTTGTCAAATTTGTGTTGTGTTGTTTTTGTTTCCCTGAATCGTAGTTTTCATCCATTTGTTCTGTAGCACATTTCTCTAGTTGAAGTATCTTTCAATACACAGACAGACAAATGTAGAAAAGATAAAATGCACATCTGTTGGTAGGTCTACCTTGTGCAGAGGTCAACTAACAGGCAGGACAGACCACTGATTAGCAACCAGACCAGCAACAACAATAAACATGATAATGCTGTAAGGAAGAGGGGCAGGGCACACGACACACAAAAAGCAGACTGTAATCAAACAGATTGTGTATACTGTACGTGATTGTCCATACATTTTGGTGCCCCAAGAAATAGCAGTGGGCAGACTTTAAACTCTGTACAGCACATCAGTTTCCTGTTCTAAACTGACCCTACTGTATGTCAAACTGCATTAACTATAACTAAAACTATCTATCAATTTAGGCCAGTGCCATTTACTGTTACTTTTGGGGGTTGCTGGCCAACTTTTCTCTTTACAATCTGTCAAGTTACAGAGAACACATCACACAGGCAGGGATGTTGTTACAGGCTCAAAAAGCTTTAATTCTGTATTATGGCACCAGCTTCATCATTCTCCTTTCACTTTGTCCTTTGACTTGTTTCCACCTGTGACTTTTTCAGAGTGCTCCTTGCTCTGAATTGGTCAAAGTTGCATGATTTCATTAATTGAAATGAAGGTAAAAAGAAAACTCAAAACAAGTTAGACTTTCTGTTGGCTTGTTGAGCTTTGGCAGATCTAACTTTGATTGTTTTTATGGAAACACGCTACAGAAGATCAGATCAGATTTTTGGAATGAGCAGGTCCTGAAACTTGACTGACTTCACATGTGCCTGGAATGTGTTGTATATTCTTGTCATTAATCTCATTCTCTCAGTTAGTGAGCTTATAAAACATGAATCAAACTGTTGAATTTGGGACCTGATGTTGAGATGTCCTTCCTCAAAAATAAAAATATTATTTTATGTTTCCTCACAGAGTGCTGGAAGGTTGATGAGAGCCATATTTGAGATTGTGCTCAACAGAGGTTGGGCTCAGCTGACCGACAAGACCATGAATCTCTGCAAGATGATTGACAAAAGAATGTAAGTCTGTAATGTTTATTGTTTATTCGAAGCCCCATTAGCTGCAGCACAGCTACAGCTATTCTTCCTGGGCTCCAACAAAATTATACATACATTATAAAAGCAATAAAATTAAAAAGAAAAATGTTGTCTTAGGTATTGAGAAATTCCCAACACTAGCATGTCTGGTGTTGTGATTATGACTTTCTGCACTAGAAGTGAGCTTTTCAAACAAATCATACGGTGTTCTTGAAACCGATAAAAATTTCTAATCACGATCAGCAGTGAATACAGAAGCATGTAGAATAGGCTGTAGTGCTTTTACTTGGCTGATGACGGCACTTCATGTTCTGACTTTTTGTGGTCGACAGGTGGCAGTCCATGTCTCCACTACGACAGTTCAAGAAGCTGCCAGAGGAGGTGATCAAGAAAATAGAGAAGAAAAACTTCCCCTTTGAGCGTCTCTATGATCTCAACCACAATGAGATTGGTGAGTTTTTCCTCCTCAAGATGCTCACAAAGTTCTTTCTTTCTGTTTGGAGCAGAATTAAAAGTCCTTTTTTTGATTTCCAGGTGAGCTCATCAGAATGCCTAAAATGGGAAAGACGATCCACAAGTACGTTCACCAGTTCCCTAAGCTGGACCTGGCTGTCCATCTGCAGCCGATCACCCGTTCCACACTGAAGGTGGAGCTCACCGTCACACCCGACTTTCAGTGGGATGACAAGGTTGGGGGATGGACCGACAGAATGATGCATCTGTCTCCTCCTTATTTCTCTGCATTCTGAGTTGTTTTTATTCTCTTTCATAGATCCATGGATCTTCTGAAGCTTTCTGGATCCTGGTTGAGGATGTGGACAGCGAGGTCATCCTGCACCACGAGTACTTCCTGCTCAAAGCAAAGTATGCCCAGGATGAACATTTGGTGACTTTCTTTGTCCCTGTGTTCGAGCCTCTGCCACCACAGTACTTCATCCGTGTCGTATCAGACAGATGGCTCTGTAAGTCACATCCTTCAGAGATGCATAAGAGAATTCAATATTTATCTATCCATTTAACTCACATTTTTCTGTTTCTTTTTAGCCTGTGAGACTCAGCTCCCAGTATCTTTCCGTCACCTGATTCTACCTGAGAAATATCCCCCACCAACAGAGCTGCTGGATCTGCAGCCACTGCCCGTCACTGCCCTCAGAAACTCTGCGTTTGAGGCTTTGTACCAGAACAAGTTCCCCTTCTTTAACCCCATCCAGACACAAGGTGCGAAACATGAAAAAATAAATAAGAACTCTTTCTACAATCTGTATTTTTAACCTTTTTTTTATCTGAGTCATCATTATTTAGTCTTGCTCAGGGGCTAACAGTCTATTACAGTTTTTTATATTTATGTTGTTGTGTCTTTGTCTCTTCAGTGTTCAATGCTGTGTACAACAGCGACGATAATGTTTTTGTTGGAGCTCCCACCGGCAGTGGAAAGACCATCTGTGCAGAGTTTGCTATCCTGAGGATGCTGCTACACAATGCAGAGGGTCGCTGTGTCTACATCACCCCTATGGAAGCACTGGCCGAACAGGTATACAGTCATTTTGGAGAAAGAAAGAAAAACTTGTTTCTTTTTTTCTAGCTATAGTATGTTATAGAAAGTATTCACAGCCGGATCATTTGAAGATTTTTTCTGATACAAGTAGGCTTTCCATGTTCACTCTAAAATTTTGGGGTTATGGGGGTGGGTTCTGCTTATTTGTTTGTTGCCAATCACAAGAAGTAAATGGAAGTTTTTTTGTCTTTTAGGTGTTCATGGACTGGCACCAGAAATTCCAGGATGTCCTGAACAAAAAAGTGGTGCTTCTGACTGGAGAAACCAGCACGGATCTGAAGCTATTAGGAAAAGGTGACATCATTGTCAGTACCCCTGACAAATGGGACATCCTGTCACGTCGCTGGAAACAGAGGAAGAACGTGCAGAACGTCAGCCTGTTCATTGTGGATGAGGCTCACCTCATTGGAGGAGAAAATGGAGTATGAACAAAACATTACTTTTACTGGATTTCATGTATTTATTATGAGCTCGAATAGTGATTTTTAGCTTTGGTTCCTTATACTATTTCTGTTTTTGTTCATCAGCCTGTGTTGGAGGTCATCTGCTCCAGGATGAGGTACATCTCCTCACAGATTGAGCGCCCCATCCGCATCGTGGCCCTCAGCTCGTCCCTGTCCAATGCCAAAGATGTGGCTCACTGGCTGGGCTGCAGCACCACGGCAACCTTCAACTTCCACCCCAATGTCAGACCTGTTCCTCTGGAGCTTCACATCCAGGTCAGCAGACAATGGGACAGTACACCAAATTCACAACTCTGCATTAATCACTTAAAAAGCACAAGTGTTTGTTTCTAATTTGATTTTATCTTCTCTCGGGTTCAGGGCTTCAATGTGAGCCACACTCAGACCCGTCTGCTGTCCATGGCAAAGCCGGTCTATCACGCCATCATGAAGCACTCTCCCTCAAAGCCAGCTGTGGTGTTTGTCCCATCTCGCAGACAGACTCGACTCACAGCCATCGATATCCTCACCTTCTGTGCGGCTGACGTGGTTCCTCAGAGGTTTGTCACCACAGAATATCTGAAGATGAGAAAGACAGTTCCAAAAAAAGGATGAAAGGATGATCAGTGTTTGTCTCTCCTTAGGTTCCTGCATTGCACTGAGAAAGACCTTGCTCCTTTCCTCGACAAAATCAATGACTCTACTCTGAAAGAAACTCTTGCCAATGGTGTGGGCTACCTGCACGAGGGTCTGTCTGCAACTGAACGCAAAATAGTGGAGCAGCTCTTCAACTCGGGTACATTCCTGCTTCACACCTTTAGCTAAGGCTATTTTAAATTCCTTGGAGTAAATAAATAATTCATCCTGGTATGTTGTGGTCCTCAGGTGCTGTGCAGGTGGTGGTATCTTCTCGATCACTCTGCTGGGGCATCAACATCTCCGCTCACCTCGTCATCGTCATGGACACACAGTATTACAATGGAAAAATCCATGCGTAAGTGTACATAAATAAATGCATCTGTTTTTTGTGTACTGTGAATGACTTGGATCTACTTAGTGGCTGCTTTCTTTCTTAGGTATGTGGACTATCCCATCTATGATGTCCTCCAGATGGTAGGCAAGGCCAACAGACCAATGCTGGATGATGAGGGGCGCTGTGTCATTATGTGTCAGGGCTCCAAAAAGGTTCGGAGTAGCATCAGTTTTGACCTTTGACGCTTTTTAAAATGGGGAATTATGGTAAACGTAGCTATTTTCCAGCAGTATGGAAAAACAAATTTGTTTTCTTTACAGGACTTCTTCAAGAAGTTCCTGTATGAGCCTCTGCCGGTGGAGTCTCACTTGGACCACTGCCTCCACGACCACTTCAATGCTGAGATTGTTACCAAGACTGTGGAGAACAAGCAGGACGCCGTGGACTACCTGACATGGACTTTCCTCTACCGGCGTATGACCCAGAACCCCAACTACTACAACCTGCAAGGTGAGACTTAGCCAGGACCATTTAGTGCTGAGGTCACACTTGCTGTTGATGACACTGTCATGGGCTTCAGGGTACACATGACTGTAGGGCAGGGATTTCTAAACTGCGGCCCAGGGGCCAAATGCGTCCTGCTGCCCTTTTTGAATTGGCTCCTGAATAGTTAAATGAATAAAGACATTTTGATTACAGCAGTGAATACCATCAATCATAAACATTTTCTGCCACATTTACTTTGTCACAAGGTCTTGTTTACAAAGTATTGTAATATTCATGTTTAAGCACCAACATTCTTGCAGTTTGCTCTTGTTTTGTGTCTGACTGTGAAGATAAGCAGTTCGTGTCTCCCATCTCTGCTGCTCAGAGGGTCATTATTGCCCTGACTAGGTGTAAATCCAGTGACAGCCCCGGGTTACAAGAGCCCATTAACAGTTGACAACCCACCCCTAAACCCTAAAATTTTAACTTAAATACACTAAAAGTGAGGTGCAGGAAGTGGCTCAGTCATCTGTGTATTCCTTTCTTTATGTGGCCCTTAATTTGAATAGTTTGGGCACCCCTGCTGTAGGGGAGTGTAGAGGTGGAAAGAATGTGATGGTCAACGCAGCAGCAGGGACTCAACAGCTGACAGCTTTAAAGACAAACTGAAGAAACAAATCCTTAATAAAAAGCATGTCTATGGTGGATCATTGTCTCTTTATGAACCGCTTGTCAAAACTGCAGACAATAATATATTGTTTTAAAAGTCAAAGACATCAGATGTCCAGTTTTCTGTGTCTGTGCTCTAGCTACATAAGCTGTTGTCCTCAAACTGGACAGCCCAGATCAAGATTTAGTCTGTGGTTCCTCTACAGCTGTTCACATCCCATGTTCTTTTTATGATTTATGATGCAGTCTACTGTTTTAAGGCTACCAAAAAAATTTTGAAAGAGAAGAATTTGTTGAACTGTGTGAACTACGCAAAAGTGCAATGGGTTGACTGATTTCTTTTCCGCTGTTTATTTAATGTAATGACATCTGAAGCCGGAGCAGAAACCACTAGCCATTTGTTGCCCATGCTGATCTGATGCATTTATCAATGATCGATGTTGAATATGTTCCGTTACAGAGGCAATATAATAGCATCTTCCTTAGGTGTCATCATGTTTGTATTCATCACTGCCAGTGCTATCTGTTATGCAATCTAGCTGTATCCCTGAGAATCATGCATCGCATTAAGCCAGTTACATTCACATGAATGAAAATGACAGCTGTACATGAATGAACTCACAAGATTAACCAGCAAGCACATCTGCGGCCTCATAGGCAAAGAGTATCTTTAAGAGAAGGTTCAAATTTCGCTGCATGGAGAAGGAATTGAATGTTTTGTGTTAACGTTTTCAGGGATGTCCCATCGTCACCTGTCAGACCACCTGTCCGAGCTGGTGGAACAAACACTGCAGGACTTGGAGCAGTCCAAGTGCATCAGCATCGAGGACGAGATGGATGTTGCTCCACTAAATTTGGGCATGATTGCTGCTTACTATTACATCAACTACACCACCATTGGTTTGTACTCTCAAGAAACGCCTCATCACATTAACAGAAAGACTTTACCCTTTATGAGCTGAAAATGACTGACTTGCTACCTGCCTGTGTTTGTCACAGAGTTGTTCAGCATGTCTCTGAACGCAAAGACAAAGATCCGTGGACTGATTGAGATCATATCCAACGCAGCAGAGTACAAGAACATTCCCATCAGACATCACGAAGATGCACTTCTCCGACAGGTAAACATGATCACATCCGAGCGTGTTTCTGCACTACATTATTGACATTTACTTTTAAAGTCCTTGCAGTAAAACCGTTTTAATCTCTTTGGTTTTTTTTTAGCTGGCACAAAAGGTTCCCCACAAACTGAACAACCCCAAGTTTAACGATCCTCACGTGAAGACAAACCTCCTGCTTCAGGCTCATCTCTCCAGGATGCAGCTGAGTGCTGAGCTCCAGTCTGACACAGAGGAGATCCTGAGCAAGGTACAGATCCATGGACTCTTCAGGAAGTCCCTGTGTTTATGAAATCAGGCATATTGGTAGCACATCCTTTATGTCGGTCCAAAACCTTTTATCTCCTTTTTTATGATTTTTATTTTTTCCATTAGGAGTGCTGTTGTTCGCCTTATATATTAATGAGTGGGTTTTTATCATTTTTAAACCTTTTTAAGACAAAATATATATTCAGGACAGTCCAAAATGTATCCATTCAGTTGTAGAGCTGTTTTTCTCCATCTGAAAAGTAGCCATTTTTGACATTAGAGGTTTGTCACTGGCAACAATGATGAGTAAATCTCTTTGTGCAAGTCTCGTGCTGTCCAGGAAAAATTCTATTCAGCCAGAATTATTTTTTTTTAATCAGAGTTCCTCAAAATAGATGGAATTGTAATCTGAAAGAGAGAAAGTATGACAGTAGGTTATGGGCAAAAGTAAGAAGAATTAGACTGCATGTAAAGAAGGGCATCATATCAGCATTAAGTGACCACCATTCTTTTTCAGGCAGGTGCAACAGCCTTTGTCGACTTTTTATTCAATTTTCTACTTCCTATATCAGGGTTCCCACGTGTCCTGGAAAACCTGGAAAATGATTGCCCAATTTTCTAGTCATGGAAAACATACGGAAAATGAGGAAAAAAGTGAAATGTCCTGGAAAAGCTTAAATTGTCCTGGAAAATGTACAAGTGAAGTACGAAATGAAGTAAAAATGTATTTGGTAACTAATGTACACATGGCCAGAAACTGTGAGTAGGTAAATAATGCAAGTTAATGCATCAAATATAAAAACTCAAAACAATGGGGACAAAAAGAAATAATAAAAAAGTGAAAAAATAAAATTTAGGCTAAATTAACTAAATCTATTCATAAAAAGCAGAGTAAATAAAGATTAATAAATATGTATAGCTAGCAGACAATGTTTGTGCTGGAGAGTTAGAAACAAAGACATTCTAAGATCAATATGATCAATAGCTACAGATATTGTTCATCAACTTCTAATCTTGTTTTTTGGAAGGCTAACTAATTGAAAACTGCCCACAGCAACAATGTAACTTCAGTTGGTTTTGTGACACTAGAAAAAGTCCTGGAAAATGTCCTGGAAAAGTCCTGGAAAATGATTTCCAGAAAAGAGTGGGAACCCTGTATATTTGTCTTATTTTTCATGTCTCACTAAACAAGGAATATTTAGGTTGTAAATAGTGTTAACTGTTATTGTTTCATACATGCATTTATGAGTTTGAGTTTTGCATTATATTATCATCAAATACTTGTTTGAGCATGCAAGTGTTCATGGTCGTAGCCATAGAGGCACATCCTCTAAATCTGACCTCCGTAGAAAGAAGAACATAGATGAGACGACTGACTGTGGCAGGCAGACTCCTCATGTTACTAAAGGAAATTTAAGGTGGTGTAAGAACACAAAGTGTTGTGACTAAATTGTCCCTGAGAATGTCTCACAGAAGCTTTGGAAATGAGAGCGAACCTTGTAAAATGAACTGGTGTGTTGCGTTTGCAGGCTGTTCGTCTCATTCAGGCCTGTGTCGACGTGCTGTCCAGTAACGGCTGGTTGAGTCCCGCTCTGGCTGCCATGGAGCTGGCTCAGATGGTCACTCAGGCCATGTGGTCCAAAGACTCGTACCTCAAGCAGCTGCCCTTCTTTACCTCAGAGCACATCAAGCGCTGCACAGATAAGGTACTGAAGACAGTCATTTTACCTAAAACTAAAATAAAACCAAATGTTCTCCCTCACTTCTCATTGTCACACATCAATATTCTCCCTGTTTTTCTCTTCAGGGGGTGGAGAGCATCTTTGACATCATGGAGATGGAGGATGAAGACAGAACTGCTTTGCTGCAGCTCTCAGACGCTCAGATGGCTGACGTGGCTCGCTTCTGTAACCGCTACCCCAACATTGAGCTGTCATATGAAGTGGCAGAAAAGGACAACGTTAAGAGGTTTGTTCAGATCCTCTCAGCTGTACTGGCTGCATTACACTCCAATGCACACAGGGCATTGTAATATTACACAGAAATGAACATTTACACCATTAACATCCATGCTGAGTAATCAGCCTGGTATTGTAGGACAGCCTTTATAAATGTTGACAAAGTTAATCATGTCTTATGATTATGCAGTTTATCATCATTTGACCTAAGACAGAGGATTCATATGCTCTCTGCCCTGAATCACAATTTCAGTCTCTTAGTGTATAAACTGTCTTACAACCGTATGCATTACACAAATAGAATAACTATTTTGCATTTGTGTAGTTTTGTGGAGCTTGTGCATCAGTTTTTAGCAGCTGCTGCAAACAAGCGAGCATTTTCATCATTGTAACTCTAAATCTGAGATCTTCCTTCATTAGCCCTTGCAGTGAGAATGTTTGAAGTTTTGTTTAAAATGTTGTTTTAAACACAACTGACAAGAGCAAGTACCAATTGAGTGTGCTAAAGCATCACAGAAAGCTAAAGAGGCTATCTACCAGGATAATATCAAGGTTACAGTCATGTTTCCAGAGCAAGCTGTGAAGTATTTAGTCAATGACTGTGGGAATTGAGTTGTGATTGCAGTTTGTTACTATGGTTACGTTAATAATGTCAGGAGTGAGTGCATGATTAAAGTGAATCCAATCTAGAAAATGTTTCACAGCATGGATGTTAATGCAAGGAGATGCAAAATGAAACGGTGTGTTCAAACTCATCTGATGTATTTGTCCTTCATTTTTCACAGTGGCAGTCCAGTCCTGGTCCAGGTTCAGCTGGAGAGAGAGGAGGAGGTGACCGGGCCTGTCATTGCACCACTCTTCCCCCAGGTAAGAACCATTGTTTAAATTTTCTAACAGTGGTGGGCCAAATAAACTAAAAATTTAGTCTTTTTTTTCCAGAAAGGTAAAAACACAGTGTTTGTGTCTGTTTCCTTCTGTACGTAAATAAAAAACAGAATGTCTAAAGTTAAACTCGTATTAGCAAGATGTCAGCTCATGCTCTTCAATGGCAGACGGGACCGGCTGTCAAAAACATCTTGTCAGGGCGCACTCACACAAGCCTGCTGAGCTTAGCGAGCTTTGCCCCCCATAGTCTGAATCGTTTGCATAGTGTCAGTGCTCTTTGTCAGGCTTGAACAAAGTTTACTTCCCTGGCCCAGGAGGAGCTGGACTTTGGTATCACACTCTTGCTCATGCACATGCACGAGTGAGACCGCTTCTCACAGCTACAGCTCATCGGTGGGTTTCTGATCATGTGACTGAACCGTGTCTGCACTGTAGTGAAAATAAAAGAACACATTTTCTTGACTCACACAGAAGCCTTCTGCTAAAAGTAACCAGTCCTTAAAGCATGTTATTGAGGATAGCATTTTTATTTTTTTATTTTTTTGACAGTCTGATCACCCTCTTTGTTCTTTTACTCGAGCTCTGCCCCGATCAGTGACCTGAGAATGAGTGTGCCCCCAGAGAGCTACTTGTAGTGCCAATCTTAAAGCAACTGTGGTAAAGGAAATGGAAACTTTTATTTTAAAGGGACTGTGAGGAGTTTCTAAGTAATTACAAAAAAGTCTCACTTTTAGATATATGCCTGATGGAAATACACACTTTAAGATGAGTTTTATAGCATCTAAATAGGTTATCTATAAATGCTATTCCTTAGCTTCGTGGTCGGGTCGGACAGGGCTGGACTGGCCTGGATACTCAACTTCGGGAACAAGACAATTAAAACAAGAGCAAATTTATATTATTCAGACATGTCTTAGAGCACCGGGCTGTCAGTAGCGATATATAGCCGGCTACAAAACTATGATACTAAGTTTTCCAAAACTTGCTTGTTGTCACACATCAAAAACTACAGCTATGTAACTAGAAAGAGAAACATTACCTCGTCGCTTTGCATCCTGTAAGTTGTTGAAAAAAGAAGTTGTAAAGCAATGCAGAGTTCTGAGGAAGGTCCGAGCTGCATTTTTATTAGCATCAACAGACACACGCTTTCACGTCCTATGGTGCGATCCAGTTGTAGTCAGAAGTCGGAATTTCCAGGTTCCGAGTAGGAAACTAAAACTGGAACGTCCCACAAAGTCAGTATTTCCTACTGGGAACTTGGTGAAACCTTGCCACCCCCGAGTTGTCAATCAAAGATGGATGCCCCCAGTGTGAACAGTTATTTAGCTCCTGAAATAATAAATTTATTTGCACTTCTGACTGGGGTGTGTTGCTCTAGATCAGCTGTATACATAGTATTGTTAGACTTACATTTACAAAAATGCTGACATAGTGATAACCACATTCTTCATGTGATATTTGTGAACAACAACGCAGGCATGCTAACAACAGCTAACAATAGCCTGGTAGATCGGCATGTTTTTTCTGACTTCAACTGGAACGCCGATAAGTTGGAGATGATGTCACTCCCAGTTCCGATGTTACTGGAACACAGCATTACGACAGTAACCACACGTGCTCATGGGTAGCAGAGTCTTTATGTTGCCACAAATAAGATTCTCCTCATAGCACCTTTAATTAACATTCCCTTTCTTTCAGAAACGTGAGGAGGGCTGGTGGGTGGTGATCGGAGACCCTAAATCCAACAGTCTCATCTCTATCAAGAGGCTGACGCTGCAGCAGAAGGCAAAGGTCAGTGTGCTTTACTGCTCAGACAAAATTAGACACTTGGAACTAGCAAAGGCTTTGTAGCTTTACTGTCGTAAAGGTTTGTTGTTGCTGTTCTGAGGTTTAATCTGTTTAATACATGACCACTTCATATTGTATGTTAAATTGTTTGTATACCTGTCATACCTTTCTCTGGGAATGTTTGCGCTCTCCCCTGAATGTGACGCACAAGTAACCGAGTTTGAAGGTAGTGATTATTCTTTTGTGATGTCCTCCTCTTCTGCAGGTGAAGTTGGACTTTGTTGCCCCGGCGATGGGCGTTCACAACTACACGCTGTACTTTATGAGTGATGCGTATATGGGCTGTGATCAGGAGTACAAGTTCAGTGTGGATGTGAAGGAGGCTGACAGCGACGGAGACAGCGACTCAGACTGAGCAGGAACATGAAGCGGTTCATTTTTATTGGAGGGATCAGAATGTTTTTTTACTGTAGATATTAAGGCTTATCCTTGTCTGTGAGCACGTCATTACCCTTTTCATTTTATTAATCAGTTTTGTCTCCAAGCAAGTTGAATCTAAAATTTATACCAGCCCAGAATTATAATGTACAGGATCAATTTACAGATCATACAATCAGAGTAAAATACCAGTCCTTGTTCTGAGTGAGTAGATGTACTTTTATTCAACAACAGACAAAACCTAATCTGAATTAAAGGTTTGGTCTTTCACAAGGAAGCTGTGTTGCAGTGATACTTTTCCTGGTTTGTCTGAGGTGTAATTCTGGGATTGGTGATTACTTTTGTAGTACCATGTGCTGTCTTGGAATTTTTTGCAATAAAAAGAAGCCACAAATTTTCCATTTGTTTTATTCATGTATCATTTTTTTACAAACAAATCATAATTTTGTATAAGATATTTTTATAAAGACACATTGAACTCAAAGCACGGCATGGGTGGAATCAGGGTCATAGAAAAATAAAAAGGGCGACATGTTTAATATGAAGCTGTGCTGCTAGGCCATACATGAGCTGTAAAACTTGAACTATTAAGATGTGTGGTGCCTTCAGGGCCACACTGCCCTCAGTGTAACTTGCAGTAACTGTTACCATTCAGCGAGAGGTGTGTTCTTGTCAGCATTTAGTCTTCTTCATGAAACCTCCAGATGGCGATATCGCCGTCGTCGCTGCAGGACACCAGCAGCCCGGCCTCCTTTGGATTCCAGGAGACACAGTTGACATCTTGGGTGTGAGCTTTGGCCACCTGAGCTGAGAGTGAGAACACGGGCTGGTCTGGATCAGACGAGTCGTCCTCCTTGAACACGCGTATTGCATCGTCTCCACAGGCTGTAGCCAGAGCACCAGTATGCCGACACCTGCACAGAGATCAGTGTTTTTGTTTTCTGTCTGATCTGACCGATAAACCAGGAACACAGACATTCAAATGCTGAGAAAGTATTTTATTACTGAACTCATTTTTCACATGTTCTGCTGCCAAGGGGCTCTCAAACTATGACAATAAATGACAAAGGAAGCCAAGAATCACATCTACAATCCTATTCCTCAAAAACCAGCAGCCTTCATGACCGTTTTAGACATGTATGATTCTGCCAAGCTGTGAAATTTGCAGCAATCCTCGTAACACCGCGACGTTCAGAGGAAGGTGAAACTTTGAATGTTTGTCTTTCCTCAAAACCTTGTGCCTGAGCCTTGTTTCTGTTAAAACCAACACTAAGAACCATGTTACACCTTGTAGACCTCAGCAAACACAAATGATGACATTTCTCTCCAAAGTCAGATTGTTTGTTTAAACTAGACAAAAGCAAAAGCTGGACTCATTGCTCTGCAGTCAGAGGAGAACCTTAAAGCGGCCATTTTGTGTTTTTTTTGAGTGTGTGCCGCTTTGAGTGTTTAACATGTCTCTGCCCGATAGAGTACTTCTACACACAAGACAAAGAGTCTAAGAGGTTCTCTCCCTCTTCCATGTTTATAGCTTTGATAGCTGTCTGAAGCCCTTGAACCTTCCAGCCTGAATAGACCTACCAGCGTCCCAGCTTTGTTTCATCAGCAGTTGAGGCAAAACATGGGATCTTCAAGAGAAAAGCCACCACTGCATGGTTGAAGAGTATCATCACAAAGTCGGGCAGTGTGCAAGATGACTAATGCCTAAATGACATACTTTTCTGACCTCTTAATAGTGTGTTGTTTTGCTGCTGAGAAGTACCTCTGGGTCAAAATGTGTCTCCTTATTGTGATGTAAAGCCAAATACTGAGAACTAGCAAGAGTACAGCCCCCATGTCCTGTGTGTTGGTTTGTTTGGACATCACATCTGTCTCACAACAATCGAAGTTTGCTCTTCCATGGAGGACAAATACCAATACCAAGTAGAGCTGTGTTGGGTTGAGCAGACACCACAAATGGAAAAGCATCAAATCTAAAAATCTTTACCTGCTACCATGAGTTGTGTGCAGACACAAAAAGATGGAAAACTTACCAGGCGACATCGTACACTGTTCTTGCATGGTACCCAGACAGAGTGCAAACACACTTCCACGACAAATCTCCTGAAAAAGAAAGAAAATATCAAGGTAGTGATTGAAAAGAAAAGAAAAGGCATTCAAGACTTGTATTTTACAAAGATCTGAATTTTGTCTCACCTCCTGCTCCACTTTCAACGGAATAATCCTTCCAGATCTTGACGGTGCGGTCGTCACTGCACGAGGCCAGCCTCTGTCCAGCTGCATCGAAGGACAAAGCCCACACTGTGGACGTGTGTCCCTGTAAGGTGGCTCTGCACTCCCAGTCGTCGTCGTCCTCTTTGTAGATACAAATGTTGTTGTCATAGCTCGCTGAAGCCAGAAGCTGCAAGAACAAATACGTGACAATGACAGTCAGATAATCATCCACCAAAACAAACCCTCACTGAGCTGAAGAAGGCTCACCTCCTGGTTCGGGTGCCACACCACATGCTTCACATCTTGTGTATGAGAGTTGACGACTGTGACGCACTCGTACTCGTCTTCTTCGTCCACTGAAACAAAAACATTATTCTCTTACAAACAGGGAGGCACTGATCAGATGAACAGATTCCTGCGATTAATCTGAATCATCATACCTTCCCAGATCCAAACACTTTTGTCTCGGCTACATGTTGCCAGCAGATTTCCTGAAGGCGCCCATGCCACACATTTCACCTCGTTCTCATGACCTTCCAGCACAGTCAAACTCTGCAGGATGAGAATCAAAAGATCAAAATCAGTCGAATCAAGAAAAGATGCCTCAGAATGACCTTCAAGCATGAACATCTCTGACCTCGAAATCATCCTCTTTCTTCTTCCAGATGCACGTCGTTGCATCAAAGCTGGCAGAGGCCAAATAGTTTCCACAGGGGGACCATGCCACTTTCCTCACAGTGCGCTGGTGTCCATCCTGAAGCACACTCTTACAAACCCAAGAGTCACCTGCACAGAACAGAGAGTCCAGTGGGTCATCAGCGGGGTAGATTCATTTCCATTAGTATCAACAACAGCCTTTATTTAACATGGTACAAAACTGAGACCCAGTTTTCATTTATGCCCTGGCCAGAGGGCAGCATAAGAGGCAGATACAAAACAGTGACACAGAAACAGATACAACTAGAAAAGCAATCGGAGACCTCCGCTAGCGCCACAGTCCTCACCAATACTGTGATTTTTACCATAAATATTAGTCCTACTTTTATTTCATGTAAATATTTTGATTCCTTGACCATGAAAACATACCATTAGCAATTGGTTTCATAATGATATCTGTTTAAGTTCAGTAGTTATTCACCAAAATCGCCTTTTTCATCATGGCGGATCCAGACGGTGATCCGGATCAACACCAAAATCAAATCAGTTCTTCCTTTTCCCATGCTGAACATTTCCTGAAAATTTCATCAAAATCCATCCATAACTTTTTGAGTTATTTTGTTTACAGACGGACGGACAAACAAACTCCGAAAACATAAACTCCTTGGCGGAGGTAATAAAACAATCATACAAGTCATCCCAGTCCTCTGATAATGTCTGCAACATTTACAGCAACATAAATGAATATGTGAATGATGGATTGCTGGATGTGAAACAGCTGCTTCTTTGATTTCAGCTTTTTTTTAAATAAGGGCTTGATTCAGAAGTGTTTTATCACCTTGATCCAAAATTATTTAAAAAAAAATACATTTTCTGACTTCTTTTCCTTCAAACGTGAACACAGGAAGTGATTTTAATGGAGTAATAATGTTACTTACTGCCACTAACATAATAAAGAGAGTATCAATAATACCTCACAAAGCCAAAGAAAAGGATGCACATTATAACAGGCATTGGCAAATCACTGTAATAATTTGATTACAAGTGTGAGCTGATAAAAAATATGTAAAATAAGATTAAAAAATAATAATAATAAAGGTAAAGTTAATATTCTGTATAAAATAGCTTTGTGTTAGTTTTGTTGTTCTAATTTTGAACAAGCTACTACTAAAGACAGAAAGCAGTAGAGAACAAATCAACATAAACACATCAAAGATTATAATAAACAAAGGCTTACAACCTATCAGCTGACTGTGAGGTGCTCAATACAAGAGGAAACAAAGAACAAGTTCGATATTGGAGAAGGGATGTAGGGGAGACAGGGCACATGAGGCACTTAGGTATGACGATTTATCTCCTGTACAGAACAACTCAGGTAATTTTTATTTTTTTGTTGTCACCATAAGTACTAGTTATCTTACTTTAAGATTGCAAAACATAACTTTATATATCAAAGACATACTTAAGCATATAAGAATGACAAGCATGTGAAACCAAAGTGATATAGGTCTTTTAAAACAGTGTGACGACCCCATCTACTGGCTGTTTTGCTGGCTGTCCCTTTCTGCTTTCAGGTGCAGGTGGGTGTGGCTAGCGGGGTCGGAGAGGATTTGGAACACCTGGGCCCGGTGTTCCTGTTCCCTATAAAGCAGGCTGGAGTCATTCAACCAGGGGGAGTTCTGTTGGCTGCCAGAGACCGGTAACTCAATATTTATTTTGTTGTATGATGATCAGTAAGTCAGTGGTGTAATGCGTGCATGCATGAGTGAGATGTTGAGGGGATGTTGTCTAACAAAAATTAGATGTGTTCCCAGGTGTTCCAAATCCTCTCCGACCCCGCTAGCCACACCCACCTGCAGCTGAAAGCAGAAAGGGACAGCCAGCAAAACAGCCAGTAGATGGGGTCGTCACAACAGTCATATCTTACCTCTATAATGTGGGGAGGTGTTTTCAGTGGTTAATCAAAATTATTCAATAAAAATTCAAGCAAAAAGTAACCTAAAGAGTCAGCAGAATTTATTAAAATGGTTATTTCTGAGGGCAGACATCATTTAGTGCTGCATGGTTTAAAAATACTAAATATTTCATTTAGGAAATAAGGTTCAAATAACAATTCAGTCAAGCTAAATATTATGAATAAGATTTAAAAGAACACTGACTGGTTAATATTTGTCTATTATTAATAACATTTCAATAGTAATAACAATAACAAAAGAATTACAGCAACATTTCATCATTATTATCATAATGCGTTTTTGATCACCATCATCATTCAGAGTTGTATATCATCAAATAATTGAAAACAGCTTTTAAGAAGGCATGTTTATTTCTTATAGGGGGACCTAAGCTCACTGCATCACGTGCAGCCCATCGCTGCCTGTGGAGTGATGCACTGTTGCCATGGAGCTGAAGGAGGTATCGATACCGTTCGGTTCTTGTTCGTATCGAACTAAAGTTCAACGATCAGGTCTCGTGACAGCACCGACTGTCCCAAGAGGATCCATGAGGGTGGTCTTGTCAGCTCACCTTCTCGCCCCCATATCCGGATGGCCTTGTCTCCCCCGCATGAGGCCAGCAGAGTCCCGGTCGGGTTCCAGCTGACGAACCAGCAGCGAGAGTCCGGGTGAGCGCTGAGTCTGTGGAGCAGAGTCAGAGCCTCCTTCATGTCTGAGCTGGAGGTGATGAAGATGAGTGATGAAGAGCTGTCTGTCAGGAACAGCAGAGAGCTGAGACACACTGTGACGCACTTTAACAGCTCCTATAAACCACTGCTTCACAACACAACAATGTCCAGTGTTGACTTGAAGCAGCTGGAAATAAAACTAACACACCCGAAAAACCGCAGAGTCCTAAAGTTCACGGAAATATCGATGTCGGAAATGCCGCCATCTTTAATTTCTGGCTGTCAGTGGTGCATTATGGGAGCTTCTTCTTCTTGTTTTGTAGTTTAAACTTCAACCTCGAGTGTTGATGTAGGCATAACACCGCCACCCTCTGGGGGGAGAGTGTCATGCACAATTCAATGACTGCTCTTGTTAATCGTACAGTATTTTAGCTTTTCCATTAGCCCTCACATGATGTACTTTAGTTATTGTTCTTTTAATACCTGTAACGGTTTTCAGGTGGTTAAAAGGGAAATGGTATCAAAGGGTATCACATGTTCAAGAGCAGACTTTACTTGGGTGTCCTTTTAAAAAATATAGGCCTATAAAATGATTTATATTCATATTTAATAATAAAATGATCGGTCAGACTTGAAGGAGGTGGGGCAGAGGGGGCAGGCTGAAAAACTTTAATCTTTTTGCTTATTCTGTGTCACAGTATTTTGTTGTGTGCCATACATGTTATTATGCATATTAAAAGATCATAATACTTGTGAAATTATTCATATTTACTTGACCTTTTGGAATGATTAAGGGCTACATTCTTTTAGCTACTGTGCAACTTACAAAATGGATGTGACAACTTGATCAATCAATCAGTCTATCAATCAAACTTTATTACAGACTCATGGTCCAGAAAAAAACAACAGCACACCTTTATGAAGAATAAATCAAAACAACAGACAAACAAGGTAGCACTCATAAAAACCTTCGAGTGCTCTATTGCTACCACAAAAACTGTAAATGATACTCTGTTTTTTTTTCTTCTCTTTTTGTCATTTTTGATACTCTTGTGTGTTGCTCTTTTTGAAGTTACACGTAGGGGTATCCTAATACCAATGTATTCTTGGTAAGTAAAGGTTTATCTTAATTTTTTTTTCATCTATACTGAAGGATGGATTAGGGGTCCCAGGGGTCCATCTCCGCTAACATTGGGTGACATGCTGGTTTACACCCTAAACTAGCCATCAGCAACCATTTACACACTTATTCACACCTAATGGTAATGAAGAGTCACCAGTTCACAGAGCTTCCACTTAGAAAGGCCCAGACATGGAGGTCGAACCAGAAACCTTCCTGCAGTGAGATGCGTGAACTGCTGCTTCACTGTGTATCATCATCTTTTTTAGCAGTAGTCGTAGTAATACTTTGAATCCATATAATTATTTTTTTCATCCAAGTCTGGCATATGTACTCACTTTAGGCTAATTTGGTTTATTGCATATTTAATAAGAATATAAGCAAGTTAGTGTATTTGACTCTATACCCTAATAAGCATACATTCCTGTTTCTGATTTATCCAATATTTTGTTTTAATACACACATTAAAATTAGACAAAAATGCATTTAGAATGGTGATAAATATAGTGTGTAAAAAGAAAAACATCATTGTGACTTTTCTAATCACTTGAGTCTGCAGACCTTCCCAAAAACAATCTGAGGTCTGTCGTTTCGTCCTCAGTCATCTTTGGAAACACCGCGGGAGGGCGGCACTGCTCTGCAGCAGCGTTTATTCTACATCCTAACAAACCAGCGAAGAAGAATGTTGTGAACGAGGAAGTCGGAGTTTTACAGGAAGCCCCCGTGAGCTTCCTTTTGTTTTGTTTTGTCTTTGTTTTTCTGTGCCGCGTTGATGGGATTTTTCATCAGGGGAATTAGCTGGATTATTAACTTGGTTGACGCTAACTCTATTTTTCTGTCTTAAGTTCAGTTTTATGAACGCTAATGTTATAATTAGTGTTCGCTGTGAGCTAGCTCGTCGAGCTAACAACAAAGCTAACAGGCCTGGAGGCCGTCTGTCTATTGTCTGTCCGTCGGTCAGATTCGTATGCTGTTAATTTAAAGCAGAAACTTTTCACTTAAACGTGTTTTTAAACATTTTGTGACCCCTCTGAAGAAAGTGCCTGTCCCGCTGTCACCTGTCCATTCTCCAGACGACGTTAGCTGTGTAGGCTAACCAGGCTGACCTTACCGACGGAGCGGTTCACTCCTTCAGTCTGATAAAGACACACACGGACTGTGACAGTCAGGATATTGGACCACCATGTACGCCCCGCCGGGATCTGCAGCCCCTGGAGGCCGGAGGAGGCGAGGGGGGACGTCGGTGCCGAAGCAGCCGGAGCGGAGCCTGGTGTCGGCCCTGCCCGGGGCTCTGTCCATCACGGCGCTGTGCACGGCTCTGGCTGAACCGGCCTGGCTCCGGGTTCACGGTGGCACCTGTCCAAGACCAGAGCTGGGGGTGGCAGATGTCCTTGGGTACATTGATCCCAAGCTTTTGGACGGTGAGGACCAACACTAGCCCCTTTAAACCTGCAGATTAATCTGGTGGCTCTCCTGTAATGCTCCCTCTCTGTGTCCTCCAGATTACTGTGTGAACCCTCAGACCATCCTGCTCCTGAGGGTGATCGCTGCCTTCTGTTTCCTGGGCATCCTGTGCAGTCTGACCGCCTTCCTTTTAGATGTGTTTGGACCCAAGCACCCTGCGCTTAAAATCACACGCAGATATGCATTTGCACATATTTTAACAGGTACACGTACATCTTCTGAACTGAAGTCTCCTCTGATCATATTACAGGAATGCTTGACTGTGGCTGAGTCCTGATCTAAGTTATTTAAGTTGATAGTTGAATCGTGGTTATTAAAAATAATAAGGTCTTATTTATGCACCCTTGTAGATTACATATGGATCAGTATTTGTAATGCTACAAAGTCTTTATTTGACATTCTCTAAACAACAAACTCTGACATTTTTGTGACCAAATCTCTGAGGGTTATTCGACTTATTGTGGACAAATGTGTGTACTGTAGTTAAACAGTTATGTACAAAAGGAGCTGGGCAAATAATGTGTTACCACCTCTTTTATTTCTGGATCTGATTAAATCAGAGCTGGTAATCATAATGCCTGATCTGTTTGATTTACTTATTTGATGTACTGGAACTAATTTATGGAAAATAACACAATTTTATGTATGGGGTAAAAAATATGCTGATCAGTGATTTTATTCCCCCATCTTGGCAAGTTAATTACAAATGTAATTTCAAATTGGGGATATAAACATCACTACCTGTATCGTATACGTTTGTGTGTTAGTTACATTAAGATGGGTGTTCAAAACGGATCTGCTGGAGGTTGTGGCCTCACATGATTCTTCACTCCTACGTTGCCACCTAACCTACATTAAGCTTCTGTGCAGTCTCTGCCAAGATTTTCTGCTGTGGTTGTCCCTCCCTGTTTCCAAGCAAGCAAACATCTTTTAAAGGATGCATTGTGATTATCGTCAAAGAAAACAGCCAAAAAAGTTGATGATTGGTGTCAGCAGATATGAACATTTCTGGGGAGCTCATTCAGTTGCCATGTCTACTTCAGATATTGACCTTGTGGTATCAGAATGTCAGAATGTATTGTGATGTGTCAACTTATGCCCAAACAGAAAAAGCAATACCTATAATCATTAAAAAAAAAATAGCTTCTAGCAGTGTTTCAGTTCAATCAAGAGACAGATGATTTAGAGTACAGTATAAACATGCTGTCATGAAAATAAGTTTTAAATAAGCATAAATCAGTGTTTTAATAGCAAAATATCTATAAGCCCACCTTATATAACTGACATACTCAGGCTGAATGCTTTCACTTTGGCCACAATACTTTCAGTTTCTACTGTTAATTCTTGATGGACTTTATATATAATATTTATTTTGCGTCCAACTTTGCGTTCAGTGGTGACCTTGAGTGCCATGAAAGGCACCCAAAAATACTATATAAATACTATACCATTATACTATATTTTTATATTGTTTTTTGTAATGTGTTGTTTATTGCTCAGGAATATCAGATATTGGCAAACTCTGCTTCGGGGCATCCTTAATCTTGTATTTGTGTGAATAGAACAAACTGATTTATGTAAAACTACAGGTACATTAGCTTTGTAAAAGAAGTCACTTTAGATTAAGGGAACATATTCTGAGTTAGAAAGAATTAACCAAGAGTTACACTGACCTAGTTAAGACTTTGTTAAGATATTTACATCTTATTTGGCCCTAATACTTTTCAGTTTAAGATGTTAAGCAAATATAATAAAGTTCACCGTGTATTGACATGAAATATCTAACTTGATATTAATAAGCATTATTTTGAAGGAAAAGAGGGAACTCTAAAAGTAATGGCTCACCCCTGAAGATAATTGGGATGTAGAGTAAAGCTCTTAAAAAGTCTGCATAATGCCTAAGAAGAGTCATTATGCTACAAATCTGAATGCTAATAAGACACTAGGTAATGGTGGAAGCTGTGACCTGAAATAAAAAGGCAGTAACAAATCCTGCAAATTATCTCCATAGTGCCTGAAAACCAGAGCACAGTGATTTGATGGACCGAGGTCATTTTACCTGCTTTGTTAATCAGCAGCTGCCTCCTTGCCATCCCCTCAGCTCTATCATGTTTCACATAAACTGTTTAAATCAAGGCTCCTTTTACTCTTTGTGTAATTTTAACAAAAGCTGCTGGGAGAGGCAGAGCACATGCTGTGCTGTAGAGGAGGTGGTTCGCTCCATTCACCGTACCTGACAAAACCTCTGGACAAAACAAGCACATGCGGCACACTAATCGTTTAATCTTGATTATCCTGTTTTCATGATCTTGGAAAGCTAAAACTATAATTGAAATTGAAACTCCATTAATCCCTCATCCCATTATTTATGATAGAATCTGTTAGTGATTCTTGAATAGCTAATGGTTCTCCTGTCTCTCCTCAGTGTTGCAGTGTGCCACCGTGATTGGCTTCTGCTACTGGGCCTCCGAGCTCATCCTGTCACTACAGCAGCAGCACAAAAAGTACCACGGCTCATTCATATACGTCACCTTCGCCATCAGCTTCTACCTGGTGGCGGGAGCCGGTGGAGCCTCCATCCTCGCCACAGCCGCCAACCTCCTGCGCCACTATCCCACGGAGGAGGAAGAGCAGGCTCTGGAGTTGCTGTCTGAAATGGAGGACAGCAGTGAAACTTTCCCGGCTGATTATGACATTGCCAATCAGTTTCAGCCGCCACCTGCCTACACGCCATAATGCCACATGACTGGCTTTGTTAACACATGCTTCTCTCTCTCTCAGCACGGCTATTGGCTTGATGAGCAAATCCACCTCTTTATCAAATGGATATCTTTGCAAAATACTCTTCATAACAGACACAGCGTGCACAGGCTGTGCAAAACTCTGTACTGACAGTGCTTGGGTGCATGAAAGCTTTCTTAAGTGGTGGCAGAGATTTAGGATTTGGTTCTTACTTTCGCCACTGAAGTTGTTAGTGATTTGCATGTAAATGGCTTTTAGGATTTGGTTCTTACATGTGAAGCAAACGAAAGTGCAAGAATGCTCATCATGGCTCATCATAAGTAATGTATGAAGCAGCCACAGCCGGATCAGTGCCAGTTATTGAGGCCGGGCTGTCAGCACATGAGCAGCGGTTGTGTTGCTGTTGGTTGGTTTGAAATGGAGAATTTTTGATGTCATTTTTTAAAAGCTTTTCATGTATAATTTTAATTTTACCCAAACATCAGACATGCAGAAATACACTGAGAAGTTTGTTTTGGACATTTTTTAAATTATTAAATCAAACTGACCCTATTATTTATCATTTAGCTGTTCGTGCTGTGTCCTACGTCCTTCCTTTTGCTTTGTAGCCTTCTTCACTGGTTTAGTCTTATTTAATCACACCTGTACTTGAATTAACACGAGAAAATTGTTTGAAATTTTGTGAGAGACATTAGTGGTGTGAGAGCAAGCAGCCACAGAGAAAAGCTCAGACTTTTCTGTCTGTTTCACAAGAAGTGAAATCCAGTAACCTTTGAACCTTGTTGCATAAGTTGGTTTTGTCATGTTTCTTGTATTTGATTTATGAAAGAAACTTTATTTGTACTTTGTGATTACCACGAGTGGCGGTTTAAAGTATGTTTTCTATGCATGAGTTATTTAGTGTGCAAATTTTAAACCCTTCAGACAGAAATTCTCCCGAAGGATTTCCTCTGAGGGTTAAAAGTTGTAATGTGGTGACTCCAGTTGAGTGTTTATTGTTTAGTTTTCACCATTATTGAGTTTTTGTTCCTCTGATTGTTGTTATACGTTCATCACCAGTATGTAAATAATGATTGTTTATACGTAAAAGAGTGGTCAGAATAAACAAAATGCCATCTTTTTGCCTCATGTTTTGTCCATATGAACTTGAATATTAATTTCTCTCATCTGTGTTTCATGGTTTGCTGCCTGTTTGTGCACTCTGGGTTTGGTGAGAGAATATTGAGAGTGACATTTCAGTCTGATCTGGGTATTTCTAGGTTTGCTGTCTGGCCCTTTGAGACACAACACGGCATTACTGCGAGTAAGAGTCTTACTCCCTAATAGACTTTAAAGGGCAGAGAGTATACCTTGTTTCCCATGTACTTCCTGCCTAAAGAAAATCAGAAACAAGCAGTTTCTGTCTTTTGAGCACATGCAAGTGCTGTTAAGGGCCTTTCCATCTGCTGTCAATTCATTTGACTTCATGCATCATGAAGCAAGTGAACAGGGCTTTAAATGAATTTGCAAGACTCTCCGTCTTGATGCTCAGCCAAGTACTTAATTCTATAAGGGCCTTGACAGTTCATGGGTTAAAGCACAGAGTTTAGATTACTCTTTAAAGCTGCACTTTCAAGCTGTAACTGTCCGGGGCCAAATCAACTTAAGCTAATCAGATGAATAGACAAGTTAATACTATGGAGGGGTGTTCAATGAGGAGAATAGGCCATCCAAGGCAAGGAAGTGATGCCTCTCCCAGGAAGGGAAGCTTACGTGGTCACGTCACTTGGCCACACTGCCAGTATATATACACACACCCACAGTCTGAGCAAACTTACTACCAGCGTCTGTACAGGCTCAGTGGCACTCTGCTAAGTCTTATTTCCCTAAAACAGAGCGATTAAAGCTGCATAATGCTCGCAACTAAGAGTATCCTGTCAAAACAAACTTTGGCTGTCCTCTCCCGGCAGCCTGCCTGCTTTGTTCACCAGGGGGACTGGGGAAACTGGGGAAACACCAACATTGCACTGGTGAGTGAAATAAGAATATTCCTTTGGAAGTAGCAGACATAGAGAGCTAAAGATTGGATGTTGCTGTTGAGCTCAGTGTGGTCATACTGTGATGTCGTGCTGTAGGTTTTCTCAGGATGTGGTTGGTGGGATGGCACTGATGTCCATGAGGGAGTTTAGTGAGTACCACTCACACTAATATCATTTAGTTCTTTCAATGCATGTATCAGTTTCAAAAGATAACTCCTGTCTCATCTGCAGCACCATGTACCACCTGAGCCGCAATGGTGCTCGCTTCCAGATGTTTGCTCCAAACCAGCAGCAGATGCACGTCATTGACCACATGAAAAAGCAGCCCAGCTCTGGGGAAAACCGGTAGGCTTGTCTTGGAAAAACTATGAAAGGGATCATAGGGGGGATCAGATGATATCCTGTAAGGTGTTTGACTGTATTCTTATGCACCAGACTTGACTAATTCCATGCGTAGTATTTATGAATATTTCTGGCCCTCACGTAGGAACATGATGATGGAGGCAGCCCGCTTCAGCCACGGTCAAGGCATGATGCAAATGCAGGACCTGTCCAGGCTTGATGTCAACAGCTTTGATGCAGTAATCTTTCCTGGAGGCCACGGCATCATTAAGAACCTGTGAGGGAAAGCTGAGTTAACATTTTGCAGCTTAGATTTAAAAAAAAAAAAAAAGATATTACTCATATTAACGCAAAACTCTTAACTTCTTAGATCTTCTTTCATGAAGGATGGAAAGGACTGCAAGCTGCACAATGATGTGGAGAGGGTCCTTAAAGAATTCCACCGCTCACGCAAGCCTATTGGGTATGTATTATTCAGTCAATATCCAATCAAAATACACGCAAACTCAATCAGTCCAAGAATCAGGCCAGGGTTGTGTAATATTGTGCAATGAATTAACACTTACATTTAAAATCCAAACAAGAGGCAACACTGCAGACAACCACTAATTCTTGGCACTTTGAACCAGATTACATTAGATTAAATTAGCCTAGATAAACAAAACAGATTTAAAAGATCCCTGTAATTGAATTGGGACATTGGAACAGCTGTAGAAAGAGAAACAGACAATGTATGTAGAGCTGTAATGTAAATAAATCTATAGCTTTAAAGAGCAAAAACGTTTTGCATAAAAAGGTAATGCTTTACTTCATAGTTCACGTTTTATCATGTATTAATGCATTAGGTTATTCTTTTTCATTATGAAATATCAGTAATACACTTGCATGAACTGTATCTAATGACTGACTTAGACATTTATATTTATTTATTAAGTTTAATTTATATAATTTATTAACTTGGGTGTTTGAGTAAATCATGATTTTGACGATGTTCATGTTTCAGATTGATTTATGTTTGGGTTTGCAGGAAAATAATAAAGACCAAAGCCCAACCTATGATCATGAATACTTCAGCTTTATTTTGTCATGATTTCCTGATGTTTGTGGACTCTTGAATAAAGCTGAGTCCCTCTTAACACTGTTAAACGTTACAGACACCGTGAACATCACAAATGGCTTACGAGTCATGGTGACTGAAAAAAGAGGTAATATATTGATTGATGTATGGATTCAGGCTTAAAGCATGTGTATTACTGATATTTCATCTTTAAAGCATGCATTGATTCATGATTTTTGTAGCTTTGATAATGCATGAAACTCGTGAAAATCCATGGACCTTTTTCTAAAGCTTTGTTATAAAAACTCTAGCACCCTTGGTTATGTAGGTCAGATATGATATACCCCATTACTTAAATAAGTAAATAATACTATCATCATACACAGCATTTTGAAAATTCTTTTAGTATTAGATAACTGAAGAAAAGCTTAAACACTCTCCTGACAGTGTACTTTATGATCTCCTCAGGAACCTATGATTTCATGCTTCATATAAGAAGCTGATCACAGCAGGTGAAGCAGGTGTAGTAAACAGTTAGGATGCTTTAAGACAATCTATCATCTGCTAACGTTAAGGTCAGATCTGGCCAATCCTATCGATTAAATCAGGCAGGACAGGACAGAGGCTCAGGTAACGTATACTATGTGATCTGGTGAAGAATGGCTGATCTGTTGGCTACTATAGTTGGCAGCTGTGGACCAGTAGGGTGAATCTGAGGCACCAGGGCAGTCCGGAGATGACAGGAAGATGTAGGATTACAGGAATTAAAGATTGGAGTTCAATAAGAAGAGGATGACGCAGCTGTCGCCATGACAGCAAGAGGTTACCTGTTATGGTGACTTTTGACGTCAATCATCCATTTACTTGTATAATACAAGTGTAATCCTTTCCTATTGGCAATTAAGCCTGTAAATGGTTTTAGACAGGCGGCGGCAAAGGCCATTAAAAATTTGAAGAAGGGTCAGTTGTGCAACATATGAGTCTGTGTCTCAATTATAGTGATTAACATGCTGCTTTGTAGACATGAGCAGACAGACACAATCAGAAAAAATGACATGTTTTGTATTTCTTTGGCTAAAGCCTGAAACGTGGACCAAACAAGCAGTGCAAACATTTCAAACCTGCCTGTCTAAAAACATTGAAGTAATAACATCACCCTGTTGATGAGTTTCCCTGTAGCTCCATTCCACCTGTGTATCCTCACATTTCATCAGAGTTTTTCTTATGTTTGATTGGAGAGGTCAAAAACCAAATGTTAATCATTCTGATGCACAAATCTGTACTTCAATCATAACAGGCTTGAAACATCTATAGGCAAATTTGAGCCTCTTAGACTGTGTCTGCAAACATCAGAAGCGGATTTGTCGAGTTGTAACTTGCCATTAACTTTTAACCCCGAGGCTCAGTAGTTTTAAGGATTACAGGATTAAGGGCAGATGTCACTGTGTATTGATGAAGCAATGGAAAGGAGAGGATAATTTTTTAAATATTTAAAGGGTGTAATGTATTACTGATCATTTCTATTTGTCTTTACCTCTGTCTGAATTAATTATACTATGCAGAGTTTTCAGTCAGTGTGCACAATGTTGTCCTACATCACTTAACATAAAGAATATTTCTATACTTTGTCTGTTTTTGACACAGTGCACAAACTCAACACTATTCCATCAATGAGAGAAAAAGTGGCAAAAGTGTAAAGAAAGAAAATTCTGGTACAGAGACATCTACTGTGACTCTGAGTCAAGATAGTGGTTGGAAACTGACAAATTAGAAGGGAAGAGAACAGATAGTACCAAAAAATACAATAGTTAATAGAGACTTGTTGCAGTGATACTGATAAAATAATATAGATATGACACAAAGGTAACTAAAATACTGATGATGTGGATGGGCCTGATGATAACTGCTACAACCATGTGCCTTGGCAAAGAAGCCACTGCTGTGTCAACCATGTGAAATTAGTCAAATGCACCAAAAACAAATGATCAGTCTGAGCTAATAGCAGCTTAACTATAACATGGTGCAAGCCCCATCTATAAGATTTATCAATAGAAGCATTAAATCTTCTTTTAAAGTGGAGAGGGTCTCAGACCCTTTCTAGTAGATTTTATTTAAAAAAAATGACCTCCCTTGCTGCTTTGATAAACTGTGATCACCATGGGCAGGCCTGTGTTCCGGGAGTGTACTGATCTAAAAAGGCAGTATTTTATTTATTTATCTATTTTTTATTTGTGTGGTATTCTAAGCAAATTGCAGCTTAACTATCATACACTACTTTTTATTAGTCTCAGCTTATAGAAGCTTAACTATGATCTGACACAAGCTCCAACTAAAACCATTGTCATGAAGAACAGATTAAATCGTCTCCTAAAGCAGTGAGGATGTCTGCCTACCAGTCTCCAAATGGTAAGGGGAACCTAAAAATAACTGGCTCTACCTAGTGTTTTTACTTTTATTCTACCTCCTATATTTCTATGAGAACCATGTGCAGGCCCATAGTGCAGGGCATACCGACCTCAAGAGTTAGATCAGGTCTTCTTACAATATTGTAAGCCACAGGTGTCAAACTGATCCAGTAAAGGGCCACTGTGGCTGCAGGTTTTCATTCCAACCAAGCAAGAACACACCTGATCCAACAAATCAACCATGTAAAGACAATCCAGTTGATTGAATAATTTGCGTCAGGTGTGTTTTTGCTTGGTTGGAAAGAAAACCTGCAGCCACAGTGGCCCTTTACTGGATCAGTTTGACACCCCTGTAAGCATTTATCAAAAGAGGGCAGTCTTAATCTTCTATCAAAGTAGTAGGGGTATCTGCCTCTCAGACCCTAACTTGGCAATGGTTCAAAGGGAAGGGGCCTGATAATGAAGGCTCTGTCTTCCACACTGACAATGAAAATACCACAAGCGGGTCTAAGTCCTATAAGTACAATGACCTAAGGGGGTAAATGATACTTTATCCGGCAGTCTCAGTCAATAAACAACATCACTTAAGTCTGGTCCAAGCCCCAACTGTAAGCTTTACTTAAAAAGGACAGTTTTGATCTGCTTGTAAACTCTAGACCTCAGCTGGTAAGTGATGTGACACAAAAACCTAAAGGCTCTATCTCCCATGCTACTTCCAAAGACTGGACAGACCACAAGCAAGCGTGTAGTTTTATGGCAGAATAATCTCAAGGGTAAATTAGTAATTTTCCCCCTTGACAAGAGCCAAGCTACTATTATCTGTTAAATGTTGAGTCAGCCTTAGATTTTAACATAATGGAACATAATAATGGAACATTTTAACATTTTAAGCAACTGTGTGGCTCAGAAACTCGGGGGTGCAGGATTAAAAGGAGAGGGGCCTGATAACCAAAGTCTCTGCCTCAGGTACATCACAAGACTGTAGGAACCACGTTGGCCTGTGTTCAGGTAGCATGGTGATCTAAAGCAGCGAAACAGCACTTTTTAAAAGAGTCTAAGCATAACTAGAGGCTCAACCAAGCTTGAGTCAGCCCTCACCATAACCTTCATCAAAAGAGACTGTCAAAGCCTCCACTCGATAAAAGACGATGCTGCCTACCATCTCAGAGAGGTATATATTTCAAAGAGATATAAAGGAGTCTAAGAAACCAAAATAGTTATCTTATCTGACACTTGTGTTACATGTCCAGGCCTACAGTAGCGTAATTGTGGCCCGATCCGAGCCTGAGCCAGCTCTCACAATGAGCTTTATCAACAAGGAAAGTATAGAAGATTTCGCCCTCTAATTTCTTAGTGGTAGGTGATTCAAAGAGGGAAGGCCTGATATCGCTTTCCTCCCATACTATTTTCTAGAGACTGGTGGAAACACAATCTTCGTGTTACAGAACCAAAAAACTAAAGGAGTAATAGGGAACTTTTTTGGGGGTCTAAGCCTATAGCAGCATGACTTAGGCTGAGTAGCCTGAGTTGGGCCTTACTATAAGCTTTATTAACATTGAAACTCCTCTGAAAAGTAGCAAGGGTGTATGTCTTCTAGACCCAGATAGGTCGATGATTCAAAGAGGAGCCTTTTATTTTAGGGGACTACCTCCCCGACTACTTGAAGAGACTGAAGCAACCAAAAGCTGGCTTATATTCTTTAAGCATAAGGATCAATGATAATACAAAGATACGGTGAAGACTTTTATTTGTGGGAGTAAGGCTGTGTAAATCTGTTTGAGGTTTACATCAAGCAGGTGCAGTGAAAGTAATACGGGAGAATTATGAACTGTTGTCCAAGCCCTCTAAACGAGCAGGAAAGAAATATTCAGGTTTTTTAGCTGTGACTTTAGATTTTCATTGACCTGTTTGACGCTATTGCTCAACTGTGTCAGTGGCCTATTTACTGTCAAGTATTTTAAGAAATGGTACCAAGCCAGAGTGACTAAATAACTAGAGTGTGAAGGCTGTTAATGAAAAGACTTTATTCCCGAAAACATAAATCACGGTTAATAATACATACCAGGCAGTCTTTTAGAAAAACAAATACAGTTCTCATTTCCATTGCATGTTTCTTTATGCGTAATATAATCTTATTCTAGTAGTATAAACCTACAGAATATAAAGCACAGTAGCAGTGGCAATGGAAGGTGTTAATCAGACTTGCACATTGACACAGGACCTTTAAATCTTGGTTAATTCCTTCGCAAGCGTTACTGCGTATAAGCCACATGATGGCCAAATTCCCCTCAGCTGTTGCTCTGTCAGCATCATGTAATTATCCATGCTGCAGACACCTCAATGATAGTAACAGCTGCGTTTCAAAGAAGAGCAGCTCAAAATGGCGGCAACACCAGCATTCTTGATGGAAAACAAACAGTAGCAATTTAAAGCCTGGGTGATTAGGCCAAAGCACTTTTATATTGAAGGGGCTCAGCACCCAGGGAATTGAATAAGGACAACAACATAAGATTTTAAGTTATTGAAAACATCTAAGGCCTTCAATTTGGCATACACATGTTTTTTTGTCACAATTGCAGACTTGCAAGGACATGCCAACATTTTTCAGCCATTTGGGAGTTCATGTTCAAAACAAGTAACCTGATGAGAAAAAAAGGTTACGTTTCAATGGAGTACATTAAACTTCTGAACATGCAGATAAGACGTAGAATTTGAAGTGATTTGAATTTCGCTGGAAGTAAGCATAAGTAAATACTTTCAAAATAATTGAAATCTCAAAACAAGACGGCCACTTGAAGAGAGGGAAATCGACTTCTCCATTGAGACCACTAGTTCTACTTAGACTGGTAATATTTAAGGTGGCAGCCTCTCCCGGTGAAAAATAAAGCAAATGCTAATGTGCAAAATACTACAGCTCCTCAGGTGTCCTCTTCAGGCTGGCTGCAGAAGGTGAGGAAGCCACATAAACAGCCCATGTCAACATGTTGCTTTTGCACAGTAGGTGTACGCATGTGTTATGAATAGCATTTTCATGAATTATTCATAGGCACACAATGACAGTTTCTTTTTCTAATTCAGGTGATGACTTTCAAGTAACATGGCTGATATAACTGCAAGACAGACTGTGTAGCTGCTGTGTAGCTCCACCTGTTGGTCTGTTTGGTTGGCAGAAAGTTTGAGAAAGCATTTTCAATTTTGTAACAACCAGGCACCATAAAAGACTGATTAGTAACTAAATGAATGACATAATGCAGACTTGATCCATATTTTACAGTTTATGCACAGGCCATGTCGGTTTGCAGGAGCCAGACATGAGCATACTTGGATTAGAGCGCTGAGCTTTAAAGTTGTTGGGGAGTTTTGCAAATGTAGAGAAAGCTCTACAATCTCTGCTTAGGGCTGATTCTCAGTTGACCATCTGATCGTCAACAACAGTGTTCTCCACAGAGTGTGATTTTACTTGTGCTTATTGGAGTTGATACTACGATTCATTAGTATGACGGCATGTCCAGTGAAGCAGCTCATTGCTCATATAATTTCTGCCATTTATTACCAAGATCTGTTATCTTCTCTGTAAGAAAATACCTTCTCATTCATATTTCAAATGCATGTTTTCCACGGTTAAAACAAATTACAAGATTATTTAGGGCAATAAATTTGAACAACTTAAAGCCTTTGGTGTATGATATACAGCTGTTCAAATGTCAGTCTTGCAAAAATCAATATACCTCATGTAAATATATCATGAAGAAATTAAATAAAAAATATCAAGTCCAATCAAATTCCTGGTTATCAGCTCTGCATTTACACTGACAGGTTGGTGCTTTATCAGCTTGTTTGTGTTTTATCCTAAGTCTTCACAGAGAACCTGAATGCATCTATTTATTACAAAATGTGCTCTGCAAGTTACCAGAGATTTTCAAAGCATTATTTATTACTCATCACTCCTTAAAAAGCAAAAGATTACATAAATTATCAAAAGTATTAAGTTACTTTACTTTCAAGTTTATATTTACTACACCTTCCTAAAATGAACAGGTTTTGAATGACATTTACAATAAATGACTGTTTTTTTAATTGGTAATCCTTTGAGTTGCTGAATGCATTGCTCACTTTGTCCCTCCATGCTGTGCTGAACTTATTAGCAAGTCACTGTGTACAGTCGTCATCATGATAGCAACCAACATGTGACAAATGTTGAAAAACTTAGTGACCAAGTATTACTTTGATAGGTAAATATAGTATCATTACTGTTTTAGACATTGTGATCCTTTACTTTATTGTCTCCTAAACTATATTTACTAAATAAGTGATTAAACACACTTTTATTACAGGTAACTAGTTCTTGTCCAACACTGATAACAACTACCTTACCAAACCAAACTGCTGAACATTCACTGGCTGTTTCAAATGATGGCTGAAAAAAAGTTAAGACAAAGTTCAAGACTTTTAAAGACATTCAAAGATCCCCGCTGAGAAAAATTCAGACAGTTTTTGGCATTGCATAACAAACAACAAACAACACAGAAATGTTTTTTTACAATGTAGGCAACTTACTAGCTCAAGTGAGAATATTTCACCGTGACATTACATGTGGAGGCACTAAATATCAATCTAATCAAAGAAATTAAAGTATACTGCTCCCCTTAAAGTGTGAAGAAAGATACAGACGTGAGAGAGTGTACAGGTGTTTCCTGGTGTTTTCTGACCAGACCCTTGTGTAGCTCAGAATAACAGTTATTTGTTATAAGTGTCGTGAAAAATTCAAGATTCCCAAAGCTGAAATTAATTTTAAGATTTTATTACAGAGTTTTTCAAAAATCAGGTTTAAGCTCTTAAAAGACTTCTTTTCCGCTCACTCTTTTTGGTGTTGGTTTGATCGTTCCTTTAGCATACCTTCTTAAACAAATGCCCAATCAGACTTTAAACTCATTGTTTTCAGCCTGGCCAGCATGGCTCCTGTTCTGGCCTGCCGTGTGCTGCCCAACATCGAGGTGACAATGGGCTACGAGCGGGACGAGAACTCTCGCTGGGGAAACTGGCCTCACACCAACATGGTGCAGGCTGTGAAGAGCATGGGTGCTCGCCACAACAACCGTGAGCCATACATATCCTTTCAGAGCTGTCCTTTCAGTGACGCTGTCAGTAGTTTACACACTCTTCACAAATGCATGCTCATTTTGTGTGTTTTTAATTGTTTTTAAGCTTCTATTTGCATTTGCCTTAACGATTTCTTTTACGAAGCCTATGTGGATGAGAAGAACAAAGTGGTCAGCACCCCGACCTTCATGTGGGACACAGAGTATCACTACCACTATATATTTGATGGCATTGGAAACATGGTCAAACATGTCATGCGTATGTCCACCAAGTGATCTGACAGCTGAGGTCTGAAGAAGAAACAGGAGGATGGTGTTTGTTTATAACATACCGCTCTGTTCTGGTAACTTTTACCTTCTTACATGAAAAATAATAAATGCTTTAGTAAAAGCGCAAAATGCCTGTTGTGTGCTGGTGCTTTTTTCAGGGTGGGGATGCGGACAGACAAAAGAGGCTTTACTTTCTAATTATAATATGGCGTTAAAAGTCATTTCTGACCATAAGGAAGGACATAAGAATCACAAATGCTGATTTGTGGGACATTATGATGGAGGAGAGGGCACACATCTGAAAGCTGATAAACCTTGAAATACTGGGCATGAGGAAATAAACATGAGTCTATGATAGTTTTTTCTAATCATATGCTTGTAAGTTTGTTTATGGAGTAAGAAGCTCTGATCTTCGATGCAAACTTGAAACAAAATCACTGAACATGTACATTTAAGTATTATATTATGGCATGTTGTACTGATGCTGCATACAGTATGATGATGTTTGGTTTGTCAGAGGGCTTTTATTATCAACAAAATGATCAACTTTGCCATCTTTACAGACTCCAAATTAAATGAGTAAAGGCTTCTAAAATGCCTCTTACATGTTCATGGATGGTTAAAGTCCTGATGAGCTGTGTATGGCCATGCCCCTCTCAAGACATGGGTCTGGTTTCAGATTTCATGTGCTGTGCTCTACAGTTTACTGCAGCTGCAAGGACATGTTTCTCAGGAGGTGCCTTCCAACTGGGGAAGGTGGTATATACCACAATCACATCACAAAATTTCCTTTCCACAAGGTTAGTGGACAGAGAGGTGGGATATTTAATCTTTAATCCATACAGATATGGAGGACCAAAACTGAATAAAAAATAAATACAAACCCAAAACCAGTGAAGTTGGCATGTTGTGTAAATTGTAAACAAAAACAGAATACAATGATTTGCAAATCCTTTTCAACTTATATTCAATTGAATACACATCAAAGACAAGATATTTAATGTTCGAAGTGAGAAACTTTATTTTCTTTTGCAAATAATCATCAACTTAGAATTTAATGGCAGCAACACATTACAAAAAAGTTGGCACAGGGTCATTTTTACCACTGTGTTACATCGCCTTTCCTTTTAACAACACTCAGTAAACGTTTGGGAACTGAGGAGACCAATTTTTGAAGCTTTTCAGGTGGAATTCTTTCCCACTCTTTCTTGATGTACAGCTTAAGTTGTTCAACAGTCCGGGGTCTCTGTTGTTGTATTTTACACTTCATAATGCGCCACACATTTTCAGTGGGGGACAGGTCTGGACTACAGGCAGGCCTGTCTAGTACCCACACTCTTTTACTACGAAGCCACGCTGTTGTAACACGTGCAGAATGTGGCTTGGCATTGTCTTGCTGAAATAAGCAGGGGCGTCCATGAAAAAGACGTTGCTTGGATGGCAACATATGTTGCTCCAAAACCTGTATGTACCTTTCAGCATTAATGGTGTCTTCACAGATGTGTAAGTTACCCATGCCTTGGGCACTAATACACCCCCATACCATCACAGGATTTTGAACTTTGTGCCTGTAACAGTCCGGATGGTTCTTTTCCTCTTTGGTCCAGAGGACACGACGACCACAGTTTCCAAAAACAATTTGAAATGTGGACTCGTCAGACCACAGAACACTTTTCCACTTTGCATCAGTCCATCTTAGATGAGCTCGGGCCCAGCGAAGCCGGTGGTGTTTCTGGGTGTTGTTGATAAATGGCTTTGGCTTTGCATAGTAGAGTTTTAACTTGCGCTTACAGATGTAGACGAACTGTAGTTACTGACAGTGGTTTTCTGAAGTGTTCCTGAGCCCATGTGGTGATATCTTTTACACAGTGATGCCGGTTTTTGATGCAGTACCGCCTGAGGGATCGAAGGTCATGGGCATTCAATGCCGGTTTTCGGCCCTTACGTGCAGTAATTTCTCCAGATTCTCTGAACCTTTTGATGATATTACGGACCGTAGATGATGAAATCCCTAAATTCCTTGCAATAGCTCGTTGAGAAATGTTGTTCTTAAACTGTTAGACAATTTGCTCATGCATTTGTTCACAAAGTGGTGACCCTCGCCCCATCCTTTTTGTGAATGACTGAGCATTTCAGGGAAGCTGCTTTTATACCCAATCATGGCACCCACCTGTTCCCAATTAGCCTGTTCACCTGTGGGATGTTCCAAATAAGTGTTTGATGAGCATTCCTCAACTTTCTCAGTCTTTTTTGCCACTTGTGCCAGCTTTTTAGAAACATGTTGCAGGCATCAAATTCCAAATGAGCTCATATTTGCAAAAAAATAACACAGTTTGCCAGTTCAAATGTTAAGTACCTTGTCTTTGCAGTGTATTTAATTGAATATAGGTTGAAAGGGATTTGCAAATCATTGTATTCTGTATTTATTTACGATTTACACAACATGCCAACTTCACTGGTTTTGGGTTTTGCAAATAAATAAATAGAAATGTATATAAAAATAAACATAAAAAATAAAACTAAAAAATTAAATACAAAAAAATAAATATAAATGAAATAAAAACAAAAATAATATATATATATATATGTATATATATATATATATATATATATATATATATATATATATATATATATATATATATATATATATATATATATATATATATATATATATATATATATATATATATATATATACATATATATATATATATATATATATATATATATATATATATATATATATATATATACACACATACATAAATATATATAAATAAAAGTAAAAATAAATACAAAAAAAAGTAAAATGATACAAATATTAAACATAAATGCAAAAATAAATGTGGAAATAAATACAAAAATTAATAAATAAATAGAATTATATATATCACTAAGTAAATAAAAGCACTGCTCTTATATTTATTAATTTCACACTGCAGTATGAAATGTAGAAGGAAATGTTATTCAGATGAGTAGGCGGTCCTTAGTGTGTCTTGGGTTGAACTGTTCGCCTATTGGTTAATCGACAGGCGAGTGCAGAAATTGACTAGGTATGCCTGAAAACAGCCACAGTAAGAACCTGGGACAATAATGGTGGAGTTAACAAGGAGGTCGGTGTCCGTGGCAGCGGCAGCTCGTAGTGGCGTTTCCAGTGGCAGGCACAGATGCTGCGGCGGCCATACGGACCTGCCGCGGCACCTCAGGCTGCCACTGAAGCCGCCACTGATTGTGGCAGCTAGGACTGGCTTCTAGAGGCAGCTGCCGGGGCAGCCACTCTGACCTGCCGGTGATTGTGGGTTCTTGAATATAAATGCCATAAGAAAGTCATAATGAAAAAACACTTCCAGAGGTCAGGTGGCATATTATCAGGAGAGAAAAGGTCCATAATACGTTGTCAGTTTGGGTTCCTTGTGTGAGGATAATAACAGTAGGCTATAATTTGATTGTTAGTTGATTTAATCATTTCTGCAGTTTATGAGTTATCCATACTTGTTAAATATTATTTGATTAATATTAAAATTAAAATCATAATAAGACATAAGATCAGAATGCAATTATTTGCAGACAAACAGTGTTTACGGTGTATGTATTAAAATATCAACACGTAGCCTATTAATATTTTTCAGACTATGTGTTTGACCTCTGCATTGTGAATTAGCCTATGTTTGAATTGAAGCTGTTAAGAAGGCTGAAATTATGTCAGTGTGTAATTCCAGTAAAATGAAGAAACAGCCCTTTTTCCATATTTAACTTACGACTGATTTAAGACAGACATGTCGACAGAGGAATGATCAGCCTTCAACAGTTAGATCATTTTACTTCTGTCTGATTTAGCATTGAGACAAATTGTGTTCACTCAAAATCTCGTCATTTTTGTGCTGTAATAAGTGTATTTTGCTGATTAGATGTCTTATGAGTGTTCAGCATCTTAAGCCCTGTCTGAAAACAAAATATGGTGTGAAGAAAAGAAAGTTACTGATGTTTGGGGTCACAGTGAGTACATCTTAAGTTTTCTCTATTGTATAAGCAACACATTTTCAAGATTTATTTTAGTGACTGTTTATGTAAAATGTGCCCCCTGCTGTTGATGTTAAGAAGTTCATGTTTGTGTTGAATTTAATATTAATCAAATAATATTTAACAAGTATGGATTACAAGTTCCCATTTTATCACTGGAGTTGTTAATTCAGTAGACTGTGCAGTTTCCATAATTATGTTGAAATGCTGAGTCAGCATTTCAACATATTGTTCTCCCTAACCTCCATTTTGTACTTTTTCTTCTTCTTTTTCTCATCAGTGAGACTTCGCCCCCTTTCACAGGCTTCAAATTTGCACAGATTTCCACAGAAAAAAAATTGACATATGCAGCATGTTCAGGAGAAGTGCGCTTTTATTTTTCACAGGTTTAACAGTTATAGTTTTTACAGTAAAAAATAATTTCTGCATGTATTTTTACATTGAAATCAATGGGACGTTTCTGCAGCTCTGCTGAAAACTTCTGCAACTTTGAAGCTCCACAGATTGGGCATGCTTCCACCGACAGACTTCATTTGTACTTTAAAAGCTGCACTGACTTCTCAGCCATTTTTACATATCTTCAGCTTTTTGCTGTCATCTACGGTTTTTTAAATATGAATTTTTAAGCAACACCAACTTTTGAGGAGATCCTTCATGTTAGAGCGCGTCAGACCCAGAGGCGCAAATCCCGGGGGGGACGCAGGGGTCATGTCCCCCCCTTCCATAAAGTTGTCCCCCCCAAAAAATTCAGTTGTAATTATGCTGAAATGCTGAGTCAGCATTTCAATATATTGTTCTCCCTAACCTCCATTTTGTTCTTTTTCTTCTTATTATTCCTCAGGTTTGCCACCTTTCACAGGCTTCAAATTTGCACAGATTTTCAAAGAAAAAATTGACATATGCAGCATGCAGCATGTTCATGAGAAGTGTGCTTGTATTTTTCACAGGTTTAACAGTTATAGTTTTTACAGTAAAAAATCATTTCTGCATGTATTTTTACATTGAAATCAATGGGACGTTTCTGCAGCTTTGCTGAAAACTTCTGCAACTTTGAAGCTCCACAGATTGGGCATGCTTCCACCTACAGACTTCATTTGTACTTTAAAAGCTGCACTGACTTCTCAGCCATTTTTACATATCTTCAGCTTTTTGCTGGCGTCTACGGTTTTTTAAATATGAATTTTTAAGCAACACCAACTTTTGAGGAAATCCTTCATGTTAGAGCGCGTCAGACCGAAGACCCGGACAGCCAAGTGAAGCGCGTTTTTAACTCGCCACTGTGTTAACATTTTAAGCAGTACAGACATGAGAATTTTAGTAAACGTTTCAGCAGGTTGTTGGGACGCTCACGGTGAAATCCTTTTCCTGATATCTATCCCGATTTAGACACAGCGAGCGTTCGTTTACCCGGAAGCACCGAGTGTTATCAGTGCTGAGCTGCTGTGCTCAGGAGAAATAGCCTGCTTTCCATGACTCAGTATATTTAACCCCACGGATAAATAGATAGCGCAGCAGGTTGCGGAGCGGGAAACCGGGATTCAATTCCTGGTAGAGGTACTTTTCTTCTCCAGCTAATACAGATCCTTCTTTATAATGGCGTAATCATTCTTGTCTTTACACTCTCAACCTTACTTTGGACGTATTACACTGACTGGCCACTTTATTAGGTACATCTACAAATATCAACACATTTAACCATGTTACAAAACAGTCATTCATTTTCTGCTTTCTTTCACATCTGCAAAAAGTTTTGATGTACTTTTCACTATCTGCTACAGTTTCTGAGATATGACTGTTGAAGCAGCATCAACTTTTGCGCATTTCTTTGAAGTTAGAGCGTGGTCACGACGCACACCTCAGCTCCAGTATCTATAATGTTCTGCAAACATTTTTATTGCACATTTCACACATTTTCAGCCCTGATTTACTGCTTACAACTATCCATGTCACAATTTCAACTTTCTTTGCATTACTTTGAACACTTTCATTTCACAGTTTCAGCAGTCACACTCAGCATTTCAACGCATTTCCTGCATGGAAATGCAAATTCTCTAGTCTATAAATGCTATTCCTTAGCTTCGCGGTCGGGTCTGACAGGGCTGGACTGGCCTGGATACTCAACTTCAGGAACAAGACAATTAAAACTAGAGCAAATTTATATTATTCAGACACATCTTAGTGCATGGGGCTGTAAGTAGCGATATATAGCCGGCTACAAAACTACAATACTAAGTTTTCCAAAAATTACTTGTTGTCACACATCAAAAACTATCGCTATGTAACTAGAAAGAGATACATTACCTCGTCACTTTGCATCCTGTAAGTTGTTGAAAAAAGAAGTTGAAAAGCAATGCAGAGTTCTGAGGAAGGTCTGAGCTGCATTCATTAGCATCACAACAAACGCACGCTTTGGCTTGGGTCACATCTTTATGACAGTCGCCACACATGCTCATGGGTAGCAGAGTCTTTATGTCGCCGGAAACAGATTCTCCACATAGCACCTTTAAATAGTTAAGGATATAGTAAAATAACTTACAATACAGCAAGTTGACTATAATTTCAAATGCATTCAAGACATTGTAGAATGTTAAACACCAATGATAATGTAAATGAAATTACAGTGAGAATGCTGGTTTTGAAAATCCAGATATTAGCTGTTACTTAGAATAGAGTAATGCTACTGTAAAGACATCTACAGCTACTTACTGGCATCTTGTTGCAAGGAAGTTAGTTTAAATTTTACAGGAACCTGTTTACAGTGTTCAGTGCCTACCAAAAATATTAGAGCACTTGTCATAAAATTAGTAAACGTACTTTTTTCAGAAATCTTTCAAAAATATGTTTGAAACTGAACCGCTATAAACTATAATCTGACATCTTAATTAAGAAACATGACTTTACATGGCTTTATAACTTTTCTGTTTCTTTTTTGTGAAACAGAAGAGTCAGTTATTGACTTTGTCAAGGTTTTAATTTTTTCATTGCAAATATTCCACTTTGCACCTCATTTTTGGAAAAATGTTGCATATTTTGTTTTTTCCATTGACAAAAATCAGGAGTTCTAATGACAAAAAAGCACAAAAACATACTAAAACAATTTTTAAATGATTAAAAAAATTGTTAGATCCTTGATTAGGTCTGCATTTAAAAAAATGTGATAAGGTGAAAGTGTAACACTGCACTCCTCATTTTTTGAAATTACATATTTTGTTTTTCCCATGGAAAATACATTTTTTTATGACAAAAAGAGCATAAAAACATGAAAAATACAGAATAATAGGTACAAGTTTTTATATCAGTGTTGAAGTCTTGATTTGATGCTATTGAATAAAAACTGATTTAGCCTATCATCTTTTTATTACACTTTTAGAAGAGGGAGCATTTTGGGACCTAGGGGTATAAGTGTTATCTTTTTGGGGTTTCTTCAATTTACTTAAAGGAGACATATCATGCTGATGCATGATTTAATACTTACATATAATATAATAAATTTGAAAACAAGACCTTACACCCCAATATTGTATTTTTTCTGATATCCTAGAACCAGATTTGATGCCTCTGAAAATAGGTCATTGCGAGATGACCGCGAGATTTAAATCATCGTGACGACACGAGGTACATTTCTTTTATTGGAGTAATCTGATAAAACACTTCCTCCTCTGTGATGTCCGTTAGCCTCACAACCATCAGTGAGGAACACATCCACCAAGCAGCAGTATATAGCTCCCCAGCTCACACTCACTCATTACCAGCTCTGGCCTGTAGGGGGACTCAATACGCGGTGGCTGCTTTGAGCCTTTACAGTAGAAGAAGAAGGACAGGTTGGCTCTACCCTCTCGGCAGCTCTGATAGAACTGACCAATCAGAGCACAAAGGGCTGTGATGTTGCGAGGTGACTGTAGGTCAGCCTGAGAACTGAGCGTTTCAACAAGAGCTTGATAATGGCCTTAAATGAGGATTTTGAGAACGCTATTGTGGGGCAATGAAGGAACTAAATGACTTGTACTGAGGGCAGAAATGCTTTACAGGCATCCTAGTCTGGCACAGTGAAAAGGAGAAACAAGCATGATATGTCCCCTTTAATTTCCTATAAGTCCACTGACCAATTGGATGGCCCCAATTACTTCACACCACTTTTTTGATGAAAGAGTCTAAGCAGGAACAGGCAAAGATCAACAAGAGACAAGATAATAACCTGTCAGTTTTCAACCAAATCAAAAAATTAATTTTGAGTAACCTGAAGCACCTGGGACAGAAACTACCACATAATTACCTTATAAGACCGGATGGAGAAAATAAACATCTAGAGATATATTAATATTTTATTGCTGAAAGTGTCTTCATATTGTTAGTTTTGTATCTTTTGCCCAGGGCTTGTAGGAACCATACTCAGATTAGAAAAAGCTTGATCATCAAAGATCCGTTTATGATTTGGGTGAAGTTTTGTGTGATTTAAATTCCATTTTGATTGTTATTTTTTTATTTGTCTCTATGGTCACACAACTTTTAACACATAAATCTTATATCTCTACAACATAATTATCCTGATATACAAGGTTATCCTGAAAAAGAAGACATCTTTTTTGACCTTGCTTGGAGGGGTTGAGGTTCTACATAAATGATCCCAAAAATGTGAGGCGGACACAAAAATCAGAGGCTTCTAGTTGTAAGGGTTAATAACAAGTGTTTGAGGTCATGACCTTTGCAGCCTAAAATCAACAGGTGAATGATGATGAACGATTTATTGATTGTGAGATCATGAGGGGTGGGAAAGAGCAGACTGTAACCTCTTGTAGTAATGGCGACCCTCAAGGACACTCAGAAAATTAGGCCACCTCCAACAACACGCAACAATTAAGCCACTTGTCCTTTCTCTGCAATCAGACCATGTCCTCATCATGCAGAGAGAAACTCTCAATATATCACTTTTTATATGCCGCTATGAAACACAAAGTAACTCTTCATGGATTTTATGAACCTGCACTCAACCTTGCACCGAGAAATCACATTTGTATTATTATTTTTTTTAATATGGAGCTCAGGAACTTCAAAATAAGACAGCTAAGGTGATGATGTTAATACTGTTAAGATCAGCTGGTTCCTTTATTTAGCTCCTGGTGAGTCCTTTTTGGAGACCCGACAAAGAATGGCTACAATACCCTTGAGAACAACACACAATCAGACTTATGAAGGGCATATTAAAGGGATAGTCCAGTATTTTTCAAGTTGGGTTGCATAAGGCTCGACAATAATCAGTGAAGTGGCAACTGCTGTACAGGACTTCTCAGAGGCCAAACAACACACCGAGGAGCAGTTCAGGCTTTTCCAGTCAAAGAGCAGCATCACTGTGCATTATTGACACAGTGTGGTGATCAAACACGCTGTGACGGTAATTTTAATTGGACACGATATTGATAGCCATGGGAAATTTTACCGCGGTTTACCATTTTATCGGTAACCGTTACATCCCTACATGTGTACCATTGTGAATGTAGCCCAAGATGTAATTATTATGTAATTGTATTTCTATGGAACCAAAAGCCTTATTAAATGTTGGAAATTAGTACATTGAGAAACATGAATACTTGTTGGCCATGTATTAATTTATTATCCCTACACTAAATATCGCAGTAGTACATTGTTTTGATTTTTTTCTCCACAGCTCTACTGATGAGCCGTACCTGAGTCAGCTAGTGCTCTGATGATGGGTCACTTCAGGGTCTTACCCAAAGCGCGCAAGCAGCGGAGCGCCGCGGTATTGCTCCGACAGGCAAACCCCACTGGAGGCGGCGCGCCCAGAAGCACCGCGGAGCGAAGCCCCGGAGGGGGAGGGTTGATCCCCGGAGAGCCACAGGCTCTCATGAGAATAGCGATGTCACACGCTCATAAAACATGTTAGAGACTGAGAAAAGAAATAAACAACACCTTGCTTAGCTTCTCTAAGGTCCCTTTGCTTGTCCAAACCACACAGCTTCGTGAATTATTCAACTTCTATACATCTATATCCATGTAGGAAGATGTATGGTGTCATGTATACAATGTTATATATTTCTGTACCTCTACGATTCACTTTTCTTCGTCCATGGTGTCGTGTTGTCTCTGGGACCCTCTGATTGACTGCTGACCTGATGCTCGTGCCTCCGGTTTTGACGTAATGACAATCAATTGAGGAAAATTACGTGCAAGAGTCCGTGGTTTGTGTTTTATTTTGAAACTTCCGGTTACTCCACATGGTGACTTCCTGTCTGGTGCTTTCTTAACGACAGTGAATTTACGAGGTTTGGAAGCGGCCACACAGAAAATAGACCTGAAGCGTATCTCTCGCGCCTTGGCGTGCACCGGCGCTTCAGTAACGCGGCGCAGCGCTTTCGTGTGCAGTGGAATTTGCCCGATAGACTGCAATGGGAGCGAAGTGCTCCGCAGTACGCTTCAAGGACGCTGCGCGGCGCTTTCGCGTCCGGTGGAATTTGGGGGTAAGACTGTTCATACTAAAGTCTGATGGAAGCCACTTTAAATTTTAATGTGAACAGCAACACAAAATTAGATATAAACAAAAAAATCAGATTTGAGTGTCAAAACCTGCAGTGTGAATGTGGCCTAAGATGAAATTAGTGTGTAATTATATTTCTGTGGAACCGAAAGCTTTGTTAAATATTGGAAAACATTTATACATTAAGAAATATCTATGCTTGGTGACCATGAATAAATGTACTATTGCCAGGCTGAATATCACAATACTTCGGTGTATTGCCTTTTTTCCACAGACGAACCTGTTTCTCCTGTGGCCTGATGACAGGTCACTTCAGATTAATAGACGGCTCATACTAAAGTCTGATGGCAGTCACTTTTTTTTCATAATGAGAACAACCATGCAAAAAAATAAGATTTCACCGAAACCTCTGATTTTGCAGTGTGGCTCCTTGTTTTCTCTCACTTACCGGCCCTGAAACTTTTCCCTTCAGTCACAGCTGGAAAGAAAATGTGTCCCCTCTTTTGTCTACACCTAATTGTGCTGAGCTTCGACCCCTCCTCTCTGACTTTCTATCGCTGTGATTTGTGAAATCATAGCAGGAGCCACTTACCCGTTAAAACAGCACCTAGAGATTTGTTTGTTTCACTCCAGCACTAAATTGCTCTTCTCCATTCAGAATTTGTTATGATTGCTTTGTTTTCAGCTGCAATTTTGTTCTCAGAGTCTCAGTTTGGTGCTTTCTTCATGTTTATTCAAGGCCCATACGATTATACTGTGCAAAAAAAAACTCTGAGTGAGGGTTGATGTTTATGCTTCTATTATACATGCTATAGATAAACCACTTGGTAACTTTATGTTGGTTAATAGTTTCTTCCCTTTAATACCAACTGGTATACTGGAGAGCCTGATTTGTCACCTACACAACAGAGTACAACATGTAAGGATATTTCATTTAGAATAAGCAACACAGCTAAACATATGGATAGCACCCCAAAATGCATCAAAATCACTTAAAATAACTACTTTCAGTCATTTCCTTGTATGTATATCAGCCAGTAAAGTTCTAAGATATTGACATTATTGGATATTACCAAAAATCTTAAATCATGCATCCATATTTTTTATACAATTGATTTCACGTGATGGATATACTGAGATGTTTCTAATGCAGTTTTATAGATTTCTGTTTGGCTGTAAATGTAAGAAAACAAAGGGTTACAAATCCCAACATTCCGAGTATTGCAACACTCGCCACATAATCAAATATTAAGAATCACAATAAAATCAAATTAGGACTCAAGTATTGTCATAACACTAGGCCTGTCATGGTAACAAAGTTTGCTGGATGATAATTGTCCCAAAAATTATTGCCGATAAACGATATTATTGTCAATGTTATTTTGAAACATCATTTTTTTCATGAATGTAATTATATGTCGGAATAAAGTGTAGGGATGTAACGGTTAAACCACGGTAAAATTTCCCACGGTAATCATCACCGTGTGTTTCTAAAATTACCGTTTTACCATGTTTGATCACCACCCTGTGTCAATAACACACGGTGATGCTGCTGTTGGCCTGGTAAAGCCGGACCTATGTATCTGCCCTCGATTAAACAGCCTAAGCCGGTGCGAGCATGCGCAGTTTGCGGCTGCGTGCATGCGCAATTTTGCATTGTTTGGCCTCTGAGTCTCAGAGCGAAGTTCGAGCCACAGCAGAGTTTTCTCGAAACGGACTCTAGAGTCAGGTTGAATTTTGGATTTTTACAAGGATGCTGTGGAAAAACTGATACATGACAGTCTCCCTGTCTAAACACGAAGCTGCAGTGAAAGAAAAAGGCATGCGCGATTTCAGCGGCAGGAACTCTTTGAGTAAATGAACTGACAGATCCGAAGGGAGAGACAGAGAGAGAGAGAGAGAGAGAGGATTCAGTGAGCCATACCTGAGAGAATAACAGGTAACTTATCAGTAATTCTATCCAAAAATGTAGAAATCTTATGAAAAACAGAATTAGTATCATTCTGGACTGTGTTCTTGCCTTTGATTTGCCGTGTATTCGCCGTATTTTGACATAGATCGTCTTTTTTTCGTCAAAATTCGTGTTTTATGGATTTCATCGATCGTTATTTGGAAATATTTAGAGGAGGAAATACAGAGGAGATCTGCCAGGGAGGGGGGAGACCAGAGGAGAATCATGAAGGGAGTGAATTGCTTCAGGAACTATCGTCATTTAAAAAAAGTCCTGGACATTGTCTAATATAATGAGCCGTAACATGGACACAAATGCTGTAGGCAAACAAAAATGTGTGAGTGTAAACAAAATATGCTAAGCTCATTTTTTGTCATCTCAGAACTTTGAACATGTTCATTTACAGCTGTTTATAAAGGGAATCCTGTTTGAAGTTCAGATCAGTTGTTTTCTTTTTTTGTAATCACACCTTTTATAACATAATAATGACAAATACTTTCCAGGATTGTTTATTTTTTCTCATGAAAATAGGATAAAAATGTAATCAAAGGGCATTTCTTGACATATCATTGATAAAAAAGAAAAAAAAGAACCATTATGATTATAATATTGAAGGGATTAAGTGATTACATTGTGAGTAAAAGTACTTTTTGAACATTTTGAGCACACTGCAACAATATCGTGATAATAATGATAACCGTGATAATTTTGGTCACAATAACCGTGATACAAAATTTTCATATCGTTACATCCCTAGTACCAACACTGGTTTCACTGAATTGCTTCCTCAGCTAGGCTGGAATTAGAGGTTTAAGTCTCAGAGTCTTTGGGGCACTAGGGCAACTCTCTAGCTGGCAAATGTACATTTGTCAAAACAAATACTATCTTTGGAAAAACTGAAAAATTGTTATGTCAATAAATTAAGGTTTTATGTTACATATTTAGGATAAGATGGCCATTTTGTTTATTTTTAAAATAAATCAGAAGTCATGGAATTCAACTCATCAAAGGATTAAAGACGATCAAAGCAGCTGCTGAAACTATAAATTGAAGAGCTCGAGAGAGAGGCCCTTCAGCCTGAGGCCCCTCAGCCAGAGGCCCCTCAGCCAGAGGCCCCTCAGCCAGAGGCCCCTCAGCTAGAGGCCCCTCAGCTTGAGGCCCCTCAGCTAGAGGCCCCTCAGCCAGAGGCCCCTCAGCTTGAGGTCCCTAAGCCAGAGGCCCCTCAGCCAGAGGCCCCTCAGATTGAGGACCCTCAGCCTGAGGACTCTCTGCCTGAGGCCCCTCAGCAAGAGGCCCCTTAGCTTGAGGCCCCTCAGCCAGAGGCCCCCTCACCCCCAACAGAGCCGACCTGCTGTGGGAGGGTGTCCACAGCCGCCCCGGCCTGGCAGGACTGCGCCTGCTCCAACAGAGCCGACCTGCTGTGGGAGGTTGTCCACAGCCGCCCCGGCCTGGCAGGACTGCGCCTGTTCCAACAGAGCCGACCTGCTGTGGGAGGGTGTCCACAGCCGCCCCGGCCTGGCAGGACTGCGCCTGCTCCAACAGAGCCGACCTGCTGTGGGAGGTTGTCCACAGCCGCCCCGGCCTGGCAGGACTGCGCCTGCTCCAACAGAGCCGACCTGCTGTGGGAGGGTGTCCACAGCCGCCCCGGCCTGGCAGGACTGCGCCTGCTCCAACAGAGCCGACCTGCTGTGGGAGGGTGTCCACAGCCGCCCCGGCCTGGCAGGACTGCGCCTGCTCCAACAGAGCCAACCTGCTGCGGGAGGGTGTCCACAGCCGCCCCGGCCTGGCAGGACTGCGCCTGCTCCAACAGAGCCGACCTGCTGTGGGAGGGTTTCCACAGCCGCCTCGGCCTGGCAGGACTGCGCCTGCTCCAACAGAGCCGACCTGCTGTGGGAGGATGTCCACAGCCGCCCCTGCCTGGCAGGACTGCGCCTGCTCCAACAGAGCCGACCTGCTGTGGGAGGGTGTCCACAGCCGCCCCGGCCTGGCAGGACTGCGCCTGCTCCAACAGAGCCGACCTGCTGTGGGAGGGTGTCCACAGCCGCCCCTGACTGGCAGGACTGCGCCTGCTCCAACAGAGCCGACCTGCTGTGGGAGGGTGTCCACAGCCGCCCCGGCCTGGCAGGACTGCGCCTGATCCAACAGAGCCGACCTGCTGTGGGAGGGTGTCCACAGCCGCCCCGGCCTGGCAGGACTGCGCCTGATCCAACAGAGCCGACCTGCTGTGGGAGGGTGTCCACAGCCGCCCCGGACTGGCAGGACTGCGCCTGTTCCAACAGAGCCGAAATGCTGTGGGAGGGTGTCCACAGCCGCCCCGGACTGGCAGGACTGCACCTGCTCCAACAGAGCCGACCTATCCACAGTCGCCCCGGCCTGGAAGGACTGCACCTGATCCAACAGAGCCGACCTGCTGTGGGAGGGTGTCCACAGCCGCCACGGACTGGCAGGACCTCGCCTGCCCCAACAGAACCGACGTGCTGTGGGAGGGTGTTCACAGCCGCACCGGACTGGCAGGACTGCGCCTGTTCCAACAGAGCCGAAATGCTGTGGGAGGGTGTCCACAGCCGCCCCTGACTGGCAGGACTGCGCCTGCTCCAACAGAGCCGACCTGCTGTGGGAGGGTGTCTACTGCCGCCTCGGCCTGGCAGGACTGCGCCTGCTCCAACAGAGCAGTCCTGCTGTGGGAGGGTGTCCACAGCCGCCCCGGCCTGGCAGGACTGCGCCTGCTCCAACAGAGCAGTCCTGCTGTGGGAGGGTGTCCACAGCCGCCCCGGCCTGGCAGGGCTGCGCCTGATCCAACAGAGCCGACGTGCTTTGGGAGGGTGTTCACAGTTGCCCCGGCCTGTCAGGGCTGCGCCTGATCCAACAGAGCCGACCTGCTGTGGGAGGGTGTCCACAGCCGCCCCGGCCTGGCAGTCCTGCCACAGCTTGGCAGGACTGCGCCTGCTCCAACAGAGCCGACCTGCTGTGCGAGGGTTTCCACAGCCGCCTCGGCCTGGCAGGACTGTGCCTGTTCCAACAGAGCCGACCTGCTGTGGGAGGGTGTCCACAGCCGCCCCGGCCTGGCAGGACTGCGCCTGCTCCAACAGAGCCGACCTGCTTTTGGAGGGTTTCCACAGCCGCCTCGGCCTGGCAGGACTGCGCCTGCTCCAACAGAGCCGACCTGCTGTGGGAGGATGTCCACAGCCGCCCCTGACTGGCAGGACTGCGCCTGCTCCAACAGAGCCGACCTGCTGTGGGAGGGTGTCTACTGCCGCCTCGGCCTGGCAGGGCTGCGCCTGATCCAACAGAGCCGACGTGCTTTGGGAGGGTGTCCACAGTTGCCCCGTCCTGGCAGGACTGCGCCTGCTCCAACAGAGCCGACCTGCTGTGGGAGGGTGTCTACAGCCGCCCCGGCCTGGCAGGACTGCGCCTGATCCAACAGAGCCGACCTGCTTTGGGAGGGTGTCCACACCCGCCCCGGCCTGGCAGGACTGCGCCTGATCCAACAGAGCCGACCTGCTGTGGGAGGGTGTCCACACCCGCCCCGGACTGGCAGGGCTGCGCCTGCTCCAACAGAGCCGACCTGCTGTGGGAGGGTGTCCACAGTCGCCCCGGCCTGGCAGGACTGCGCCTGCTCCAACAGAGCCGACCTGCTGTGGGAGGGTGTCCACAGCCGCCCCTGCCTGGCAGGACTGCGCCTGATCCAACAGAGCCGACGTGCTGTGGGAGGGTGTCCACAGCCGCCCCGGACTGGCAGGACTGCGCCTGTTCCAACAGAGCCGAAATGCTGTGGGAGGGTGTCCACAGCCGCCCCGGACTGGCAGGACTGCACCTGCTCCAACAGAGCCGACGTGCTTTGGGAGGGTGTCCACACCCGCCCCGGCCTGGCAGGACTGCGCCTGATCCAACAGAGCCGACCTGCTGTGGGAGGGTGTCCACAGTCGCCCCGGCCTGGAAGGACTGCGCCTGCTCCAACAGAGCCGACCTGCTGTGGGAGGGTGTCCACAGCCGCCCCTGCCTGGCAGGACTGCGCCTGATCCAACAGAGCCGACGTGCTGTGGGAGGGTGTCCACAGCCGCCCCGGACTGGCAGGACTGTGCCTGTTCCAACAGAGCCGAAATGCTGTGGGAGGGTGTCCACAGCCGCCCCGGACTGGCAGGACTGCACCTGCTCCAACAGAACCGACCTATTCACAGTCGCCCCGGCCTGGAAGGACTGCGCCTGATCCAACAGAGCCGACCTGCTTTGGGAGGGTGTCCACTGCCGCCCCGGACTGGCAGGACTGCGCCTGCCCCAACAGAGCCGACGTGCTGTGGGAGGGTGTCCACAGCCGCCCCGGACTGGCAGGACTGCGCCTGTTCCAACAGAGCCGAAATGCTGTGGGAGGGTGTCCACACCCGCCTCGGCCTGGCAGGGCTGCGCCTGATCCTACAGAGCCGACCTGCTGTGGGAGGGTGTCCACAGCCGCCCCGGCCTGGCAGGGCTGCGCCTGATCCAACAGAGCCGACCTGCTGTGGGAGGGTGTCCACAGCCGCCCCGGCCTGGCAGGGCCGCGCCTGCTCCAACAGAGCCGACCTGCTGTGGGAGGGTGTCCACAGTCGCCCCGGCCTCGTCCTGTACTCGTCTCTGGCTCTTGTCTTGTAGGTGGCCTGGGATCCTTGGTGGAGACTGCCTGCTGCTGTGGAGTCACGAAGCCTCAAAACTACAATTATAAACATGACACATAGTTGACCATTTTATTAGGAACACTCCATTCCCATTATCATTATAGCTATTTATACAGATACTAGCATGATCTCCATATCCATGATCGATACATCTACAGTATCTATATTTTACTCCCACATAGGCATGAGGTCCCTCTTGAAAATGGGATGTCACAACTCAAGAGGCCTTTAACACATTTATATTTAATGGAGACAAATATGGTTGGGATGCACTTGTGGTCTGGGCACCCATGAGTTCGTCAGTACCATAAATTCTTATTTTCAGTAAGAATATCTAAGATTATACTTCTAGAAAATGATCACCACAACCATTCAGACATGAGGACCCTCTTGAAAATGAGATGTAGCATCTAAATCAGACGACAGGTCTATGGTACATGAAACTGTCCCTTACTTTAGTTACCATTCTAGTCCACTTGTCTCCTCTTACCTCCCTTCTTTTGCCCTCACACCCAACACAGCATCGTGTGGATTTGCTGTTCATCATGAGACTGGGATCCACATTCAAGATTTCCTGCTGCTTAACAGAAGGTTTTTTCTTGCCGCCATGATGGAGGGATCCATGATTGGCTATTTGGATTCATGTTGGGTGTTGGATGTATATATTTGTATATATATGTATATGTGTATTTTATATGTATATATGTATCTATGCATATACTGTATGTGTATCCATAAAATGAAGAGCTTTATTCTCTATTGTAAAGTGTCTTGAGATAACACTTGTCATGAATTGGCGCTATACAAATAAAGATTGATTGAGATTGATTGATTGAGCTTGAGGCCCCTCAGCCAGAGGCCCCTCAGCCAGAGGCCCCTCAGCCTGAGGCCCCTCAGCTGGAGGCCCCTCAGCCTTAGGCCCCTCAGCCGGAGGACCTTCAGCCTGAGCCCCCTCAGCCAGAGGCCCCTCAGCTTGAGGCCCCTCAGCCAGAGGCCCCTCAGCTGGAGGACAGTCCACCTGCACATCAGGACAATGAACAAGCAACCAGTGACATAGCTGAAGAGCTGAAAAAAGCCAAGCAGAAAGAGTGGATTGATTGATTGATTGATTGATTGATTGATTGATAGATATCTCTGGGATGTTCCAGTGCTCACCTAAAAAATAAATTAATTAATTAAATAAAATAAAATCTCTTGTGCATCTTGAGTTTATTTATATTTCACCTTAATGTCAGGTTGAGTCTACACTGATCATTAACTCTGTGTTTTTTTTATGTTACTCCCTGGGACTGATTTTTGACATGGTCATTATGGTTGAGGATCTTAAAGGAAATGCATTTATAAATGTGAGTTTGGACAGACAGACAGACAGACACACGAACAAACTTCATTACACCTCACTCATAACAAATAAATATGTCCTGTCCCGTAATGAGACATTATCAGGAGACTCAGACAAAGAATTAGCTCTAAAGCTCAGAATGAATTTAGACCTCAGAGATTATGACACTACAAAAGCTCATGCATCTGACTCTGATCAAAGAAGAAATGCATCATCATTTCCTTTTAGGTAAAATTCTCAAACTGATCTTCAAACTATATTGATTGATTTGTTCATCAGTATTATTATTCTATTAAATAAGGCTTCAAGAGGGATTGATACCTTTCTATCATATCTGACCTTATGACCTTTAGCCTTACCTTAGTAAATCACTTTTTTGTACCTTGTTTTATGTTTGGCACACTGTAGAAAGGTTGTAAGTTTTTGGGTGATTTACTGGCAACAAGATCCCAGTAAGTAACTTTAAATGCCTTTACAGTAGACTAACTCTTATATTATTTACAGTAAATTTACTGTATTTTCAAAACAGCACCCTTACTCTTTTGCAGTATCTTAGCACTCACAGTATTTTCTTATACTACTTTTAATACATTTTGTATTCCGGTGAATTTTGCTATTTTGATTTATATTACTATGTCTTTAACTAATTAACTGACCATTTATGAACAAGGTATGATTTTATTCAAAAAAAAAAAAAAAACACATACACACACATACATCCAGTTTTATCCAATAAAAGACTTTCAGTCAAAAATGTGATACATTTACCAAAAGAAAACTTGTCTGTTATTGGCCAATTTTCCTGGGCAAAATTGTTTTGTTTTTTTTGATTACTTTAGATTGTACTTTCCTAATCCCTTTAGGAGATCAAAATCAAAGATCCCGATGAGTGCTACACATTTACCGAATTTTACAGACTTATGAAAAAATGGCCAATGATCATAATCTAGAGAGGGCGCTACTGACTTTTTTTCATGCAATAGTTTTTGCGGCCATTCAAATAAGCGAATTTTTGCTGGACCCGAACCACCTGCCAATTTCCTTCACTTTTTTAGCATGTTCAGGGGGTCACAATTGCGATAATTGGAAGGAATAATTCCTCGGGATACAAATGCGCTCTCGCCCAGCTTGCAGCTGTGGCTCGGGCTCTAACAAGACTTATTTCTGAAATTAAAGCTCAGTCTCAACTTCTACACTTGTTGCTCAATGTGAAACTAAAGACAGTAAGACATCAACAACGAGATCTGCCAGGGAGAGGGGAGACCAGAGGAGAATCATGAAGGGGGTTAATTGCTTCAGGGACTATCGTCATTTTAAAAAAGTCCTGGACATTGTGTAATATAATGAGCCGTAACATGGACACAAATGCTGTAGGCAAACAAAAATATGTGAGTGTATACAAAATAGGCTAAGCTCATTTTTTGTCATCTCAGAACTTTGAACATGTTGATTTACAGCTGTTTATAAAGAGAATCCTGTTTGAAGTTCAGATCAGTTGTTTTCTTTTTTTGTAATCACACCTTTTATAACATAATAATGACAAATACTTTCCAGGATTGATTATTTTTTCTCATGAAAATAGGATAAAAATGTACTCAAAGGGCATTTCTTGGCACATTATTGATAAAAAAGACAAAAAAGAACCATTATGATTATAATATTGAAGGGATTAAGTGATTAAATTGTGTGTAAAAGTACTTTTTGAACATTTTGAGCACACTGCAACAATACCGTGATAATAATGATAACCGTGATAATTTTGGTCACAATAACCGTGATACAAAATTTTCATATCGTTACATCCCTAAAAGTGAGTACACCATATCAAAAGCAATGCACTTTAATTACTTAAGAGTATTTAACTGTTACTGGAAGGTTAAGAGCTTTTGAATTAAAAAAAAAAAACAATAAAAAAGTGGGGGGAAAAAAACAATGAAAATGAAATGGACTCTCTTTCAGGAAAAATTGCATGTAAATAAAACTAGTTATACTAATCAACAACAATAAAAAAATAGACCCTGTCTCTGTAAAGAAAAAAATGAAACTCCAATAAAAACACAAAAATTAAAACAAGAAATAAAATGTAGTTTATACAGTTCCTGAATTGTTTGTGACATGTACTTTTTCCCAGTCAATTCGTACTGTCTGTCAAACCTTTGTAGCATTTCTGGCTTTTCAACCGAATTGAAAGGCTGCATTTCTTTTGGAATGTAGCAAACAACACTGTTTGTGAATGTGCACAATTTTGCTCTGTTTTATTTATATTTACTTTGCCGACCAAACGCCTCAGTAAGTGCTGATTATTGGGACGAAGGCTCTGCTGCACCTTCCCTTCTTCATCGTCACTACTTTCAAACAAGTATGACATATTGGCTCGTTGGTGTTCATGAGCTCACACCTTGTTGATTCTGTTAAAAACCAAAATGTTCCCACACTTGTACTGTGGCTTTTGGATTAGAAACCATCGCTTTCATGCCATCATTCATATTTGTGTCTGTTTCCTCGTTACTCTTCACAAAGCTTGTTTCGGCTCAGTGTATACGTGCGAGGCCCCGCCTCCCCCTCAAAGATTGAATGAAAGATAGATGGATCACTAACCCTAACCACGCTCATTTGGCTATAGAACCAACGCTCCCAGGCGTTGAGAAAGATGGACGTAGTGAGCCATCTTCTCATTCAGCTATTTTGGTACAACGACAGGAGAAAAACAAACATGCACGTCAATTTATCGAGGCTGGCAAACTTACCGAGGATATTTTTATTTATCGTTCGGTTAATTGATTTACTGATTATCGCGACAGGCCTACATAACACTTTACCTTGGGGCCACTGGCATTTCCCTCCCCTACTGATAAAATAAATTCCTAAACTACAACTGTTGCCAGAGCTCTTCCTTGTGGTGGCTGACAAGGGCATACACAGTGCAAATAGCCAAATGCTTCAAACACAGGAATGATGCAACACCGAAAAACACAAACACAGAAAACAAATGCAACAGAAAAGCGCTACAGGAAAAAAAATAATGCAATCACAGACACGCTACAGAAGCAAAAAGGTATAAACCGACAAAACTAATGAGAAAGAGAAATGCTGCAAATTCCTGACCAAAGGGATGGACCAGACCCTCTTCACAGACAGGAGATACTCAGAAGAAAGCTAGCAAATGTTTGTAGAGGAGAATAAAAAGGTATGTTTTACTTTACGTCTGTTTTAAACACTTGGGGCCAGATCTACTAAGATCCAAAATAACAGGTGCTAAATTGCATGTGCAGACTAAAAAATTGCAGATGCTATCAGTGGGTGTGTTGCAGGTGATCTACTATCACTGCGTGTGCAATTGATAACAGTAACAAAAAGTCCTGTTTAGAGAGAATTTTGCGTGTGCTATGGGCTGTCACCATGGAGAGTTTGGGAGAACAGAGAAGCCATAAGTCTTTCTGTTTTTCATTAAAAAATTCAGTTAGTGATGGGAAATGTTCAGTTTATGTGGCCCCTGTTTGCCACCATGATCACAGCCTCTCGTTCGTGACACTCTGCCCTTTTTTGCACCTGCTTTCCAAACTTACTAAATTCAGACGCAAACACACCTCGCGCAATCACTTTCGGGTTTGATAGATCACATTGTGGGTGCTAAATGATCACATCTGCATCTTCTCCTCACAGTATTTTGCACATTTTGATGATCTGCATGCATTCTGCATATTCATGAGGGCAAACAGGCTAAATGGACGGTGTGCTATTTTGCTCTTTTGTCAGACGCAATCCTCAGTGCACCCTGTTAGTAGATCAGATTTGCTTGTGCTATCACGTTTGCACATGTTTTTATACACGTAAACCTTTCGTAGATCGGGCCTTTGGTCATAATCTTTTGCAACTCTTGCAGTTGTCACATCTATTTTGTCGGTTTGTTGTTGCTTTTGCCGGGTTTCTGTGATTGCAGCATTTTTTCATGCAGCATTTTCTGTTGCATTTGTTTTATGTGTTTGTGTGTTTTTGGTTTTGCATCATTCCAGTGTTTGCTGCACGTTTGTTTGCGGCATGTATGCCCTTGTCAGCCACCGTACTTTCTCCTTTACAGTTTGCCTATATTCATGACCCTGTTTTGGGTCCAAACCCACCATCTGAGAACCACTTAACTGGATGAATATCAGCTCTTATTTCACAGGGTGGGTTTGTTTTACGAGGTAAATTTTCCCACATTTGCATTAGAGGTTGAATGTTTGTCTCAGCCGCAGAAACACCATGACAACAAGGTCAATAAGTCCACCTTCTGACCACCCATCTATCTCCCAACATACAGAAGACAAACATGAGCTTTACGGTCAGGCTGATTAATAACTGACCTTTTCTTTGACCATATGGATGCAGATCCATTCTTGATTTATAATCTTTAAAAAAAAAAAGAATGTGCAGTGGGGCTGCTTTGAGATTAATTAAGATGTAACGTATATCATTTATTTCCTGCTGTTCCCTATAGCAGAATAAATTTCTAAAGTTTCCTTTAATGAATGTTGTGTTTTTCTCTTAAATTAAATCAACATTTTTCTAAGGAGCTAAAACACCATTTTCATAATAAAAATAATGCATATTTTAAAGTTTGAATATGCTGTAACAATAAAATATGCAGGACATTTGTTTAAGCAAAGTTGATGGGGAGCTCTCAGCTGTTATAAATAATTCAGTTCATAAACAAAGTCATCATTTATGTACAACATAAGAGTTTCTTTAGTTTTTGCACACTCCATGCTCATCTTGTATTGATTTCTGCTGTTGATCAGGATTAATCTTTCTTTATCGATACAAAATATTACATTTTTTCTCTCTGTAATTCTTTAAACAAACAGTTTTTATTCCTCTTGCTGAGCTCATATTGACCTTTTTATTGTCAACACTGGTAACAACTGCGGAATAGCACTCATTAAATATTCTCTTAAATTCAAAATCGAGGTTCTTGTCAATGTCAATCAGTCTGTCTCTTCTTCACGACTTTCATTAAGCACACTGACGGGAAAAAAGTGATTTTGGAAATTGAGTGTCAAAGCAGGGGTTTTGTTTTGTGCTGAAGTCTTTTTTAATGCAAATTGTGCTCAAATGTTGCAACCCTTCTTGTGCCTGTTAAACCTCCATGTGAAGAGCCTCTCCTTCTGTGACGCCCTGCAGAACAGCTCTGAATCAAGTGTCGGAGCGCCTTCTAGTGGCCAAATCTGGAAAGGCACAGGACAGACATCAGTGGAATCTCCTTTACATGGATAACATAGTGTATTCAAAGGGACATAGTTAATAATCACCACCTTGTTTTATTTGCTCATGCACTAACCAAGGCCTAATTTGCCACCAAAACAGCCAAAAGTCTTTCATAAGTCCCCAAATTTGAACAGGATTTGTGAATTTTCCAACAATGTGCCTGAAGTTTGGATTAATTACAGATAACTGAATGAGAACCCAAATGCAGATGCTGAATTCTGTAGATCATTAAATGTCTGCCTCAATAAAGTCTGTGCTGATGTTGACAGTCCCAGCCCCAGATATCTTAAAATGTTTGCTTTGATCAGGCAAAGTTTTCTAGATTTTCTGTTGCTTCCACCTAGAGCCACGACACCTTTTTTGCACCACCTCCTCCCCTCGCCAGTTCTGCACAACTAGTTTCTGGTAAATCATGACTAAAGATCTTGGCAACAACGCCTTATTTATCCCCCACTCGCCCTTAAAAGCGGTCTTGTGCTCTCTTTCAACTGTGGATCTTTGACCAGAGGCACTGGAGTTTTGCCTTTCCTAGGACTGACTCTTCTGGACAAAGATCCCTGATGTTGTGAGACCTGCTGGAGCTACCTACCCAGTTTGGGGGTCACAGCCACAAGAGTTCCTTCTACCATGGGGACCACTGTGGTCTTCACTCCCCACAGTTTCTCCAGCTTCTCCTACAGCCCTTGGTATTGGAGCTACACCATGTTCCTGGTATTGAAACACAGAGAGAGCCCCACATGAAGACAGATGATGTCAGATTTGTCCGTTTTGTTCCTGCTATGTGTTGTAATCCACAGAGACACACAGGACCAGTGCTGTGTAGTAATCCAGAAGCCTTTGCCCTCCCAAAGCATACATTATATCACCACCAAAATTAAACCACAGCTCTCTTGTGTGATGATAAAGAGTCCCTGAGAATGTTATCAGTATCTGTGGAGAGCTTCTTGAGTTATTCGCAGAAATGGAAGTATTAACAAATCCTTTAAAAAGTCTTACTGTACATTCCCACCAGAAGCGGTCTGAGCATCCACCTGCCATTCATCTTCTATGATCGCCGGCGTCAAGGGGCGATGGAGGAGACGGCGATCACAAGCGGCATTGCGAGCGAGCGATGAACTGAAGTTGGGAGAAGCTCAACTTTATGCAAATGAGCAGCAGCGCGAACGAGGCGTCAGCCAATTATAGGCCGATGTGGATTCCAATGCGGAAGACTAGAGAGGGAGGACCATGGATGTATTATAAGAAGGACATATTGGTCATGACACAAGGGAGATGTTATATTTTGGTTAGGGATGGGAATTGATATTTATGTTGGAATGCTGAGTCAGCATTTCAACATATTGTTCTTCCTAAAATGTAATCTTCTTTTTCTTTTTCTTCTTCTTCTTCTTCTTATTCCTTCAGATTTTGGCACCTTTCACAGGCTTCAAATTTGCACAGATTTTCACAGAAAAAAATTGACATATGCAGCATGTTCAGGAGAAGTGCGCTTGTATTTTTCACAGGTTTAACAGTTATACTTTTTACAGTAAAAAATAATTTCTGAATGTATTTTTACATTGAAATCAATGGGACATTTCCGCAGCTCTGCTGAAAACTTCAGCAACTTTGAGGCTCCACAGATTGGGCATGCTTCCACCTACAGACTTCATTCATGCTTTAAAAGCTGAATTGACTTCTCAACTATTTTTACATATCTTCAGCTTTTTGCTGGCTTCTACAGTTTTTTAAATATGAATTTTTAAGCAACACCAACTTTTGAGGAGATCTGTGTGTGTTCAGCGTGTCATGTGACTTCAGACCGAAGCCCCGGACAGCCAAGTGCTGCAGTTTGAGGCACGTTTTTAACTCGTCACTGTGTTAACATTTTGAACAGTACAGATATGAGAATTATATTACACATTTTAGCAGGTTCTTGGGATGCTCACGGTGAAATCCTTTTCCTGATATCTATTCCGGTTTAGACACAGCGAGCGTTCGTTTACCCGGAAGTACCGAACGTCATTAGAGTGCTCTATGAGACAAACAGGAGAAATACCATGCTTTCCGCGAGTCAGCAATTTAGCCCTGTGGTTAAAAGATTAGAGCAGCAGACTATGGAGCGAGAGACCTGGGATCAATTCCAGGCCAAAGCGGATGTACTTTTCTTTCCATCTAGTACAGATTCTTCATTACAATAGCGTAATCATGCTTGTCTTTACACTCTCAACCTTACTTTGGACGTATTACACTGACTGGCCACTTTATTAGGTACATCTACAAATATCAACACATTTAACCATGTTACAAAACAGTCATTCATTTTCTGCTTTCTTTCACATCTGCAAACAGTTTTGATGTACTTTTCACTATCTGCTACAGTTTCTGAGATATGACTGTTGAAGCAGCATCTACTTTTGCACATTTCTTTGAAGTTAGAGCGTGGTCACGACGCACACCTGACCTCAAGTAGCTATAATGTTCTGCAAACATTTTTATTGCACATTTCACACATTTTCAGCCCTGATTTACTGCTTACAACCATTCATGTCACATTTTCAACTTTCTTTCCATTACATTTAGCAATTTCATTTCACAGTTTCAGCAGTCACGCTCAGCATTTCAACGCATTACCTTCATGGAAATGCAAATTCTCTAGTTAATGATCTAACTTTGTTACAATAGTTGTTATTTTTAGGCAGACTAGAGTTAAACTTCCAGTATCTGTTTGTGTGACTTTGACTGTCTCTAGGCTTTATGTATAAGGAGATGATACTGTGGTCAGTCAATGGAGCCGCAGAAATGTCTGAATGTATTTGATACTGTAATAAATTGTTTGAGATCAGCCAGTGATCAATTCTAGATTTAAGTTCATAATTCAGGCTGAACCATGTATATTTAATTATCCCTGGGTTAAAATGACTCCAGGTATCAATTACATTTTGTTCAGTACAAAAATCTGTAAAGGTTTTGTTTAAGTGGCTCATATTGTATTTGGAGGGAAATCTGTCATAAAAAATCATCTTTAGTTAAATTAAGATCTCCACCTATTATAACATTTTCTGTTGAGTGCGATATTCTCAAGTTATCTAGCTGTCAGGAGATCTGTGCAAGTAACTGTTTATTATTTTCTTTGCTGTTGTATCCATATTTGTTTGCTAATATGAATCTGAAGTTATCCAGTGTGAGAATAAGTGTCAGCCAGTGACCTTTTTCATCAGCTATAGTGGGGCAGATAAGTGTAATAATTGTTCATTTGTGGAAACAAGCACCAAAATTGGCATACATACTCCTTGGGGACTGTTCTTTTGATTAAACCCGTTAGCCACCTAAAAATTCATAATGGTGGCCATTTTTCAAGATGGCTGCCATTTAAATATACAGTAATATTGCATTTTGCAATGAAATCGCACAGACATCCTATTTGGATGATTTTGGTGTCTAATCATACATTTTTCACTATGTAGAATCTGTATTTGGACCCGTGGACTTACTTACTGGCTTCCTTGTACCTGATATCAGTGGTGTCTAATAAGCCCAGCATCAGTTAAACTACTGTAGATTACATGTAGTAATAGCGCTAAAATATGCTCTCCTCATAAGTTTACTTTAGGGATTGTCTTTGACAAGGTTCATGTCACATATAAGTGTTAAATGATACATCTGTGTGGTATAATTTAATGTGAGAAGATAGTCTTAAAGTAGTTAAGCTAACGGCTAACAAGGGCAATAGATTAGATTAGATTAGATTAGATTAGATTATACTTTATTAATCCCTTTGGGAGAACTCCCTCAGGGAAATTATGATTCCAGTTGCATTATATTATAAATAAAAGATAATACTTGTAGGCTACTGCTGCTGCTCCTTCACATCCTCTGTCTTCCTGTTACTCCTCATCCCCCCAATTGAGGAGTTATACAGTCTGATGGCCTGAGGGACAAAGGAGTTTCTCAGTCTGTTGGTCCTTCACTTGGGGAGGAGCAGTCTTGCGCTGAACAGGCTCATCTGGTTGTCGATGGCCATGTGTACAGGGTGATTGGCATCATCCAGAATGTCCAGCAGTTTGTCCAGTGTCCTCTTCTCTGCCACCATCACCAAAGAGTCCAGCTTCATGCCAACCACAGAGCCAGCCCTCCTGATCAGTTTTTCAATCCTGGATGTGTCCTTGGTCCTTGAATATCTGATGAAACTGGCTCTTGGTAGCTGATGATAATGAAGCTGGCAGTTGGTTGCATCTTTCAAAAAAGAACACTCTGCTGGTATCCTCAGAAATGCCTGGCAGCAATGATGGTTGAAAAAGATACCCATAGGATATATAAGTAAAAAAGAGTCTTAATGAGAAGTGCAGGAAGGTCAGAAAAAGATCAAAAAAGGAAAACTTTTGAAAATTGTGAAAAAAGTAAGGAAAAAAACACAAAAAACAGCTAAAAATATGGAGAGCAAACTGGACAGGCTGCTGCTTGTTTACAGCGCCATGGCAACTCAAGTGATAATAAATAAAATAATAATAACAATAACAACAATAAAAACAGTTAACGGCCTTGGCTGTTCGCTGTAGCGGCTAACAACCTTTATCTGTTGTTTGCCCTTGTAAGCCATTAGCTGTAGCAGCCCATGGGTCCAAATACAGATTCTACAGGGAAAAATGTATGATTTGACACCAATATCACTGAAATAGGACGTCTGTGCGATTTTATTGCAAAATGCAATATTACTGTATAGTTCAATGGCGGCCATCTTGAAAAATGGGCGCCATCATGACTTTTTAGGTGGCCAACGGGTTTTATCCAAAGAATAATCCCCAAGGAGTAAGTGTGCCAATTTTGGTGCTTGTTTCCACAAATGAACGATTCTTCCATAATTTGCAGTTATCTGCCCCACTACTATGTGGGATAATATTTGACCTTGGAAGTTTTTCATCAGGATAGCAACACCTGCAGACCTAGACATACCATGTCTGAAATAAGATATGTCTCCCCATTGTTTAGACCAGAATAAACTGTCCTCCTGGCTGGAGTGGGTTTCCAGTAGAAGAATGATATTTGCGTTTTTTCCTTTATAAAATAAAAAAATACTTTTACATTTTGTCATGTCCTTTAGGCCCCTTGTGTTAACAGAGATGAGAGATATGTAATTTTTAAGGTGAAACATGAATATAAGGTAATGCACAAGCAATTAAATTGAATGAATATGAATAAGAACGAATGAATAAGTTTCTTTTGTGAAGATTTTTGAGGTAGCAAAACCTAGAACAAATTACAGCATTTACTCAAGAACTCGTGTTTTTATGGGTAAGAGGTGTTATTCATGGTAAAATTCTCTGTCCATTGATGAAGGCATGTGGGCCCCTGAACACAGCTGTGTCCAGCTTTTCTTGCTTGCTCGACTTTTCCCCATCCTTGCCTCTCTGTCTGCTTTGATGAGATCTTCTGCAAATCGGATGTTGAGATTCTTGCACACGGCGTGGTTTTTGGTGGATCTCCAAAGTTCGTCTCTGAACAGCCTCCCTGTAAACTGTAGGATGATCTGACGGGGATGATCAGTAAGGGAGCGGACAAGTCGATGCACAGAGTCGAGGAGTCCATCTTCTCCTTCCAGTGCAGGATGATTTTTGCGATGATGTCTGCAGCTATTTGGCCTGTGTTTTCATCCTTCTCTTCTTTTAGACCATTCAGTCTCAGATTCCACCGTCTTTTATATCGTTCCAGATCCATTGTTTTCTTCTCCAGCTCCACTGTTTTTTTCTTTTAGTTGCTTGGTATCTTTCTCCAGCTTTTTGTTATTTTCTTTGCTATTTCTGCTGAGTTAAATTCGACTGCTTTTCTGATGTTAGACATGGACAGCATATTCTTTTTTAATTCTGCTTTGAAGTCTTCCATCATGACTTGAAGTGTGCTTATTGCAGATAAAATAGCCACGGTGTTTTCTCCATTGTTAGTTTCTGCATTACCTTTTGTTTTTTTTCTGAGGCACATTAATTAATTACACCGCAAATTAATGCGTTATAAAAATTAATCCCAAGATTAATCATAGCACACAAACATTTTAATATTGGCCAGCTGAAGGACCCGTACATGGCAGTGGCACGCAACTTCACACATGCGTCTCTGGTCAAACCAAACAAAGCCCAGGTGACAACAGGAATGGCCTATTTAAGACTTAGTCTTATTTTATTTTTGAATTTATTTATCTATATTTACTGAATTCTTTAATTATGCATCAGGCCTAATTGGTTTGCTGGATGTCCTCGACCTTTTTCTTATTTTGAATTTGATTTATGAAACACACTTAAAGTGTAATTTGAGTTTCCTGATTGAGCTTAGAATTTTCTGGACAAGTTGCCCTGACTTTGGTTTTATTCTGTCACCAATAAAAATGTGGATTTACAAATCTTCACTTCTTAGTGTATTCATTTGATTTGTCCTGCACTACAATTTTATAATATCCTAGAATTCAAATTCTTTATTTGGGTACTTTAAGCAGATATGAGATTAAAATGTGATTAATTAGTTTAATTAATTATAAATCCGGTAATTAATTAGATTATTTTTTTTAATCTTCTGACAGCACTAATTTAAAGCATACAAAGGACTCTATAAATAAATGTACCAATCACTCATGTATATTGTAGTGTTTGTATGTTTTATGTAAATATACTTTACGTAAATTTAAGTATTAGTACACTATAGTGTACTTAATATAAGTAAACTAAATTACTACCAAGGTAATAATATACTTGTAAGTAGTACACTTAAGTATATTTCATGAATAATAAATTTTCTATAAATATACTTGATATAAATTTAAATATTAGTACTAATTAGTGTGCTTAATCTAATTAAACTTAAGCACTTCTCAGGGAAAAATATACTTGTAATTAGTACACTGAAGTAAATTTCATTAATAATAAATTTTCTATAAATATACTTGATATAAATTCAGTAATAGTCCGAACTAGTGTATTTAATCTAAGTATACTTAAGTGCTACTGGGGGAATAATATACTTGTGATTAGTACATATGTAGTATAGTACATATGTAGTATATAGTTTAGTACATGCAGTTTATTTTTGTTTGTTAAAAAATCTCAATTTTTAATGTTTTAAATCTTCTGCAGAAAATTCTTTGAATTAATCGATTTAATTGATTTTTGCCCAGCTCTACTTCAACCTTAAATATTCTTTTCTGTTTGAAGTTATTGTTTGCCCTTTTGGTCTTTCGTATTACTAAACATGAGGAAATTTGCAGAGTAAAAAATGTTTTTTTTTTGTTTCAAGGACAGCTTTTTGTCATTTGAGACCCCCAACTATTAATGAAACACCATGCGACTGCTTGGTGGACCAAAACACTTTATTATAATTGTTTTTAATTATTATTAGTGTTTTCTTAAATCTGGCCCCCAGAACATATGCCAAGGAATAAACTGGCCCTTGTATACATGTTGATGATCCCAGCTCTAGATAGTCTGTGGGTGCTTTGTTTTCAAAGCTTATTCCCAATGATCTTAAATCTTTGGCAATAGCTCGTAAAAAAAACTTTCCATCACAGGAATACAGAACTATATAACGCTAAAGGCTAACCTGTGAACGGGCACAGACAGCAGGAGCTGAAACAGCTCTTTGGTACCAGTCAAGTCAAGGCAGCACGAGGACATTGGATCAAACCGATGTAACCAGTCTGACCTTAGACTGAGGTAGAACCACCTATCTTATTAACAAACTTGCACAGAAACAAATAAAGAAAGAAATGTAGATTACAGAAATAATAAATAAATATGGAAATAAAAAATAGATGTATGAATAAATAAATAAAAATATGGAAATGTATCAAATAAATGTAGATAGAGAAATGAATAACTAAATATAGCAATGCATAAATTAATTAATTAATTAATGTAAAATTAAAAGGGAAGCCTTTTTATTATCAAAATATATTTCTATATTAAGCCTTTGATGCATTTATGTATTTAATTTTTAATTTTTATATTATTTATATATTTATTTATTTATTTATCCTTTTGTCATTTTTTGTTCTCCATATAATCTGTGCCAGTGAATGAAAGACAATTATCAGTGATTATCCATTTTTAAGAGACCTTGTTTATAACTAAATAGAAATACACATGAGAGTGAAAAGGCACAGTAACACCTGTGAAGAGGCTGTTTGTCATGATACATACATGCTGTGTCTTTTGGTCTGATCTTAGGTGTGCATTGAGCAGGAACAAAGTAAAAATAACCCCCCTGATATAAATATTTGAAGAAGTGACTGCTTTGTTTTCCTTGAAAAAGTTCAAATGTGAAGTTTTATTGTAAATCCAGTCCTTTAAACAGGAAGCTGTGTGGCAATATGAAAGTCATTGAATGAAGTCTGCAAAACTGCTTCTGTAAAATAAAACAATTAAAATAAAATAGAATAATAAACTGAAATATAAAATGAAGGTCATGTTGAATGTAATTCTAATTTTCTGTTTTTCTGATTACATTGAAGTGTTTTCTGCTGCCTGGACAGAATTACTGACATTGGGATTAGTTTCTGATATAAAGTCTCAGTTTAAATGTTCTCCTGATATCAGGGTTTCTTTTCTGACTTTATCTGATCTGTTTATGTGGTTATTTTGTGCAGAGCAGCAGGACATTCATGTTAAATCGATTTTCCTGCCAGCAGTTCTTCACTGTTTCCATAGCAACAACAAGCATCTTACGAACTATAAGCATCAGCATAGTAACGATATTGTTTTCATCTGTGGGATATATAAACCAGCTGGTATTTATCTCTTCCCTTTTCACCAAGCCACTTGGAGGTAACTACACTCATTTTGACCTTTCTTGCTAGGCTAGGTTCACTAGCTCGCTTAAGCTAGCTAGTTCATCATCATTTCTGTCCCTTTTTTGTTTAGAAGTAAATGATATTGTGTAGGACACAGACCTCTTCATTTCTTTTTGTAGCCAAGTTATTTTTGTCAATATGATTTGCAAAATTTAATGTTTTCTCAATGTAGAAATGAAACAGTTGATGGCAGATTTTTGACTTTTACATTTGGTAAATGTAAACTTTAGCCTGTTTTCACATCTGACCTTAAGCTAGCCTTGAGCTAAACTGAGTGTGGATGTGACATTAAACAGAGTCTCTGTAAACCCACACCACTGTGGATCAATAAAATTTCTCTATATTTTTGTTTTGAAATGAACTTTTATGGCCTTTCCCACTGGAGTTTTAAAACCATTAAAAGTCTGTTGTTGTGGCTGCTGTGTGTCTGGTGCTATACTTTGAGCAAAGATAAGTTTGTTTGGATTAAATATAGCGGTCTGAATGTTAAAATGACATATCAGTGGATCTCAAATGGAGCAACAGGACACACTGGTGTGCCTCCATTATAACTTCTACAACAACAGATAAATGAGCTCAAACCCACTCCATTAGTTTCCTGTGTACATGAATTTAGTTATGAAGCTGCAGATTCTGTTTTTAAACTAAGAGCTTTAAGGGTTAAATAGTTTAACTACATATTATAATGAAATTGTGATTCCCAGGTGAAAAAAAAGTATACTTTAGTACACTAAATATAATTATACTTAGAATTTTTCACATGCACATACTTAATGTACTCAAAGTGTGTTATTTTCAAGTACTAAAAAGTATATTTAGTATATTAATGATAATAGTGCAACTTGAAATATACTAAAATACAACTTAGTGTACTTTTGTGTACTATTTTGAGACACCATTTAATTCAACTTAAATGTACTCAGGTACAACTTTTTGATAGTTGAAAAAAGTATACTTTAGCACACTTAATGTAAGTACATTTAGTATATTTCACACGTATATACTTAGTGTACTCAGTGTGTTTTTCTCATGTACTAAAAATATATTTAGTATAGGCTACTAATAATATGTCAATAGTGCAACTTAAAATATACTGAAATACAACTTAGTGTACTTAATCATACTACTTTGAGACACCATTAAGTTAAATTAAAATACACTTAAGTACAACTTTCGAAGGTTTAAAAAGTAAACTTTAAAATACTAAATTTAAGTACATTTAGTATATTTCTTATGCACATACTTTGTGTACTAAAGTGTGTTATTCTCAAGTACTAAAAACTATACTTAGTATACTAGCGATATATCATTAGTGCTACTCAAAAAATACTAAAACACAACTTGGTTTACTTAAGTATACTATTTTGAGACACCTTTATGTTCAACTTAAATATACACACTGGTGTGCCTCCATCATAACTTCTACAACAACAGATAAATGAGCTCAAACCCACTCCATTAGTTTCCTGTGTACATGAATTTAGTTATGAAGCTGCAGATTCTGTTTTTAAACTAAGAGCTTTAAGGGTTAAGTAGTTTAACTTCAGCAGGTAGATTGAATTTCTTACTTTTGTGTTATCCCATTTATCTTCTTATTTTCCCAAATGTTTTCCCTAAAGGTTCCGGCTCCTTTTTTTCTTTCATAATCAATGAAATAATTTCTGCTTCCTGAAATATTTGTCTCTTCTGGTTAATTTCAGTTGTCACTTTGAATGAATGTTAAATGGTGATTTCAACCAACCTCGATTGCATGAAAGATTTGTTTGTAAAGTTTATTTGTTTGCTCCTTGTAAAGCATTTGACTCTTTTTTTAGTCATCACTGTTTTTACTCTGTGAGGCACATTGAATCTCCATCCATGAGTTGTGCTCTTTAAAACATGACAGAGTGTGAAGTTGTCCTGGCCAGTGTCCTTTGAATTTTATACTTTGGAGCTGCACTGACATGATCTTACAAACTCAGACATTGATTGGACTCTGAGGGAAATATGAGTGAAGTTTTAGTTCAGTGTGTTTTGACAGTGTTACTGACATTGTTCTGATTTGATCTTACAGAAAACTAAAGAGCCAGAAAAGCACAAACAAGCAGTCAAGACACCATCGGATCAAGAACCAACACCAACGAAGAAGACAGAGAGACTGAAGACACGACTGGAGCTGAGAGAGAGAGAGAGAGAGACAGAGAGACAGAGAGAGAGAGAGAGAGAGAGAGAGGAGGAGAGACCAGTAAGTATCCACAGGAAGGAGCATGGGACTGAAGCTGTCAGCGGGATGCAGGAGCAGAGGGGTGGACATCTTCAGACAGGAGGAGAGAGGGAGAGAGGAGGAGGAGGACAGACGGGTTAATAACCAGGGGATTAGCAAGAAGGAGCAAGGACAAAGGAAGGGTGAGGAGAAAGGAAGGAGAATGGGCCTAGGTTGCATGAGCAAGAGCAAGAAGGGTAGGGAAGAGAGAAAGGAGCAGGAGGAGAGCCAGAGAGTGGAGGAGGAGGTGTTGGGGAGTGAGAGAGGGAGAGAGGAGGAGGAGGACAGATGGGTAAATATCCAGGGGAGTGGCATGAAGGAGCAAAGACAAAGGAAGGGTGAGAAGGAAGGAAGGAGAAGGAGACAGAAGCTGTCAACTGGATTGAGAACCATGGGCAAGAGCAAGAAGGGGAGGAAAGAGAGAAAGGAGCAGGAGGGGAGGCAGAGAGTGGAGGAGGAGATGTTGGAGCAACAGGTTAGAATGTTGGAAAGCAGGAGAGAGAAGGAGGGACAGGTGGAGGTTATGGAAGGTAGAATATGGGTGGAGGAGCAGATGATTGAGCTGGAGGAGAGAGAGAGGCAGGAGAGGATTGAGAAGCAGGAGCAGGAGGAGCAGGCAAAAAAGGAGGAAATTTGGAAGCAGATGGAGAGAGACGTACAGGAGATGATTATGAGGTGGGAGCAGAAGAAGAGGCAAAAGCAGGAGGAAAAAGAGGGGCAGAAGCAGGAGGAGAGAGAGAGACAGGAGATGATTAAGAAGCAGGAGGAGCAGGCAAAAAAGGAGGAAATTTGGAAGCAGATGGAGAGAGACGTACAGGAGATGATTGAGAGGTGGGGGCAGAAGGAGAGAGAGAGGCAGGAGAGTATTAAGAAGCAGGAGCAAGAGGAGAGAGAGAGGCAGGAGAGAGAGTGGAAGGAGAGGATTGCGAAGAAGAGAAGGATCAGGTCATTGAAGCAGGTGGAAAAGAGGAGACTTGAGAGAGAGAGACAGGAGAGGATTGAGAAGCAGGAGCAGGAGGAGAGAGTGAGGCAGGAGATGATTAAGAAGCAGGAGCAGGAGGAGACAGAGAGGCAGGAGAGTATTAAGAAGCAGGAGGAGAGAGTGAGGCAGGAGATGATTAAGAAGCAGGAGCAGGAGGAGGAGAGAGAGAGGCAGGAGAGAGAGTGGAAGGAGAGGATTGAGAAGAAGAGAAGGAGGAGGTCATTGAAGCAGGTAGAAAAGAGGAGACTTGAGAGAGAGAGACAGGAGAGGATTGAGAAGCAGGAGCAGGAGGAGAGAGAGAGGCAGGAGATGATTAAGAAGCAGGAGCAGGAGGAGAGAGAGAGGCAGGAGAGTATTAAGAAGCAGGAGCAGGAGGAGAGAGAGAGGCAGGAGAGAGAGTGGAAGGAGAGGATTGAGAAGAAGAGAAGGAGGAGGTCATTGAAGCAGGTGGAAAAGAGGAGACTTGAGAGAGATAGAAGGGAGAAACATGAGATGGATGAGGAGGTAAGTCAGGAGAGAAGACGGGAACAGGAAGGAGATCCACAGCAGAGACAGGAAGGGGCTCAAGCAGAGGAAGGGGAGGAGGTGAAGACAGAAGGCTCTCCTGCAAAGATGGGCCTCATCTCCAAGTTGAAGCTCCGGTACCTGGAACACAAGAAGGAGCAGGTCCTGAAGGCCATCACCAAGAGCCAGAAGAAGGAGGCGCACATTATAAGCAGAGGTAAGAAACTCTCCTCCTCTCCGTCTGCTTTTTCAGCCTCAGAAATGGAGGAGTGTTCGCATCTTCGGTGAGCAGAAGATGAATTGTTGAGACTTTTTCAGCAGAACTCCTGATACTCTTGACTCTCTTTTGCTTACAGGAGGTGAAACTATGCTGTGGAAGGTGGAGGAGCAGAAGAGGAAGAGGAGCAAGCTGTTGAAGGAACAGGAAGCTGTGGAGAACAGAATCAGCTGCAAGAAGGAGAAGGCCGTTGAGAGGGAAAATCAAAAGATAAGAGCTACAGGAGAACAGAGAGAGAGAAAGATCTCCACGATTATTTCTCGAGCATTTGATGGATATGGAGAAGCAAATTTGGTTCCATTACTCTAAACCACCTGTTTATTGTCAGGACTAAAAAAAAAAAAAAAAACATGCCAGAAAACTAACAATAATTCAGAGTAACACAGTCACATAGAAATAAGTGTAATGAAATGAAGTCTCTTTTTTTGCGAGGGTTTAGTGTCTAATTATTAATTAAACTAAAAGAGAATTTGTCCTCTGATGGGATGGGGTGGTACGGGGTTAAAAAAAAATAGTTTAGATTTAACTAAGAATGCTTCATAACATAGTTAAATCAGAAAAAATTATATCAAAAAAGGGTTGAACTGTAAGTAGTAGATTACCGTAATAAATATGTTATAAATGAAAATCTTCTATTAAACAAACTCATTCCAAACATTTAAATTTACTATTAAAATAAATAGGCTGAGAAACAATTGGAGACCACAAACCCAATTTAATCAAAGATAAAATAAATGAAAGTAAAAATAGAATGTTTATTTTATTACACCTTTTACCATATACAAAATGTAACCCAAGCAGTTGGTGGTCTTTAATAAAGTTATTTGTCCTCCGATGAGGGGGGGTGGTGGCGGGGTTAATTAACATCCAGATACTTTAGTATAATATAAAAGTGGTTCATAACACATTTATTGCAATAAAACAACATATGAAAGAGAACATGTGTTAGTAATAGATTACTGTAATGAATGTGTTATGAATGTAAATCTACCAGTCAACTATAAAATGTTAGAAAACCCAAAAAACCTATGAAAATAAAGCCAACAAAGAAGTTTGCAACAAATTTATTTCAATGAAATCGAAATAAATCAAAAGTATTCATATCATTACACCCATTTTAATGTCCATAGTGTTATCGAAGCAGGAAGTAGTTTTAATAAAGTTTATTCGTCCTCCAGTGTGGTGGCAGGGGGGTGGTGGCGGGGTTTCAAAATAACAAAAAAGGAAATGAAAGAAAACAATTGATATAAAATGTTTTACCACTTGAGGAAAAATTGAGCTTTCTTGAAAAAAAAATAAAATTGAATTTGTAATAGATTCACAGACATTGCTCTTTAACAAGTACGACGGAGGATTAGGGCCACGTTGAAAACTGGAAAAAAAGGAAGGTTACGAGAATAAAGTCGTAAAGTTACGAGAATAATCTAATGAGTTACGAGAATAAAGTCGAAAAATTACGAGAATAATCTCATAAGTTACGAGAATAAAGTCGTAATGTTACGAGAATAATCTAAGGAGTTACGAGAATAAAGTTGAAAAATTACGAGAATAATGTCAAAAATTTACGAGAATAAAGTCGAAAAGTTAGGAGAATAAAGTCATCTCAAACTAGGAAACATCTACTTGGCTATATTTAGAAAGATATTCACAGATTCAGACTTTGCGGCTCAATAACTCATCAACAAAAGAACGTAATTCCAAACCAGACCCCTCTTTTTGATCACTGTAATGAAGACTGTGAGCTTTAAACTCGTTTTCCTCCAAACAATTCCTCAATACGCTGATGGCTCGGAGGCTTAGGGACCATCGGCAAATTACCATATCAGAGGAATAGTGTGAAAGAAAACTGAATAACTTCCCCATACTGAGAAGTAATGTCGTCAAAATCAAAGCAAATACAAAGGATCATATGTTATCCATACTACGGGTCATATTTTCTTTTAGACTTATGAATTAAAATATTTTGTCGTAATGTTACGAGAATAATCTAACGAAGGTAATAAGGAATTAACGAGAATAAATTACGAAAAATTACGAAATAATGTCAAAGATTTACGAAAAAAAGTCGAAAAGTTAGGAGAATAAAGTCATCTCAAACTAGGAAACATCTACTATGCATGGATAATAATAACTGCAATGACTTTATTGTTGGTAAGTGTAGTGACTCTTAAGCAACACTAATGATCAAACATCTCTTCAATATTATACTACATCTCCGTTTGAAGAGAAATTATTCTGAATGTAATTTATATGACTTTTTAAATATTGATGGATACTCATTTACAGGTAATGATGATTAAAAACTGCAATAGCTTGACTTTTTTATTGCAGTGACACCAAACTCAGCCTGATGATCATGCATCCCTTTGGCATTTACAAAACATCATTTAAATCTAATCAAAACATTCTTGCTGAAGTAATAGCTGTAGTTGAAGAAGAGGGGATCACCATTCATGTTTTGTGATGACTTGGTTGGTAGATCTCATTAATTTGATGGCATTTGCTTTATTTTCAATCAGAAAGTCCTGCAAAATATTTTAATTCATAAGTCTAAAAGAAAATATGACCCGTAGTATGAATAACATACGATTCTTTGTATTTGCTTTGATTTTGACGACATTACTTCTCAGTATGGGGAAGTTATTCAGTTTTCTTTCACACTATTCCTCTGATATGGTAATTTGCCGATGGTCCCTAAGCCTCCGAGCCATCAGCGTATTGACGGCTTGTTTGGAGAAAAATGAGTTTTAAGTTCACAGTCTTCATTACAGTGATCAAAAAGAGGGGTCTGGTTTGGAATTACGTTCTTTTGTTGATGAATTATTGAGACGCAAAGTCCGAATCTGTGAATATCTTTCTAAATATAGCCAAGTAGATGTTTCCTAGTTTGAGATGACTTTATTCTCCTAACTTTTCGACTTTATTCTAGTAAATTTATGACATTATTCTCGTAATTTTCAACTTTATTCTCGTAACTCATTAGATTATTCTCGTAACTTTACGACTTTATTCTCGTAACCTTCCTTTTTTTTTAGTTTTCAACGTGGCCCTAATCCTCCATCATATTATTCATACTACGGGTCATATTTTCTTTTAGACTTATGATTTAAAATATTTTACAGGACTTTATGATTGAAAATAAAGCAAATGCCATCAAATTAATGAGATCTACCAACCAAGTCATCACAAAACATGAATGGTGATCTCCTCTTCTTTCAACTACAACTCTTACTTCAATTGGTAAGTGACTCATTCTCCTCTGCCAATAGACCTGGGTCTAATCGGCACAAACAGTTGAAACAAAAAACACCAAAAAAATACATGTTATATGTTGTTTTGTGTAGTGATGTGCTGTGTCTTTATGTTAAAAAATAGAAAAAACACCAAAAAAATACATGTTATATGTTGTTTTGTGTAGTGATGTGCTGTCTTTATGTTAAAAAATAGAAAAAACACCAAAAAAATACATGTTATATGTTGTTTTGTGTAGTGATGTGCTGTCTTTATGTTAAAAAATAGAAAAAACACCAAAAAAATACATGTTATATGTTGTTTTGTGTAGTGATGTGCTGTCTTTATGTTAAAAAATAGAAAAAACACCAAAAAAATACATGCTATATGTTGTTTTGTGTAGTGATGTGCTGTGTCTTTATGTTAAAAAATAGAAAAAACACCAAAAAAATACATGTTATATGTTGTTTTGTGTAGTGATGTGCTGTCTTTATGTTAAAAAATAGAAAAAACACCAAAAAAATACATGCTATATGTTGTTTTGTGAAGTGATGTGCTGTGTCTTTATGTTAAAAAATGGAAAAAACACCAAAAAAATACATGTTATATGTTGTTTTGTGAAGTGATGTGCTGTGTCTTTATGTTAAAAAATAGAAAAAACACCAAAAAAAATACGTTATATGTTGTTTTGTGTAGTGATGTGCTGTCTTTATGTTAAAAAATAGAAAAAACACCAAAAAAATACATGTTATATGTTGTTTTGTGAAGTGATGTGCTTTGTCTTTTTGTTAAAAAATAGAAAAAACACCAAAAAAATACATGTTATATGTTGTTTTGTGTAGTGATGTGCTGTCTTTATGTTAAAAAATAGAAAAAACACCAAAAAAATACATGTTATATGTTGTTTTGTGAAGTGATGTGCTGTGTCTTTATGTTAAAAAATAGAAAAAACACCAAAAAAAATACGTTATATGTTGTTTTGTGAAGTGATGTGCTGTGTCTTTATGTTAAAAAATAGAAAAAACACCAAAAAAATACATGTTATATGTTGTTTTGTGAAGTGATGTGCTGTGTCTTTATGTTAAAAAATAGAAAAAACACCAAAAAAATACATGTTATATGTTGTTTTGTGAAGTGATGTGCTTTGTCTTTTTGTTAAAAAATAGAAAAAACACCAAAAAAATACATGTTATATGTTGTTTTGTGTAGTGATGTGCTGTGTCTTTATGTTAAAAAATAGAAAAAACACCAAAAAAATACATGTTATATGTTGTTTTGTGTAGTGATGTGCTGTGTCTTTATGTTAAAAAATAGAAAAAACACCAAAAAAATACATGTTATATGTTGTTTTGTGAAGTGATGTGCTGTGTCTTTATGTTAAAAAATAGAAAAAACACCAAAAAAATACATGTTATATGTTGTTTTGTGTAGTGATGTGCGTTGTCTTTATGTTAAAAAAATAGAAAAAAAAAACCAAAGATACATATTATATGTTGTTTTGTGTTGTGTTAAAACAAATGTCATATACCGCTCTGTCACGTTTTTTGTCCAACTGTGTCATGTTTTGTCGTGCCATGATTCATGGTAATGTGTTGTTTTGTCTTGTGTTTTGTCCCCATGTAAAAAAAAAAGAAACTTACAAGAAAAGATGTGATTTGTTTGGTTGTGCTGCAATGTGTTGATGGGTAAATGTGTGTAAATGTGAGAGTAAATGTGTGTAAATGTGAGAGTAAATGTGTGTGAATGTGAGAGTGAATGTGTGTGAATGTGAGAGTGAATGTGTAAATGTGAGAGTGAATGTGTGTAAATGTGAGAGTAAATGTGTGTGAATGTGAGAGTGAATGTGTGTAAATGTGAGAGTGAATGTGTGTAAATGTGAGAGTAAATGTGTGTAAATTTGAGAGTAAATGTGTGTAAATGTGAGAGTAAATGTGTGTAAATTTGAGAGTAAATGTGTGTAAATGTGAGAGTAAATGTGTGTGAATGTGAGAGTGAATGTGTGTGAATGTGAGAGCGAATTAGGGATGGGACAATACACTTAAACTCACGATACGCTGCACCTCGATATGCCCGAGTCACGGTACAATACGTCACGATACAATATCAACTTCTGTATTTTTGTTTGAGTTGCACACAGGAAAACACAAGGTCGAACAGGCCAAACACAAACAATAACACTCTCTCTAACCCTAGAGAGGTTAGAGAGAGTGAAAGCTCACGAGCGGTAGGCTCGTTTTTGCTGTCTTTTGTCTTTTTTAATGAGAAAGCCAAAATACTGCCAGACAGATGACTCTCCAGGCAGAGCGTCCTCAATTTCGATCTCATTCGACTCCATCATTCGACTTTTTGGAGACAAGGTAGTTGGTGCTAATGTTTGTTGTGGTCACTTCTAGTCACATGCGCTATTGCCAGACGTGGCGTCTTTATTTCGCGATCCATTCTTTTCAACGCCGATGCATTTCGTCAAGTACTGTATTGCAATATATTGCCAAATAATATTTCATCCCATCCCTCGAGTGAATGTGAGAGTGAATGTGTGTGAATGGGGTGTGAATGGAGTGTGTGGGTGTGCATGCACACAGGGTGTGTGGAGAGTCTGGTGCAGCGGTTTGTGCCGTGGTGACTGGTGGTTTGTGCTGCTGTCTCAGTGTTTTGTACTTCCTGCTGGTCACTGCACTCACTGCTGCTGCTCTGTCTTCTAACAGGGTGAACAAAGGAGGAGATGGTTCACATCTTCTCCGTCAGTCCACAGCCTCTCCACCACCAAGACCCCTGCAGTGCCTCCTCGTGGCCACACACGGAAACTGGGTCTGTCACAGTCCCAGGCTAAACTGTAGGGGATCTCGGAGCAGCAGTGGTCCCCAGAGATGCATTGTTCAGGGCGTCCTGCAAACGGACAGGCCCTGGCACCATCAACCACTGCCCCAGCTATGGGAAAATAGGCTTCAGAATACCTGTCAGAAAATTCATAACATCACTGTCTGTGTAATTTTGATAATCATGCTAAAAAATAAAAATCACAACCCATATCTCATATTATTTCAATCTTTCTTTGTTGCTGTACAAACTTGCTTAAGAAATAAGAGCTCATTTGACAAACATACAAAATTAGATCACAGATCCGGTTTTCCAACAGCCATGCTCTAAGGTGTTTGGAAAAGGAAGTCAGGATTAGTAGTCCATGTATCGAGTTTGGTATTTGGTTCCAGGTGTCTGACACACAAAATGAGAACACTGCTATTCATTTTGTCCCAAAATCTATGTTGAAACTTATTTGTCTTTCAAAATGTTCAACTATTCCTTGATGCAACTCACATTTGACTCTTTATTTGTCTGCTTGTGTGTGTCACATCTCCAGTCTGCCTCCAGTGCTGCACTGTAATCAGTCCAGACTCACCTCACCTGTGTTTCTGCTCACACCTGCACCTCGTCTGCTGCAATCAAGCCACCTACAAAAGCTCCAGCTCCACTCTCAGTCAGTGTCAGACTGTCTTCGCACTCATGCTGAGAACTCCAGACTTGTTTTCCGGATTGATCACCCGTTGCCGACAAGTTTCGTCCCAGACTTTGCCTCATACGCCTGACCCTCGGCTTGACTTCAAGGTATCGACCAGCTTCTGTCCTGCATTCACCCGCCTGTCTGAATCCCCGGCTTTCGATCCTGCTCCTGTCTTCTGTTGCCGAGCCTTGCCTGCCCTACGTTGTGTTCTCCGCCTGGTATCTGATCTTTCTCCAGTCTTCTGTTGCCAAGTCCTGCCTGCCCTACGTTGTGCTATCCGCCTGGTATCTGACCCCCTGCCCGTCCTCGACAACGTGAGTTCGCCTGAATCACATCTCCGAGTGTTCCTGAACGCCTCTGCTCGTCTGTGTGTGAGTCAAGCCTGCATCACCTCCTCCAGTAAAGACTGTGTGAGATTCTGTCAGTGCATCTCCTGTGTTGCGCAGTTGGTAAAGCATCCGACTGCAGATCTAGCTGTCGCGGGTTCGACCCCTGCTCAAGCCACAGCCTTTTCCCTTTTTAAACTGTGTGGGTCTCAGTTTTGGACTCCTCCTGTGTGTCGCAATCAAAGAAGTGTTCATCTTCAAAGTCTGCTGTCGCGGGTTCAACCCCCGCTCAAGTCGCAGATACACCCCTGTAAAGACTGTGTGAGCCCCTGTCAGAGCATCTCCTGTGTGGCGCAGTCAGTAAAGTATCCGACTACAGATCTTGCTGTTGCGGGTTCAACCCCCGCTCAAGCCGCAGCTTCTCCCCTGAAAAGACTGAGTGAACCATCGTCTGAGCATCCCCTGAGCAGCTCAGTTGTTAGAGCACTCACCTGCAGATCTCGTGGTCGCGGGTTCAAACCCCGCTCTGAACTGTGTTTGAATTAACTGTCAAATAAAGGCTGTTCATTGTTCACTTTCAACTGCTTGCTTCTGGGTCCTAACTACAACCGTGTCAGTGTGACCTTAGTAAGGGAAAAATCTGTGAAAAAAATCCAAGGAAGTTACTTCAAAGAGCATCAGACCAAAATCTCCATCCAATTACCTATATAGTATCTAAAAATAGGTATTTGGATACCTAGAAGGATAATTGAGACATAAAAAAACAGCTTGCAAAATTCATTTTAAAATTAAAAATAAGAAAATAAAAATGCATTAGCAATGAGGCTTTTCAGTTGTAGGTTATGGTTGCATAATTGATTTATGATTTACTGTAGAATAAATCTTCCAATCTGCATTTTCATTCTTAGGTTGCAGTGTTTTACAGCACAATCAAAATGAAAACGATGAACAATTTGAACATTAATTTTGTTAAATTTATGGCACAGAGATAATTTCATGGATCCACTGTGCAGACTATGTTATGAGTTATAGGTGAAATAACTTTAACTGAGTCAATCATATAAATTGAGATGCTAGCTATGGTGATGTGTAACTGGTCTGACCAAGGTACGTTTTATCAGTCTGTTTCCAGGGTATAAAAGAGGAGCAGAAACAAGAAATCAAGCTGTTTTCCAGTTTTTTCGTTTTGTGCAAGAAGTCACTCTCCGTGGTGCCGAAGCTTGTAAGTCCCACTATTGTGGGCATGTGGATGTTGTAAAATTATGTTATCATGAGCTTTTTTATTTGCGTTTATAGGGCTCGGTCATTTGCCCCGTCCCTGACCCTGCTCTGATTTGTTCCACTATTCAGTGGTGAGGTGGCTTTTCATCTGATGTATTTAAGTTGAAATGCGTGTGTTAAAAACTGTAAACCAAACATAAAGATATAGCCTACATTAACCAGTTGGCTGAGGTGAATGAATGAATAGCTAACAATCTAGCCTGTTGCAACTAACAATACTGCAATAAAACAATCGACTCAAACGTAATATTTTCAATTTAACAGTACAGAGATAAACATCTGATCTTCTATGTGACAAACTTACAGCATTGCTTGATCACAACTGACGTGAATGCAGAAAACAGCTTAGTCCTTCAGCACTAACCTATATTGATGTTTTAATCAGTTTTGCGATCATCAAATACTCCTTTAAATAATGAATAGGCATATCTTGTAAAATAAAAAACAAAAAAAAACTATAAATATTGGACTACACTGATTGGGCTAGAATTTTTTGCTGAATTGATGGTGCTATGCTGACGTAATCTGGCGTAGCCTACCACGGATGTTAATCTTGCTCATTTCACAAAGGTCATCTCTGAAAGAAGTTTTAACGTTGAATTTTACACTGTAGTTTTAATGTCATGCTCATGAATCCCATTCATTTCAGGTACATTTTTGTTACATAGTTTATTTTTCATGAATAGAAAATAAACACATAATGCCTATTATCTGTAAGTTGCATACAGTAAGTGGGGGGCTTTCGTTGGCATGTGCAGCATCTATGCTCCGCCAGCAGAGGTCGTACTTCACCATCAACTTTTTAGGATGTTCAAATGGTGCCTCCATGTTTAGGTTGAATTTTTATTTTTATTGTATTGTATTATTATTATTTTTCCAAGATGTGCCTATTCATTATTTAAAGGTGTATATGATGATCGCAAAACTGATTAAAACATCAATATAGCTCAGTGCTGACTCAGATAGGATATATAGGCCTACCGGGGTGAATTGTAATTAATTTAAATTATATATGTATATACATATGTGTATATACATATATATACATATATATATATATATATATATATATATATATATATATATATATATATATATATATATATACATGTATATATATATATATATATATATATATATATATATATATATATATATATATATATATATATATATATATATATATACACACATGTATATATATATATATATATATATATATATATATATGTATATATATGTATATATATATATATATATATATACATATATATATGGGTTTTTTCTATATTTATATATATATATATATATTTATATATATATATATATATTTTTTTTTTTTTTTAATTTGAAACCACTGATGTGTTTTTCCTGATTCAAGATATAAGAATCATCTCCGATAAAAAGGCCTCTCTCTGTCTTAATCAATAGATAGATTACTTCCGTGTAAATCCTGTACTGTGTACACCACTTGCGTTGATTTGGAATAAATGCAGGTAAAGCACTGAAAGTCCGGTTCTCCATGCCTGCCAGAGGAGTTTTATTGTGAAGGGCACAGCACTGTCGGGCTTCAAAGCCCCTCCCAAAATGAAATACAAAATGAAATAACAAAATGAAATATTGAGTGGAATCATCATTTTTTGTGTGAAAACGAGAAAAAAAACGGTCTGTTTCTTGTTTTTTTGCGCAAAATACAAAAAAGAAAAAACGAGACGTTTCTTGTTTTTTCGTTTTTTGTACAAAACGGAAAAACAGAAAACAGCTTGATTTCTTGTTTCTGGTCGTGTCTTTTATACCCAGGAAACAGACTGATAAAACGTACCTTGGTCGTACGAGATACAGATAAAACATATGAACGAGTTACGAATAAATTGTATTTACGATTTAAGGATTAAAATGTACGTACGAGATACGGATAAAACATACAAAACCCAAAACCAATGAAGTTGGCACACTGTGTAAATCGTAAATAAAAACAGAATACAATGATTTGTGAATCCGTTTCGACTTATATTCAATTGAATAAACAGCAAAGACAAGATATTTAATGTTCGAACTGAGAAACTTTATTTTCTTTTGCAAATAATCATCAACTTAGAATTTAATGGCAGCAACACATTACAAAAAAGTTGGCACAGGGGCATTTTTACCACTGTGTTACATCACCTTTCCTTTTAACAACACTCAGTAAATGTTTGGGAACTGAGGAGACCAATTTTTGAAGCTTTTCAGGTGGAATTCTTTCCCATTCTTGCTTGATGTACAGCTTAAGTTGTTCAACAGTCGGGGGGCTCCGTTGTTGTATTTAACGCTTCATAATGTGCCACACATTTTCAATGGGGGACAAGTCTGGACTACAGGCAGGCCAGTCTAGTACCCGCACTCTTTTACTACGAAGCCACGCTGTTGTAACACGTGCAGAATGCATTGTCTTGCTGAAATAAGCAGGGGCGTCCATGAAAAAGACGTTGCTTGGATGGCAACATATGTTGCTCCAAAACCTGTATGTACCTTTCAGCATTAATGGTGCCTTCACAGATGTGTAAGTTACTCATGCCTTGGGCACTAATACACCCCCATACCGTCACAGATGCTGGCTTTTGAACTTTGCGCCTATAACAGTCCGGATGGTTCTTTTCCTCTTTGGTCCGGAGGACACGACGACCACAGTTTCCAAAAACAATTTGAAATGTGGACTCGTCAGACCACAGAACACTTTTCCACTTTGCATCAGCCCATCTTAGATGAGCTCGGGCCCAGCGAAGCCGGCAGCGTCTCTGGGTGTTGTTGATAAATGGCTTTGGCTTTGCCTTGTAGAGTTTTAACTTGCACTTACAGATGTAGCGACGAACTGTAGTTACTGACAGTGGTTTTCTGAAGTGTTCCTGAGCCCATGTGGTGATATCCTTTACACAGTGATGCCGGTTTTTGATGCAGTACCGCCTGAGGGATCGAAGGTCAAGGGCATTCAATGTTGGTTTTCGACCTTGTTGCTTACGTGCAGTAATTTCTCTAGATTCTCGGAACCTTTTGATGATATTATGAACCGTAGATGATGAAATCCCTAAATTCCTTGCAATAGCTGGTTGAGAAATGTTGTTCTTAAACTGTCGGACAATTTGCTAACGCATTAGTTCAGAAAGTGGTGACCCTCACCCCATCCTTGTTTGTGAATGACTGAGCATTTCAGTGAAGCTGCTTTTATACCCAATCATGGCACCCACCTGTTCCCAATTAGCCTGTTCACCTGTGGGATGTTCCAAATAAGTGTTTGATGAGCATTCCTCAACTTTCTCAGTCTTTTTTGCCACTTGTGCCAGCTTTTTTGAAACATGTTGCAGGCATCAAATTCCAAATGAGCTCATATTTGCAAAAAAATAACAGTTTACCAGTTCAAATGTTAAGTATCTTGTCTTTGCTGTGTACTTAATTGAATATAGGTTGAAAGGGATTTGCAAATCATTATATTCTGTTTTAATTTCCGATTTACACAACGTGCCAACTTCACTGGTTTTGGGTTTGTACATACGAATTACGGATAAAACGTACATTAAACGTTCGTACGAGATACGTATAAGACGTACATAGGAATTAGGGATAAAATGTATGCATGAGTTACAAATAAATCGTATTTACGATTTAAGATCTATAACGTACGTACAAGTTACGGATAAAACGTAAGTAGAAATTACGGATAATTTGGATTTTCAGTTCTTTTTCAAACCACAAAAACTGTAAACAATTTCAAACCCATTCAAAGAAGTAAATGGATCTTCAAATATTTTTTTCTTTTAGGAGACAGTCGGTGTATCATCTAATAGTTAAAAATTTGAGTAGGCATATATTTAATGACCGAAACCTGAGAAAACACTCAAACCTAAGTGTCATAGAGTCACTGTCTACGTTTTACTAATGTGCTGACTGGGGAAGGTCAGTGGTTGCTGAGTTTAAAAAGCACTATTTTAAAACATCTGAGTTTGTATATTATTGAAAAACACACAGAGGAGAGCATGAGACATAATGGAAAATACCATGCTTCTCCTTTTTTTCTAAAGCATTAAGTCTTTTGACCACTACACTGAAGGGGTGAGTGAAGTAAAAATTGGGATTGTGTGACAAAACTGCATAAAGAATTTAGTTTGAAGCTTAGATTTGATTGTTGTGCTTGAATTCAGACCATGCTACAGAAACAATAATCCTTCATTACAAAATACTTTTTCAGTACCCTAATCTACAGGAGCACATAGCTGAAAAAAACAAAGAACTGAGAGCTTTTCTTCCAAGTTGCTCTTACTAACTACACCATGAAATGACACCTCATATCACAAAAATATTTAACTGATATAATTTAAGTCTCAAGGAATTTCTCTCACTATGTTAAATAAGGTTAAAGGAAAGGCAACATAATAACTGGTAACAAAAGAATCCCAGTGGGTGTTAGTCTTAGTATGGATAATTACAAAAGAGGGTGCACTGTGTGCATTACAAGAACATACTATGAGGGTTTGTTTTTTGGATGTTATAAATAGTTTGTTTTATGAGAACAGAACAAAACTTTAGTTTGCAATGCATTTTAACTTCTCCCAAAAAAAAAAAAAAAAAAAGATAATGGGGACATGAAAAATATGAAATCCCATGTACTCTCCTCCAACATTTTGTTGTTTTTACAAAAAATGATGTCCCCTCATAAGGATCCATCCATCATCCATACTCTTTATGACTCTCAGGCTTGTAGGGGCTGGAGCCTACCCCAGCTGACACTGGGCAAGACAGGTCACAAGCCAATCACAGGGCCCCATAGAGAGGCGACAACCATTCACACTCTCATGCTTACAACTTAAAGGCAACAATTCAGCTAACTAGCATGATTCTGGTCCATGTGAGGAAGTGAAGAGTACAGAGAGAACCCTCTCATGCAAGAGAACATACAAACAACACACAGAAAGTCCGACACAGGTTCAAACCGGCAAACTTCTTGCTGTGAGGCATGCACACCAACTGCTGCACCACCTACCCTCACAGGAGAATATTTTATTTTATTGTTTAAGATAGTGAAGGTTGTGTCAGGGCACAAGGAAGGGTGCTCTGAGGTAAACTGTAAATGATTTTTTTAAAAAGCATCAAATTCATTCTACTGTAAGTACCTGTAGGGTTTTAGGACTAAAGATTTAATTACCACAAGAAATTATTCCTTCAAATCTCAAGTTAATTTGGTGTCAGGTATGAGGTGAGTTAGTGGCTCAGGGGAGTTAAGTCTTTCCCAACAAATTGATGCTTTTACTGTCAAAGTTCTGTTCTTTTCCATATCATGGCAATAAAAAAACTAGTCAGTACATGCCATCAACTTTTGAACAAAGTTGGGAAGTTTGGTGCCTGACCAAGTTTTGAGTTGAGCCCAGCTGCAGACCATTTCATTGAAGAACACAGTACTTTGGTGGAAGCCATTATCTCTACATTCTTATTAAATGGCCAAGTGACTACGGTACATGCTGAGCTAAATACAATGCATCTTTACAGCAGCATGTGATACCAATTATCTAATGGTGAATATAATGAACCAAAAAAAAGAGTATTACCAAAAACTTTATGTGGAGCTTTAAGCAGAATTTCAGGAGTGGACCACACCTCAACCACGCCTCTTCCTGTGGTCCTATAAATTCTAACCAACCATTTCCCTCGTTTCGCACACTCGACACACCCCTCCCTCCCTCCCCTTATATAAAACTTCTTTCTTCCTTCCTTCCTCAGGGCCTTAAAGAGGGGGTTCGTTGTGCTACGGCGAAATCCCCATGAAGTTTCACCAAACCGTTATCCGCTTCACCTACCTACCATGTTGTTTGCCATCCACTGTATGCAATAAATAATAGTCAAATTCATCCTGTTGATGGTGTGGTCCTTATTCGTGAATCAAAATGAAAAAGCAGACTCTCCTCTCCTTCAGAATACATTTTATTCATTACAAACATATAAAAATGACAAAAACAACCAAATGGCAAGTTATAAAAATTTCCAGTTTGTACAAAACCTTCAAAACCATCATCAGAAATGCGTACTCACTCTGGTCAAATATTTTCCTGTGTTTAAAGCAAGTACCAATCAAAATTCCAAAATATCTAAAAGTATTTTACTTCAGCCCCTCAGGTTATGTAAAACACCTGTTATAGTAGAAAATAAATCATATAAAATGTTGCCTCATGGGCACAAAACTCAGCAGAAGTCAAAGTATTCACAGTGTTGTCTTCACATCATTGATGTGAATTGTAAACATTGTTGCATATCATCTCACTTCAATAAATACACAGAAACACTCATCACGTGAGCAAAACTTCAGTGTTTTAATCCTTAGGTTTTTTTTTACTTAGCCCATCAGCTAAAACTTCCATCAAGTAGCTCGTGCGTCCTTGTTTGATTCACAAAAATAAGGCAAATCTCTTTTCCCTGTGGTTCTCAAGTTTTTTAATCAAAGAGGCAGGGTTGGATTTAGGAGTGAAGTAGCATTTTTATCATCTGATGAAATGGAATATACAATATAACAGTAGGATAATTCACATTAAGGTACATATGAACATTTTTACATTTGAACAAATACTGGGAGGCTTTTTTTAAGGATTTGATTTATAGACTCTTGACAACGGAACAAATGATGCATGAAATGTGTAAAATGGAAAGTGAGTTAATGGAATCAGCAGGAAACAGAAAAAGGACAATAAAATCTTTTAAATACAGTAAACTTTTGCTCACAATAACAATGTTTGATATCAAGAAGTGCTCAGATTTTGTAACAAAGAACAAAACTGAGTTGCCTGAGCATGAAATCTTGGAAGTGCTGTTTTTGAACTCGGGTTATTTTAATGGAATGGATGTGAAAATTTATTGAGCACTGTTTATTGGCAACCGATTCAACATTAGAAATGTTTAATAAAGCAAACCTAAAACATTGTCATTAGCATCTATATATTAACAAAGAGAAGACCTTGATTTCATGGGTATAGACTTGAAATAAAACAACCTTCGTTTTGTAACATGCTGCTGCTTATCTAAAGCACTTAGTCTATAAACTGAATGGCAAACCTGCCTCAAAAAGGGCAAGTGTTTCATTACTCTCAGTGCGCCTGATTGTCAAAGTTTAAGAAATAAAATCCCAAACAGACGGTCGCCCAAGCTGGTCAGAAAAATAAATAATCCCTTTTCAGTTTCATTATGCAGAGCAGAAGTGAACAAGAACATGAACATAGACAATTTTCGAGAAGAGTTGCAATTTGTCACATTTGATGGCACACAGCATGACGTTTTGTCTCTTAAAAACAAATTTTGTCTTAATGCGACACAAAGACTTCTGAGTTCTGATTGTAGTGAGGCATGGTTCAGGACCAAAGCGCTGTTGTCTGATCAATTCATCTTCTATTTGGTATCTGCCTTAGAAAACCTGAGACAACACAAGAAAGAAGAAAAAACATCAGAAAAATGATTCATTTCAGGCAAAATTTAGACAATTTTTTTAACAAGGGATGCACAGTGTTACTGACATAATCAGATAAAAGCTGCAAAAAGTTCATTACACGAATTGGTAGATGTCAATAGATTTGCGATTATGTACGAATTAACATAATGGAAATACAAATCAGCAGAATAAAGTTTTACCTTTGAACTAAAGCAAATACATACTGTAATTGAAAAGTTTTTTTATGTGTGTCAATTCCAAAATTTTATCTCGACTCTCTCCATGAAACACCCTGAAAACTGCTTCAATTGCAAAATGAATGTAAATATCAACGTGTCTGATCCATTAAAACGGTATTTTATATTTTATTTTTGCTCATGACTGTTCACTCTCTTTCAGCATGTTTTTAACATGGTGTTTGTACCTCTGAAAAAGTACAGTTTTGTTTTGCATCTAGTCTTCAAAATAGATCCTTTGTACTTGAGAAAGTATTTAACATAAATGGTAGAATCTGCTTTTCTGGTAAAGGTCTTTCACAATGAAAGTAACTGGTAAAACTGAGTACAGCAAAGATTTGTTGCCTTCACAGTAAAAAGGATGTACATGTATCTGATAGGTGCATCCCTTTGTTTCAATTAATTGAGCAGAACAGATTTTGGCATGCATCATTTGCAAAGCACATGATAGAGCAGCAGGCAGGAAAAGGATGCAGGTGGGTGAGCAGAGGAAAGTGGAAAATCAGACGAGAGAGGGGAGAGGGCGGAAGAGTAACGGACCGAGTCAAACTGCTAAAGCAGTGCTGAGTTGGAATCAGAGTCTGTTTCATGGCCGGGGGCGAGGCAGGGCTCGCGGGTGCAGATGGACTCCTGAGCCCGTCTGTACTCTTGGTACTCCTGACGGAGAGCGTTGAAACGTGCCTCGCTCAGGGAGCGGCTGTACTGGCAGCGAAGTGGGTTGGAAACTGGCGGGCTGACTGAGGGAGACTGGCCTGGGTGGGGGGGAAGGGAGAGGAAATGCATGGATGGGAACATCACAATAATCACAGCACGAGGACACAGGGTGAACACATGCAGCACCGCACTCACAGTGACACATGCATGGATACTGGAATATAAAGAAAAGATGTTCACCTCTCTCTCTCTGGTCCTGGAGGCCAGCAGCTTGATCATGCCTCAGCTCACCCCTTCCGCTCCGTGAAACTCTCTGAGACTGATCAAACCTCGAAGCCTCCAGGACCTCCACGTCTGCACACGCATCAGCAGAGTCCCACTCATAACTCTCATCTACTGACGTGTTCCTTCTAATGAGATACACAAAACAAGAGTCAGATAGAAGAAACACAAACAAAAAAACAAACAAAATGATCTTAGTTTGGCAATAAATAAACCCTGATGAGAAGACACTCCAGTGTTTGTAGTAATGGTCCAGGTGTGGGGGTGTTTCACCTTTTCGCTCTCCTCTCAGGTAGCTCTGTCTCGGCTCGATGCCGCTCGCCCTCCTCGGTGGTTTCAGGTGAGCTGAGCAGGGTGGGTGTGATGGACAGTGACTGACGGAAGAGACCGGCGCTCCCTCTCCCGCTGCTCTGACTGGCGTAGCTCGCCCTTCCTCCCTCCCTGATCTCTGTCTCCCCTCCCCGCCCTATCATCCTGTCTGGCTGTCTGTAGCCTTCGCCCTCCCTCGGTGGGAAGGGGGCGTAGTAAGGTGAAGGCCAGCTGATGCCCCGGGGAAGGTAGGACCTTGGAGGGCCCCTCCTGGGGTCCATGGGTCTAATGCTCTCAACCCTGGATCCTGGCCAAGGTTGGTAGTGGGGGACAGGGATAGAGGAAGGCATGGGGACATAATGGGCAGACCTCAGGTGATCTTGATAGGTAGGAGACCACCTGGAGGATTCTGGGAAAACAGCAGCTTGTCGCCGTGGGTCTGAGGGCTCCAGCAGTGGGGAGATGGCGGTCTGTCTGGGTGGGTACATGGGTTGAGAGAGGTAAGGGGGACTGGCTAAGGGTCTTTGCGCAGGGTGAAGCCGCTCTAAGCTCCCCATGCTGGGCCGCCTGAATGGGATGTATTCCCTCCAGGACGGGCCAGGCCTGGGGAAGGAGGGCGGGCTTCGACCTAAACTGTATGATTTGACTCTGATGTCTGGATGTGGAAACTCGTCCCAGTAACATTTTTCTGAAATGTAAGTCCTTGGGCTCTCAAAATGCTCCCACCTCTGTGAGCCCAAACTGATGGATTTCTTTAAGGGGGGACGAGGATGTCCCAGGCCTGTGAGGGTCCTACAGGGGCCCATACTTAGTGATTTCTTAAGAAATGGCACAGGGGCTTGACATATTCGAGAGGCAATGTTATTGGCCCTGCTGCCCTGAGAGGCTTGTCTTTGGGGTTGTTCTGATAAAGACTCATTACTGTCTACAAAGCTCTGCGAGTGCTTGGCCACGATATCTGCCATGCCTTTAGCTGCACTGAACAAGGTGTGAGCAGACCTCATCCCCTGTCTGGATTCAGGTCTGTCCGGTCTTTTGCTGACACCTCGGAGCTGTGTCTTCTCATCATAAAGCTGCCGGCAGGTTTTTTCTGGACAGGGTGATAATGCCCTCATTTCATCAGGAAATCTCACTCTGCTTGAGTCTGTGGTTTCTACTTGTAGGGAGCTTTTGAAGCTTTGTCTCTTTGCAGGATAAAAGCCAGGCTCTGAAGCACCAGCAGAGTGCGTCTCTTCAAAGCAAACCCTCCTGTTTGTATCCATGTCCCTGTTTTCTTGAACATGCACTTGCCAGTTTTTAGGAACCACATCCGGTTTAGCTCCAGGAGATTTTTGTTGCTTCAGCTCTGAACTTTGTCTAGCTGACTCTGCATCTTCGGTGTCTTCCGCAGGCTCATCTACGCTCATTTCGATAAAACCTGGAAGGCTTAAATATTCAAGAATAGCACTTGTCTGCAGGGGTGACATTTTAGGAGATGGGGCGGCAGGCTTGGTCTTAAAGGACCCTGATACTCCTGGGACAGAAAACTGGGATTGGTCACTCTCTACTTCTTCTACTAGAGTCAGTGTTGTGATGGGACTGGGACTGTCCGAGAAGAGACACCGATCACTTTTCCTTGAGCGTGTGCGCACACCCTCCCGCTCTACCTCAGAGTAAAAGCCAGAACTCCGTTGATCATCTCTGGCACGACTGTCTTTGTCTTTGGCCTTTGCACCTGCTTCCCGGTGTTCGTAGGGTAAAGTAGAATAACTGGATGGACTTGGATCTCTTGCTGCAGCTCTCTCAGGCTGACTGAAGGGTGCAGAGGCTGAACTCGTGGGCCTCTCAGTGTCTCCTAAAAGATTTCTGGCTGCTGAATCCCAAGGCTGAGCGCCTGCATATGCATACGAATGTCTGGATCTTGTAACAACACCTCCTTCTTCCATCTTTCCCCTCAGACCACGCTCTGTCACAGACATCCCACACAAATCTGAACCTCTTGGAGGACTCAGTGATCTGGCTCTCTCTGGGGTCTGCAGACACTGGACCGGGGTGCTTCCTGTAGAGACCTCAGGGGAGAGCATGGGCAGGGAGGTGTTCTGGGTGACTGGAGAGCGAGATGTATCAACATCTAAAGAGTCCTCTGTGGTTTCTCTGTATGTGCGGGGGTGTGCTGACAGTGGAGAGGCGGTCTCTCGGGGGCTCTGGACGGGAATGAGGCTGGTGACTGATGTGACAGGGCTGATGTCCCATTGAATATGAGAAGACTGAAGCCTGTCCATGGGGCTGCTGGTGCTCCCAAAGTAGCATGCCCTACGGTAGTCCGACACCCGATTTGTCTGCCCTGAGGGTCTGTGTTTCTGTCTGATAGTGACGTCCTGAGGCTTCCATATGGGCTCCTCTTCTGACTTGATGTCCTCCCTGTGAGGGCTTTCTGCTTCATAATCTCTTTCACGAACTCGACTCCTCTGCTCAGCTGTAAAACTCTCGAGCTCCCTCTCCATCTCTTCCCTCTCCTTTGCCAGCTGCACACACTTGTTGATGCTCTCTCTCTCCAGCTCGCTGTCGAGCTGTGAGACCTGCGTGCTATTATTAGTGAGCTGGCTCTCCATCGCCTGGTAGCCTCTGTCTCTATCTAGATGTTTGTTTCTTCTGCCCAAACTGGGGAACAGTTCTTCAGTGTGGGCATGCATGCGACTCCTCCTGAGAGAATCACTGGGTTTTTTCTCACTGTTGTCTGAGTAAAAGCTGGCTCTTTCCAGCAGAGCCTCAGAGCCTTGTTCATCGTCAGAGTAAAAGCAGCCGTGACGGGAGAGGTTTCTGGCTAGAGCCCTGACTCTTCCAGGAGAGGGGGGAGGTCTGCTCAGCTCTGGGACGTCTACAGTGAGAGGGGAGTCCTTCCTCTCGTCCCTCTCAGAGCTCAAAATGCTCGACTTTGGAGAGTCCCTTAGTGAAGTCCTGTTGCTACCTAAGCCACCTGTCCCTCCATTAATCTGCAGTACCTCCTTATTCAAGTTTTTCTTGTTGGAGGGGCTGGAGCTCTCCAGTAGTGGCTGAACAATAAAACGACCATCGGGACCTCTGGAGATGGACTCCAGAGCAGTTGGTGAAGGAGCCTGAGACCCAAGATGACTCTCGAAGAGAGTGTAATGTGGCGGTGGAGATGAGTTGGATAGGAGCTGTTTCCTCTGGTCCTGATACTCCCCGCGGCTGCCTCTGTCAAAGGACGAGCGGTCAGAGTGTGACGAGGAGGAGTTTGGGAAGAAGGGAAGAGGTGGACACAGCTTCAGCTTTAGGACACTGTCTGGGCTGCGAGGAGGTGTGCGAGCACTGAGAGAGAGAGAGAATAAAAAATATATAAATTTCACAAAACAGCTGACTTTAACAGTCATTTTGCTTTAAATCTGGAATGACCAGCTTCAGCTACCATGAGGGTCACAAAGATATAAAAAAAAACTTTCATTAGAATTACTAATGCCACCACAAAAAACACCAATGATTATGTTTGAGTTTGCACAAAAATAAAGCCAGTTTGTGATGCTTTCAAAAAACAAGTACCGGTAATTGATTTTTTATCAGCTGTGAAGCAGATTTTACAAGGATTTTCCTTTTCCAAAAACATTTCCGGTGCTAAAAGGAATTTTAAAGAAAAAATAACAGCCAATTTTTTATGTACACGTGTACCGGTAATTCAAGATTGTACAGAGATATTTCTTTTTAAAACTATTCTAAGAAGGGCATGGTGTTGTTTAGGCTTCTATGTTTGAATTACATCTGTCAGATTCTGCCATGACATCTTCATTTTTACAAGCTGATTTTTTTTTTAAATACAGTGAGTGAGTTGCACCATGTAAGGAGGGGGGCTGCATGTGGCCCCTTCGGTTCAAATGGTTATTTTCTAGAAATTTGCATCATCAAGTATGACAGAGATTTTGACATACTGTACTAAAACAGACTTAAAGGAAGGATCCTATTCAATGTTTAAGCTAACTCTGGAAAAAAAAAACCTTGATCCAACGAATCCTTACAGAATGCAATCCAAAGTGCTGAGCCATTGTTGTGTCAAATCTACTTGTAAAAGCATAAATAGGTCTTTAAAATCAAAATTAAAAAGAGGGAAGAGAAATAATCCACAGAAAAATGTAGGAATGTCATTAAAACACTTACTCTGGTGATGAGCTCTTCTGCAGGGCAGCTGGCAGATCTAAGAAAAAGTCAAGAAAAGATAAGTGTCAAAGAAAAGTACAGTTTGCTCTTTCCAACTCTCATTGTGTTTTAGTTAATTTCTTACATAACACTTTTGCAAAACCAACAACAAATAATCCATACTTTTCTTTTCATCAGGGTGAAATGTGACCCCTCTTATGTTTTACCTTGTCTTCTCTTTCTGCGTCGGCGGCGTCTCCTTTGACTCATGTAACACGCTGTGACCAATGAGAGGATGATGGCCACAAACAGGAAGCACACGCCTCCTAACACGCCAGCCAACAGGGGCTCGGGGATAAACTCCAAGAAACCTGGGCGTATGGGGTAAACCTCCATCCCTGCCAACAGATCAGAGTAATTATCATGACCTCCATCACTGAAATGCAACCGCCTAATGGCCCAGAATTAAATGAATTTTTACAAAGAAACCTACCATTGGTGGAAATATTGACAGACTCGCTCGGTTCACTGAGTATTTTATTACTGCGAGACATCAGCCTCAGATCATAAATGGAGTCCTGAGAGAGACACAGGGCAAATATTTGATTGATTCAAAACAAGTGTGTTTCCTGAAGTTTTCAAATTATTCTTTTACTTTAAGATTTGATGTAACACAGTTACAGCTATATGGATTCAAGTTGGGTGTTGGATGTATATATTTGTATATATATGTATATGTGTATCTTTATATGTATATATGTATCTATGCATATATGTGTATCCACAAAATGAAGAGTTTTTGCTCTATTGTAAAGTGTCTTGAGATAACACTTGTTATGAATTGGCGCTAAACAAATAAAGATTAATTGATTGATTGATTGAAAACTGATCCGTACCCTGAGCAGTCCTTTAACCAGCACTTCACTCTGATTGGCGGTGATGTTGCTGCTGAGGATGACCCAGTGGCCCTGATCTCTGCGAGCGTGCAGCACGTAACCAGTCAGGGGAGAGGACGGAGACTCAGGAGGAGACCACTGAAGGAGAACACCTCGCTCTGTGCGGTTGGCTGACAGGAGGACAGGAGGCTCCAGGTTTGGTATATTGGTGACCACTGTAGGTTCTTCTGTTGGTACAGCTGATAAAAAGAAAAATTCAATATCTACAGGGCCAAATTCTTTTGACAGTCAAATAGTATCTGAGGAGAGGGACCTATGTCACACTAACCTTGTGTCCTCACAGTAACTATTTCACTGAAAGGTCCTGATCCAAGTTTATTTTGGGGAAGAACACTGAACTGAAAGCTTGTTCCGGCAAGCAGGCCGGTCACCAGCAGGTACGTTTTGGATGTTGGCACAGGCAGAGACGCCCATTCATGTTTCCCCCTGGAAGCCTGCTTCACCCTGGAGAAAACAGAAGTATAAAATAGTCAGGACTGTACTTTAGCCTCAGTGGAATCCATCAATATTGAAGCAGCTAATCTTAATAATAATAATAATGGATTTTATTTATTTATTTATTTATTTTATTTACTTTACATTTGTGGGCAAATCTCAAAGTGCACAGTAATAAGAAAACAACAAAAACAATGACATAAGTAAACAATAAAACAATGATAATGATAACCGTGCAGGTCAAAGCACTGCTGCACAGACTGAGGCAGTTAACATTGTCTGGTTTAAATGTATCTTCAGCCTAAAGTTAAGTTTCATTGATTCGTGTAGTGTATTCAACTATGCACTGATTTGTTATCCATTCATTTGTGACTGTGGCTGCTGCTTCAAGGTTCAATGATAGCTTTAACTCTTAACTTAAACAACACAGACAGCTCAAATCTGTTTAAACAGCATTAGTTGCATGTTACTGACCATACAGTGAACTTCTGAGTGTAACCTCCGTCAAAGCCAGGAACCCAGGACACATTTGCCTGATTCATCTCAGTGGTAACAGAAACCGATGACACAACATGAGGACTTGTTCCTTGGAGGGGAAAGAACACACGGTCATTTTGAGCTGTCATCATGTTAACTTCATGCTTTACCTACTGCCAGCCCACTTGTGCACTGACATGACATCTTTAAGGCGCTGACCAGCCTAAAGTCCTGAGACTTTATTTCATTTTTCCCCTGATGTTTCAAAAGATTTTGAGAGGTTTGAGAATTTCTGCTTCTTTTGTCCCCTAAATCTGACACATCCTGGATCTCTCTTGTAGTGCAGTTGCGCACTACAGACAACCTTTTTCTTTCTTACAAGTTATGGGCATTAATCAGCTCCAAAAACAGACAGTGTTAAATCCCAGCCTGCTTGGCCCTGAATGCATCCCAACAAAGCGCCTCACTCGCTCTGCATTGGGCAAAGTGACTTAGAAGCAAGTAAGAGGCCATAATCAGAGCAGATTTGACTTTAGAAAGTTCTTTCAGACCAGTGAGTTTGTTTAACGGGTGTTCCACTCACTGGTGTTAGAAGTATCTACAGCTGGTTTTATGGTGGACAGACTCCATCTTATATTTTCAATGTGTCCAGTAACCTACCTTTACTACCAGAGAGACCTGTGTGACTTGTAAATCAAAGTTCAACCACTGGATTTCTGGTATTAAAGTAAAATTTCTGTGTGTGCTCTTTCCCTAAGCACCATCTTTGCGGCCACATGCTGAAGTACATTTGAGAGCAGCCTTATTATTTTGTCTCTCCTTCGTCTTTCTCTTTCTCCCTTACTGAGTATCATTGAATTAAACTGATTTTGTTAGAAAAATTCCATTATAAAATAAAGAGCAGTTTCTGTCTCATGTGCATTTAATCATTTGTTTTTAAGGCAGATTTTATTGAGCATTTCAGCTGATATTGCCCATTTCTAGGCTGGTGCCTTGACGTGAAACATTTTTGTCTAAAACTTTATTTATATATGATGCTATGTTTTGAGAAAAACACAGAAATCAAACAAGTGTTCGTAAGACTGGGATTAAGAAGATCTAGATGCAAGATAGACTTTTTTAAGATTTGGCACATGCATCCCCCAGTAACATAAGGTAAACCTACTAATCAAAATTATTTTTAGCATGATTAGGATTTGTTTATTTAAGGGCAAAGTTACAAAACTGTTAGTGCAAAGTTTAACCGTGTATGATAGTTTACATGACATTTTGGTGTCAGTACTTTTTTATTTATGATATTGTTGCTCTCTTAGGGTCACACTTTGGCTACATGCAGACCTGCTATGATAACAAGAGTAATGAGGACATTACATAAAGAATTTGTTATCTAGATCATTTGTTTCTTGCATTTGTAAAAAAAATGCCTGAGGTAGGATGAGCTGCTCAATGTATTAAAGAGGCAAAGTGAAGAAGAACATGTGTTGCGGAGGCAAATGGATGAAGGCAAGGTGAGCAAAAAAACACAAAAAACTACTGAAACTATTATTAATATAAAACCTCTCTGTTCAACTTTCCCTGCAATACAGTGAAAACACTTCTCTCACATTTAAGTTTTCCAAAAAATAAGCTATATATACTCACCAAGCACCATGACAACTGTGCCAGCACTGACAGTAGCTACTCGATTTGTAGCCAAGCACTCCCAGCCCCCCTGGTGGTCTTTACTGAGAGGCTGCAGCAGGAGAGACCCGTTGGCCAGCACAGTGTACGGGGAGCGAGGGCTAGGACCAATCTGTGAGAAGGAACAGCAACAGATTGAATCATGAGGTGAATATATCCTTATTGTGTAGCAAATGTATTCATGAGAATGGATTATCACTTCTACCTTGCTCCATGTTATATTTGGAGCAGGGTCTCCAATGGCTTCACAGGGGATGATCAACTCTCTGCCCACCTCCTGAAGATACTCAGGTCGAGGAAGTACTTTGAATGATGGAGGGTCCTACAGAAGAGAAGAAAATGATTTACTTTTCTAAAGAAAATATATACACATCTCTTTTTAATCCAAATCAAATAATTAAGAATTGGTCATTTAAGTATGAGAAATGTAAATATTATTTAATTGCAAAATTAAATTAATGAATTAATACAGTATTGTCTTAACCTTTTATCTAATTTGAAAATCAGTAGGTATTAAAAACTTCATATTGTCAACTATTACCTGCAGGATGACCTTAGTAGGCTCAGACTGTCCCATGGTGCCATAACTGTTGTAGGGCGTGCATGTGTACATGCCCACTGCGTTGTCGTTGGCTGTTGTTATAAAAACTGAACCCTCGGAGTTCACCATCCACCCTGGGTACTGAACATGTCAGAGGAATGAGGATTTATGTAATGTGATGGGTGTTCAATTATTTTTGAAGTGTGAACATCATTTTTATATCCCATTGAGCTTACATTATCAAAGTTCAAACTGTTCCCGTCTTTGGTCCAGTTGACGTACAGCACTGGGGGGTCAGCCTGGACGGGGCAGACTATGACTCCTTCCATTCCTGAGGGCAGGTATGTTTCCCGGGACATTCGGCCAACTCGAGCAGGGTCTGGGGCAGAAAGAGGCAAAGATATTTATTCAAAGGACCTTCATGTATCCACACAGATGCACCTCACAAAAGAGCGTCAACCCTTACGTTTTACTTTAAGGTGCGCAGAGGCTGAGGGTGGTGTCAGTATCCCATTAGTTGGGATGCAGGTGTAGTTGCCAGCATCTTCTGGGATAAGATTAGGGATAAGAAGAGTGCCGTCCACCAAAACCTTCACTCTGGACTTTAGGGACCTGAAGCCAAGAGATACAAACAAAGATAATTTAATGGCTTTATCACATGAAAAGTAATCTTCATTTAGACATAATCAAACATTAGTGAGACATACAGTATCAGAGGAGGGGAAATATTGTGATAATCTGTGCAGTAATCTCCTTTGTCCGTGACAACACAATATAATAGTTTTACGAATAATCTCATTGGACTTGACTGTATTAGCAGCTTGACTTGGACAAATGCCTGATTGATGATCCATTGTGTCTATTCACAGACTTTTTAAAAATATCCTATTGTGTCTAAGACTATATTTAGTTTACCAAGAAAAAGTCTTGAAATTAGTTACAGTTCGTTTTAAATCTTATAATCTGATTCGAAACAGACGTTAAGTTCTCTCCTGATCCTGTGCAGCTTTAATGTAGTGAACGAGGAATTCCAGGCAGGAGTCTCGCTCTCATGTGGCATAGACAGTGAGGACAGAGCACTTTATTCTGTATCCATTTTATGATACCATCTAAACTCCTCCATGTATAATGTTTTTCTTTTTCCTGCAGTCAGTTAACTGATCAGGAGGGAGCCATAATTTATTTGATTGTGCAACTTGCCCCGCGTCAGTACTGTGCTCTTGCTATTGACCCTGCTCATCCCAGCACCCACCAGTGGGCTCTGTCAGGGGACTTCAGTTAATATCTTATCACTCCTCAAATGTGCATGTTAAATTAATCTGCGGGGAATTTTGAGATTTGAGCCACAAAACTCAGTTATGATGTCCTGTTGCTTTAAATGTAAAGAAGATAGTAAGTTGCCTGACTGAATAATTAAAATGTCAGCTTCCTAAGTGTTAGTCAGTTTCATTACAAGTCATCCGGAGATCTAAACAATGATTGACTAGATGATGCTTTGGTGTTATTAGATGATTATTTTATAGTGGCATAAACAATATGAAGCCAAATATTGATTTACAGGATATCAAGTTGCATTTCTGTCCTAAAGAGAGGGAAAATAATGTAGACAAGACAGCATAAACATGGATACAGGTGCAAAACTTTTTAACTCTAACTGTACATGCACAACAGATTTTTCAAGACTCTTAAGCTTAAAAATAACTTTCAGACTGGACATGGCCTTAAATTTCAAAAATAAAATTTAAGGCCCATTAAGACATTTTAAGAATCTGCATGAACTTTGATACAATTAACAAAATTGCACCTGGGAAAGATTAAAAAGAAAAGCTATGGGATTTTTGTCTTCACAACAAGACAGCAGGAAGTGTGCCTTCACCATGGTATACTGAAAAATTTTGTCAGGAGCATGATCAGTATTTTTTTTATCTGTATTAAGCTCAAAGAAATGGAGCTATGACTGATAATGACATTGTAAAAGGAAATCTGTCCACTTACTGCATGATTTAATTCAATGCAATGTAAATACAAAATATCTTGGTAACAGCTACTCACTCAATATGGTAGACATTCTGTCCTTGTTTTAACCACTCATAGGTGAGGTTAGATGGGTAGGCGTCGGCCTGACACTGCAGAACTGCATCCTGGGACATGTTAAGAGTGGTGTCCTCTGGGGAAATGATGATGATTGGTGGACCTAGGAAATATTTAGAGGAGGAATGAGAAAAAATCTTAAAGTCAGACCTATTTTTTTTACCGGTGTACTGTCAAAAATACATAAATAAAAACATAACAATATAATACTGGTAATAAAACAATAAAACTGGGCCATTGGTACATTAAATAACCTATCAAAACTGTGTTGAGTATTTAAAAACTAACTAAATAAAATATATTTACATCAAGCATTCATTGTAACACATAGCCTATCTTTTATTTTGTTTAAACACGGCAGTTTTAATTATGTAAGTGCAAAGTAATACGTCTATGGGTGCTGTGGTGAACCTTAAACATGGTGAAAAGGGAATTTTAAGGCAGCAGTATTTCAGTGCTTTTCAAGACCTTTTTGAAAAGCACTGAAAAACACACGTCGATATTAAAAAAATATTTTATCTAAACTGAAATTTATAACAAAGAGACAAAATGAAATAATAAAATAAAATGAGTAAAAATTCTTTATGTTGGGAGGACATAAAGAAGTGCAACTACAGGTATTAGACTGTAGGTGGCAGTACAGACTCTGTCTGGATGATTATTGAGCTGCTCACTTGGCTCACAAACTGCAAAGACCTCTAATAAAGTAAGATGGCAAGCACTTCTTCTGATTCTGGTCTAACATATAAAATCACATTAAAGTCTTGAGCACCAGAAGAGCAGTTTCTCCTGCACTGATGACAGACATGCACCTACCTTTGACCTGCAGCTGTGTAGAGTGGGTCAGGTTCCCCTCTGTGTTGGACACATGACATGTGTACACTCCTGAAATATTTCTAGTGACGGAGGCCAAAGACAAGGTACCATTGAGAACCTAAAGAGGGGGCAGAGGTGAAGAGGATCAAAGAGAGAAACAGAAAAGTCAGAGACAGATTTTGAAGCCTCAGTGGCGAGAGGACAAAAAGCGTTGCTTCAAAGGAAACATCAGAGGTAGAACTCCTTCTGAAAAATAGTAATTGGAAAGTATTTAATGAAGCTAGAGAAAATGCCATCTGTTCATCCATCTCACTTTTATTTTTTCATGTTTCTCTATCCGGCTCTCATCTTTATGCCAAACCACAGTTGGACGAGGGTTGCCATGGGCTCCACAGCTGAGCGTAAGCGACTCTCCAAGCAGAACCTCTACGAACATGGGTGGTTTCTTGATGAACACAGGTGGAGCTAGAACAAAGAGAGCACAGATTAAAAATGTAATGCTATATACATATTCAACAAGCATGGGAGCAAGAAAGACAATGAGAGGCCTAGCTTGACTCTGAAAACTAAATGTCAATATCAAGAGAAAAGATCCCTCCTGCAAAGGCTTAACAGTGAAAGTTGAGTCACTTTAGCAAACAGACTTCAAAAGTTTTGGTGTGATTTTCTGTGACTAAGTAACATATTGCCTGCATCAATTTACTCTAAACAGCAACATTTTTGCCTGAGCCTCACTTAAGGTGTATTTACATACCATAATATTGGAGAATGATTCTCCTTACACCAGAATCATTCCCCGATATTAGATATTATCTTTTCGATCAGCTAGTTCGCTGTTTTAAAATGAGGAGAGATAAATGTATTCATCATCAACACATTGGTTAATAATGAGAAAACATTAGCTTGTTCTAATTCACATTGAACGGATTAGAATCATTATCACCTATTGCTTTTAGGCAATGCTTTAGGGCAGTAATTTAATAAAGGAGTATAGTTCTGATCGAGTATACACAAAAAAGATATGTAAGGATTAGGAGTAATCTTAATGGTACTTTTGTCCTTTTCCTTAAACAGGGGAGCATACAGCAGCATTAGCACACAATTTGCTCCTCCACAGTTATATCTCTGAGAAGGGGATCTGTACCGGTATAATTCAGGTGTGGACTGTAAATTCCTATACAGCTTAAAGCATAAATTTCTGTTGCTTGCCTACCAGGGGAGCTAACCTGTCTGTATGAGTCTGTCTCTGTTTAATAGGTTTTCATACATAACCATATTAATATCAAGAAAAGAGAAGCTGTTATTACCAAAACATTGGGATTACTAATAACCTCTGAAATAAATAACATCTTGTGTTTTGGATTAAAGGTTATTGCCTGTGTTTTTAATAGAGTCTTGCTGCCTCACACTCATGATTTTCTTCCTCTTAACAGGATCATAGGAGCTAAAAATAAACTCCCTCACTGCAAACTGTTTGGATAAAATTTGTGTCGTCATTGTCACAGTAAAAGATTTGTGTCATGTCTGGCTTTGGATTACTACACAAACTCTGAGGCAACATGCTGTCATATTGTATTAAATGTGTGCAATGATGTAACGCCATTGTATTCAGAGTTTAGCTGCAACCTGATGCAGCACATGAAGGTCTTTTTTTCACTGTAGTAAAACACTGCAACATAGAAGCTTACTGTGACATATGCAGCAAAAGTCACGAAGTGTAAAGGGGGTGGGTTTAAAAACACCCAATATTAAGCATGACTGCCTATTTTAGCCCACAGCCTCCTTCACTGTTATTCTTAAAATCATCTCCTATGTTGACATCAGCTCAGAGCAGGATCAGCACAGAACAAGATAAGATGTGATCCCCTGAGAGTACAGGACATCACTCAAAATGCCTTAATATGCTGTTTTAAGGCGAGGGAAAATCATCCTGCCAGTCTCTTCAGAGACCCAGCCAAGCACCATGCTGAGGCTGATCTAAACAAAGATGGTGCCAGAGATGAGCTCTCGAGTCCCCTAAACTCCTGCAGAGCTGCACCTGTGATGGAGAGGAAGGTCCATGTGCCATTTCGAAAGTCGTCTTTCTCGCTGTCCAGGAGCAGGATGCGGCATTCAAACCAGCCCTCATCCTCCAGGGTCAGCCGATCCACCAACAGAGAGGCACCCTGGGTCAGAGAAACACGGCCTATGAGAGGAGGGGTGAGGACCATAGTTAGAAAGGGTCAGCACACACACACAAATACACACGAACAGGCAGACAGGCAGAGTCAGCATATGCAGGATGAGGGCTTAGGGGATGCAGGCATCCAGTGTGACAAAGGCCACGGTCAAAGTCATGAGCCCCTTTTTAAACATCACTGCACTCCTGAAATGTCCAAAAATTGTTTGATTTTCATGTTTCATTTCTGACAGAACTTCTTGTTGCTTGTACAATAACAGCAAAAAGTTGGAGTGAATATTCAGTATAAATGGAGAAATTTATTGTTGCAAGGTGATGAGATTAGTCTCAACTGCATCCTTAGCATCTTAGATATGCTTGTAACATTTCAGACGTAGGTGACATCCTTTTAACATCATGTCTCACTCTCTGTGAGGAAGTGTGCAGGGGCTGGTTCTGGGAAATGTCTAGGGTAAGCTGTTTTTGAATTTTAGAATCTGGAAATGCATACATGTCTGTGTTTAGAGAGTCATTATTTGAGGTGCAGCAAGTATGGGTACTGAACTGGAATAAATTCAGTTCCAGTGCAAATATATCCACCAACTACCAAACCAGATCAGACCACAGTTTTCAATACTTTGTTTCACTACCATTTGCCACATCTCATAACCAAAGATGTCTCACAACAGTAGCATTATTCCTTGGACTGCAACATGAGTAAATATGACAAATAATATTTTTTTATATGAATGGTATTGAATCAGAAACTGTTTAGGCAATAGGGCTGGGACGATACTCTTCTCTTCCGATTAGATTTTTCAGCTCAGGCTGTTCTACTTATGTTCCCTACAAACGATGATGGTGAAAGATGCTTTTTGATTATTTTTTTAAAGCACTTTGCATCCTTCAGCCTAACACGTTTCCTTAATGAAAACAAGACAGTCTGAATGTCCCATAGCTCAGTTTACACTGCTAGTATTGCATGTATTTCAGAGACAGCAGCAAATTAGTAAAGCTGAATGCTAATATTAACAGCACAGCTAATGTTTTTAGCAATGCAAGTAACATGTACGGAGCAACACACCCCCTCCTTACTGGCATGAAAAGAGAGAGGAGAGAGAGGCTGCACGGAAAATAACAGCAGCAGGTTTGCTGTGCTGGACTGCTTGTGAAAATTTACTTCAGATGAAAGTATGTTTAAAAAATAGGTCAATGTGCTGGTTTGGCGGAGTGGTTAGCAACCAGGCACGTCTCATTTAGATACTTCTGCTGGCCCAGCTTCAGATCCAGTCTGTGGCCAGTTTGCAGAGTGACTTCTCCTACTCTCTCTCACCCTCTTTCACAGGCCTATCCACTCTATTCTCTCCTATCGATAAAAGCACAAAATGCCCCAAAAAATACATTAAAAAAGGTCAGAAAGTGTATAGTCATGAACTTTTGGAATAAGTTCAGAGTAAAATGTGCTAAACTGATTCGGTTCAAATGCAGAAAAAAATCTTCACCTTCTCTAACTTTTAATTACTTCATTTGATGTAGGACTTAGAGTCAATGCCACCATCCTCTTAACAGAGCGCAGACATAGATCAGAGTTTGGCTAAGAGTGACTTCCTTTGCCCTATAAAAAACGGCTCTCTGAATTAGCAGTCAGTGTGTGTTTAAATTCATGCAACAGAGAAACTTTTACTAATGGAATCAATGCATGACACATTTTATGCCAATAGACTGATGTCTGTCAGCTGGGCAAACAGTCGATACTGATGTTACACAAATAGATGTGTGCATCCAGAGGTTTTATGTCATCAGAAAAATAAAGTGAAGATTATGTGTAGCTCAGTGTTTGCATGAAAGAATCAACTTCCCATTCAAGACTATTATAAGGTATATTCTGATCTGGGAGGATATGCACTGAGCAGATGTCAGAATGATAAACATTAAGCACTCCAGAATTTGGCTCCTATCAGTGGATGTTAACACAATGTGTACATAAATGTATGACTGGTGTAGGAGGTACCCAATATCTGTAAAAACTTATTTCTAGTAGTCAGAGTATGAACTTTAAGGATAAAATGTGAATAACTAAAGGGACAAAGCAGAGGGAAGCAGAAAAATGATGGTTCTCTGAGGATAAGTCAATATGGGCTTTACTTGGTGTGCAAACATATGAATCACCTCTGTAATAACAGCAGAGATATGCAATATTACAGAAGAGACAATGTCCTGTCATTTATGGTTTTGGGTGGTGGTGAAGTGCAAAGCAAAGAAGAGCATGCTGGAAATCCTCAGAGGCAGCTTCACTTAAACACTGAGACAGAGGAAGTGTTTGAATCTATTTTTCCCGTTTGTAGCTCTTAACTTCAGAGGGAATCCCACAAAAGACGCATAATGAGGTGAGTCACGTGTTACTGGTTGGAGATAAACTACGAGGAGCATGGCAGATGCACGCTCTGAACTTGTGTGAAAACCCTCAAAAGACAGATGGATACACACACACACACACACACACACATACACAGATACTCTGCTCCCTCTGCTCCTTGCTGTACTTCTTACAACTCCTTGTCTGGCTTTGAAACTTGATCTGCCGGTTGCCTGGTGACTGCAGCCTGGTTTTCAGGGTACTGAAGTTACCCTTCCCCACCCAGCCACCCCCTCCCCTTCCTTTTATTCCGTCTCTCAATGAACTCTTTTTTTCCCCCTTCAATCTCAGGGCTTTAAACGACAGGAGGATGCGTGCGGGGTGAAACACACACGTTGCTAATAGCAGACCCTGGCCAAAGCAGTTTGAAAGTAAACATGGGAATGTGGAGAAGTTTCCGGCATTCTTTCGCACTTGTTTGCAACCAACAGGTTGCTAAGATGACGTAGAGGCTGACTAGTAGTTTCCATTTTTGGTACATAAAAGCTGGCTTTATGCTCCTTCAGCAGTTGATAATAACAGAGAGACAGGGCCTTTCTTGAGGAAATATGTTAAGCAATATCCAGCTCATGAAATGCATCACAATTTCTCTTTCTTCCGATTTTTGTTCCTTTAAAACATATGAATTATGCAATTCACCTCTTGTCAGGGTTGTACAACAACAGAAATTCTGCTCTGGCATTTTTGCCCAAACCAGCACCAAACAAATGAACAAAAGTTAAACAGCTTTTAAATATTACATAAACATAATGCAGATGAGGTTTCTGGGCATAGAAACCTCACTGGGCATGGTTATTTACATTTTTCTAAAATCAAATTAAAGACTTTTTATGCCCTTTTAATGACATGGTTAAAGTGAAATTAACACATAATCGCATATTTGTGCATTTTGAATTCCATGTCGGACTCAAAGCTCTGATTCACCAAGTTCTAAGTTAAAAAGATCTTTTGCATGTCTTGAAAGTTGCCCAGTGATCTTTCTTTCCCCTACATTTTCACCATTCTGCTACAAGTTGGTGGTTCTGTGATTTTAAACTGCAACTATCACCAACCAACGTGCAACAGAAAAAAACAAACAAACAAGGAAAATGGAAATATAGAATTGTTATGGTCCCATGATCTGGATGTTTCAGGACACTGAATTAAAAATTCTACATGATGTGTTAAAAATACGGGCAGCACGGTGAAGCAGCAGGTCGAGAACATGTCTTACAGCAAGAAGTCTGCCTGTTCCATCCCTGGATCGGGCAGGGCCTTTCTAAGTGAACTTTTCATGTTCTTACCGTGCATGCGTGGGTTCCCTCCAGACACTCCTGCTTCCTCCCACAGACCAAAAACATGCTCATTAGGTTGATTGGTGACTCTAAATTGCACTGAGCTCTGAGTGTGAGCATGAAGAGTTATCTGTCTCTCTATGTGGCCCTGTGATGAACTGCCGATTAGGTCAGGGTTGTACCCTGCCTCTCGCCAAATGACACCCACCCACCCCCACCCCACCCCCGACTCTGAAAGGGATAGGCGTTGTATAAAATGAATGAATAAACATTAAAAATACACAAACTGATATCTACACGTTGAAACCTTTCCTTAAATGTCATTACTGCCAAATTGTTTGAGGCAGACGACGTATACTACCAACCATCAGCACCACAGAGCTCACAAGTGAAACCCTTTCTCGCAACCAGTACCACTTGACAGTCATTATAAGACAACATCCCCTATAAGAAAGATAATTTAAGTCAATACTTCTGATACCAAACTTTTCATTCCCAGAAAAAAATAGCCAAACTGTGGCTATTTATTTCAATGTGGCTAGCAGAATGGATGTTGACAATAAAAACATTTAAAACTTGTATTATGTTAATGAGACCAAAATATTTTTATAATACCAAAGTATTATTAGTAGTATTTAATCAAACCCCAATAGTCTCTGTCAGAAAATTAAATCCATCCCTTTGACAAATATTGTCCATGATCCTTAAAAAGAAGCTTTTATGAGCAGACATGCAAGACATTTTTATCAAATGCCAACAACCATGATTCATTCATAGTTGGAACCACAATCTTAATTCAAGTAAATGTGCAGCCCCAAAGAAAACTTTTTGCTCATGTCAGTATTTTGAGCATCAAAAAGTATTTTCATTCACAGGGCAGGTTCATAGAAGAGCAAGTGTCCATCAGAGCTTTAAGGAAACATTGACAATCAATGCTCTCCTTGAACGTTAGACAGTGTGTGAGACTTAACCTGAAAGCTTTTTATAGATAGAAAAAAATGAAGTTTTTCATTTGGACTCTGCAGTAAATAAAATCAGAGAATTATTCAATGTGCTTCAGTGCTGAGGCAACAATATCGAAAGAAAGATAATCTCCTGACCAGTCTGCTTCAGACAGCAGTGTGTGAAGCAGACCCTGAGAGCAATGAATCCACTGGACTCTGTATGCGGCCTAAAGGCAGGGTGAAACACACACTGAGAGTTAAGACAGACCACAATAGGTAACAATTAACCCTGCATTCCTGACTGGGCCTGTTGCTGAGCTTAATAGTCAGGTTTAATGTTTGACTGACCTCCTGAAAGACCAGCAGCATTTGATGGGCGGTGTTCACTTAAGTGGCACCATAAAATAAACAAATGCCTCTCTGTGCATCTGCTGCACAGCCAGGCAGGGCGAGGTTGTGGAAAGAGGAAATGTGCATGGGGATGATAACAGGTGAGTGGATAACTTTAGGCATGTCGCCTTTTACCTCTCAAAGAGAGGTCCCCCCTGAGCTTTAACCTGTGTAACCTTTTCCAATCAGACACAGAGTTTAGAGCTCATAAGAGGGAAAACACTATCACGTGCACCATCACACAAACCCTCTTTAACACACACATAATCCTCTAACAGAAGAATATTACAGGATATTTAAAGATCACTGCAGCTAATAACACCTCCTGTCATTCTGAAACATGATTGAGGAAATCCCTCGTGCTGCTGACCATGTGTGCTGATCTCGTGGCTTTAGGGGCACGTGGGTGCGTCTACATGTTGATTTTCAAAAAATCTGTGAGAGCCCTGCCCCCTGGGTCTCTGCAGGGGGAATTCTGGTTTCACTGTCGAACACTTAACCCTTTCCCGTAGCCTCCCTCTTGTCCGTCACTACAAAGAGACAACAGCCCCCCACTCCTCATTCCCTTCAGGTTACCATAGCAATGAGACCGAGGGAAAGCCCGGGCTGTAGGTTTAGATTTGAATTCAGTTGCTGTAGAAACCTGGCGGGGGCAAATGTGGGTGAGGGAGGGTTCATAACACAGAGGGGGCAGGGTGTCTACTGTCAGAGATTTAAAAAATTACAAGGGGCGAAAAACATGTTAAGAATGGGAAAAGAAACTGGGGCAGATCCAGAGCAGAGGAGTAAGAAAGGGAAGGCTGAGATAAATGAATGAGATGCAGGAAAAGAAAGGGGTGATTTTCATTCAGCTTGTAGGCGGACAAAAGGCGAACGCTGTGTGACAAATGTCGCTTTATACAAATCTGACTGTTGCATCCATGGACTTGAACTGAAATCTTAAATGGCTCCTGGCAGGTGATCTACCAAAACGATATTGACAAATTTGTTGTTTTTCTCTCTGATGCATGGCTCAAATAGAGATACACTGGAGTAGAGCTGGGAAATAAGGACCAAAACGTTGTATTTCACATTATTTAACAAATAACTGAATGATCTATAATGTACTGTTTATCATATATGTTATTTTTGTAGGGGTTAAAACATAAAATAAAGGTAGTTAAAGCCAAATTAAATAGGCTAAAGGTTTATTGACACAAGTGTACTTTCACTGATGAGTGAAATCACATAAAGCACTTTCTCTGATTTAAATGTAGGATAACAATACTCACATGAAAAACTACAGTAAATAAATAACCTGTTTGTAGGGGGTAAGTGAAATTTCGTGCCACGAAATTTCGTGACATAAAAAAATGACGAAATAAAATTCGAAGACGCACTAAATAAAAGCATGAAATATACGCAAAGGGGCGGGCGCACGACTGATGATGTTTATCCTCCTCGCCTACCGTAGCGAAACACTCACTTCAATATGGAGGAAGACGAAGTGGAGGAATTAGCTGGCACTCTTTCATCAAATAAATCTGTCGTGTGGACCTATTTTGGCTTCCCATGTAAAAGACGAGAGAACTGTGAGAAGATTGTGGACAAAACAACAACCGTGAGCAAAAATATGCCGCTACAGTTCGCCGTATACTGCAGTGAGTACAACTACCAACTACTTTGAACTGGAGACAGGCAGCAACTGTATGTTCGTCTAAGTCTGCACAAAAAACAATATTTGATTTTGCATCTACTGTTGAGTTGACAGAATTTGATCATACTTGAAGATCAGAAGTATATGCACTGTTATAGGCTAAATATTATAGTTTACAGTTCAGACAATTATAGGTCTAAACTGCAGCTCTGAGGACTGCTATTTGTTTTCCTTTTCATTCAAGAATGTAGTTATCCTGGTTGTCACAACAACAAAGCACTTTTTTATTGATATTTTATGTTTGTATTTGCACTGTAGTCTAATTAAGGGGAAAAAGCTATAATTTTTTTTTCAAAGAGCTTTTATTTTGTTCTGATGCAGCAATATTTTTTGTATTTCTTCATCAGGAAGAAAATAAAGTGAGATTTTTGCACAACTTCCTACTGTTGGGGATTTTATATAATCTTAATTTTGTATTGTGAGTATTTCGTATCGTGAGCTCTGTTTCGTATTTCGTATCGTTTCGTGAGTTGACCATTTTGTTACACCCCTACCTGTTTGTGTTAAATGATAAAACAAATACAAATAAAGCCATGACCAACTAGAGTTAATAATCACCCCACTGTAAAGTCCTCCAATAAAATTTTCATCATGACAAAAAAATAATAAAGGTACATTTAGCTATACCTTCAGTTTGTGTTGGAAGTAAAAATGGTGATGACAGGTCTTGTGTGCTATCAATGGGCAGGCTTAAACCAGATTTATAACATATGGATGTTATAAATCTGTATATTATGTATATTATTCACTATTACATTTTTATCTTCATATTCTCACAGAAAACAAAGCACAAACAGTGTTGCTGTCCTGAAATATAATACTAATAAAAACACCCCTGAATTTGTAAGTATTTGGTTAAAAATCCACGGGCCCTTTTAGCTGCCTTCACATTCCCTAAAAATGTTAGGGGATGACAACAGGATAAAGAATTTTGAGGAGCTACTGCTGTACTGCTGGATTAAGTGAAGGTAGAAAATTACAACTGTCGCATCATAAAGTTAAGGTTTTACTGAAAAAGGATACCAAACATTGGCACAATTAGTATTTTTTTATTTCAGCAACAAAAGAACAATGTATAAAACTGGTCAAAAAGTCTTTTAGCATTGCAAGGACTGAATTGAAAAATTTGTCAAATGATGATTCTTCGCAATATACTAAACTTTTTCAATAATTTTGTGTTGAAATAATGTTTCAATAATTTCAATAATTATGTGTTCAGTAAGTCTTTCCCTGTTGATAGCTTTTGCTATAAACATTTTTACTGAGCATTGAACGCCCATCATTTTTTTTCTGAATTAACATCAACATAAACAAATCATATAAAATCAACTTATAAAATAATAAATATTTAAAACACAGCAATGTCAGCCCTACGATGCAATGACAAAAACAAATGAGAAAAAAAAGCAACAATTCGCCTAAAAACAACTTTTTTTTTTCCAAACGGGATCCTCTCTCCACTCTCTTCAAAGAGGGGCTGAACGAGGGGTTACGGGAAGGTTACTTGAATTGTGCGCATCGATAATCCACTGACGACCAATGAGAGCTCGACCTTTGTGACCTCTGTGCACCCTAACTCCCTGGCAGACACATTCATCACTCCCCGTAGTTCCACATTAGCACAATGTCCATAAGTCCTCCTCAAGAGACAAACATCATTAGACTCTCTGGCAGACGGGGAGAACGGATGAAACAATAGCTGCTGCTTCTTTCTCGTGTCCCCCCTCCTCCTCTTTCCTCCTCCTCCTCTTCCTCCTCCTCCTCACTGTTTTTCCTCCAGCAGCTATCACATGACAGCTCTACTGCACCTTAAAATGAGCCCTTGTTTCCAACAGGTTGGACCACAGTGCAGCCAAGGGTAATAAATGGAAACGCTAATCCATGAGTGCTGTGTGAACCTCTAAGCTGCACCCTCTTCATATTAGCGGGAGTCAGGTTCTCTCGCCCAGTGGGTGGCAGGTTGGGAATAACTCAGCTTTCAGAGCCGTGCTGCTGGCCAGGAGCCGGCGTTGTCTTACCAATCTGATCTCCTCTTCTTTTTTTAAAGACAAGATTGATTAAGGTTTTCTGAAAGGGAAACTACTGTATTTGATCAGGGGACTCATTAGAGGTACAATATGTAGAAATTTCCTACTATATATACTGTGTATGTATGTGTGTGTATATTTAGATATGTATACATATATATGAAACATAAAATATTTTCAACAGATCTCATTGTTTAAAGATCGTAGAGGATTTTTTTCATGGAGGCCAACTTGAGAATCACAACAAGTTCATCATTGCCATGGAAACACTGGGTACTATGTCAAGGACTACAACAAGGAGAAGTGGGAAGTGCCTTGACAGGCCATTTGGTTTATTTATGTCATTCAATTATTATTTTTTCTGTTTACATTTGATGAACAAGAACTATTCTTTGCCATTAGCTGCATTTTCTGTTGCCCAGTCTACAAAAATCATGTGTAACTCCATCCACCTAGTGAACCCATAACAGTATGGCCCAAATAGACTTTTTAAGTAAAGATGCACTGCTCAGTTTTGTCTCCATGGCCTCCACATATGTGTTCTTTTGCTCTTGATGAAGTTTATATTTCTTTATCAAAATGACGTTGAACAAGCCAAAGTCTTCATACTCATTCCAGACTAGTTTACAGTTGTTTTCATTTGTATTTAAAGCCCTGCCATGCTGACTGCTTATTTGTATAGAGGAAGTCATGGTGACTGAAACAGAGCATATAATGTCCGAGTGCACGACTGATAAATTATGCAGGTGCTGATTAAAATCAGTTCTGGCAGTGGATGAGGATTTTCTTTATTTTGCCCTCATTTGGCCACTAAATGAGACATATTTAAGAAAATATACTTCTATTACCCCAAGAAGTAAACTTTACTTTTGGATTGTCTTCCACAACCATTGTACCACTTTACAGTATACAAAATCATGCACAAGACAAATAGAGACTGGCATTCAATTGGTAGTATGCAGCAGAACAATCACAGGGCTCGTGTTCAGCATGGTTTAAACATTTAGTTACCTTTATTTATTTGTCTTGTTTTTTGATGAGCTTAATATCATCTAATGGTCTGGGGAAAGTCATTTCGTTCCAAAGCATTGAAATCAACATGTGAGTGTTGCGATGAGGGTTCCCACTGTTACAACTTACAAAGATATACAAAGGTTGTGGTGAATAACGTGATACAATAGCAGGGGGAACTATGGAGGAAGAAAGATTATTCTGTTTGCAGAAGCATCAGCACTGCTTTTCTTTGTCCATCCGTATGTGCATAAGGGAGTTGGGGGCAGAGGTGCATTGTGGGATGTGTTTTGATTTGAATACAATCATAAGTCTGGGACTGGCCCCCAGCCTCTGACAGCTCACCCCTCCCACTCCCCCAAATTTCTCTCTTCAATCCTCCTGTCTCCCTAATCAGTTTAACCCTCTTATGAATAGCTCTTTGTCGTGGAATAGATTACAGTTAACTCTGTCCCTCTCGCTCCGTCCGGCTCTGTTAACCCCTGCACCAGAAAGTGCACACAGCTCACGTGCCAAGTTTCACCACATCAACCACCACTTGAATTAGCTCCCTGAAACATGATCAGTAGAGCCAAGTGATGACTTCTTACAACCATCCAAACTGTTTTTTTTTTCTCTGAGATTGTAGAAAATAATAGAACAGTTTTACAGGAAGAACTTGAGCTTAGTTTGACTTTTCAGGAAAAAAAAAAACACTAATGTTTAAGATTGACCTGAGGTTGACATAGTACCTACTACCTGAGGTGCAGTAACCAATAGGGAAATGTTCAATGCCTGCAGAAACAATGGTGTTATTACAAAAGACTGAACCTGCTAAGTTGTTCAAAATACTCAAGACAAAGTTGATCTAACATGAAATCATCCAAACTATTAATTTAATTGTACAACATCGAAATCTAGATCTAAAGAAAGACGATAACAGACTAAACAAATGTTATGACACAGCACTTGATATGTCTGAACAGCCAATTCGGGCTGCAGTTCTGGCTTAATTTGACCACTGACCAGGATTGATATCCTTATATTCAAGCCCAGGAGGGTGTGAGTTTATTGACACAAGCATGTTCAACTTCGCTGCCGAAGATGGCAATAAAACCTCTTTTAACCAGTTACAACCTGAGTTAGTTTTGGCAGCTATTTAAACTTGGAATGACCCAGAGTGTTTAACTGATGATGCTAACTAGTTCCAATCAAATTATAATAGTCATTTTTTCTGCCCAACCACTGGAACTTGACAGTCCGCCCTTAACATTTAAGTCTAGTTTTGTCTCCTTTATGAGAAGAAAACAGCATTTTTTAATCCAAGAACATTGTTTTTTTTGCCACTTATTCTTTATTTTCAAGGGGATATTGTCTTCCAATATTTTTGTAATACTTTAGGTTAACATAATGAACAGTTCTAATTAATCTATTAAGCCACATACCAAACAAACAACATTAAACTAGGTTGTGACTGAATGGTTGTGCGTGCAATATATCTAAAATTATATCAATATATAAAAAGTCACTGGGTTACAAGGTCTTTTGCTGAAACAAATACTTGTTGGGCTCCTACTGATCCTACTTAACAATAAGTTGTATTCATTGTGCATTCATTTGAACCCACCCCAGTGTGGCGGGCAGTCTGTGAAATATTGTCTTACATTAAATATCTCTGTGGTACTAGAAAGGTTTTGGACCACTGTGATCAAGCATTTGCGAAAGAATTAGCCCAGTTTGGCCCCTTCTGAAGAGTAAGCAAGCATGCAAGAATAAATTAATCCCTTTATTAAAGTGTGCTAGCCCACTTTCCAGGAATCTGTCCTATCTGTGCAGTTCAAGTTCAGTCTTAGTTGCACTGACAATGAAATATCTATTATTTCTACATCATGACACCATACTGAAAAACGAAACAAGAAACCTGACCCTACCACATAAAGCAGCAGGGAATCTGTGATGGCTTCCTGCTTTGAGCTGGCAAACATGAAATTCCCAAGTTGCAGTCATCTATTCTGTTTCAATTGTGTCATTGTTTGTGTGAAACTTTTCAGTCTTGCTATGGTGGAAAAACTGGTTGGTAAAGGTAATCAGTTTCATCTTTCAGCTTGGCTTTTTTCTGCAATTGGAGTCGTCAAACAGACAAATGTGTGGTGGCTATCTTATTGAGTACTAAATTCCATTTAAGTTTACAAGAGCAAAGGTGATGAAAGCCAGGGGTTGTACATCTGTAGGTTTAAGTGTGTGTGTGTACATGACTTTGCATGTGTGTAACAAATGCAGACTTTAACTTCTGCAGTGTTCAGAGGTCACACTGGGACCTGGAAGCTTGCTGGGATCAGGGGGGTTGCCCATTGTGGTTGTAACCTCAGGTTGGAGTCCCCTGCTAACTGTCTCTACTGATTTACTTCAGCACACATGAGACATTTGATCTGGGTCTGCAACAGTAAACCATCCTGACACTGCAAGACTTGAACGCATTGTCTCAACAAATACACCTCAAACAGACTATAACAGCATGTCAGTCAGAGTTTATTCGGTTGTTTCCTCTTTGTTGTGAGTTGACTAATGTTCAGCCCTGCAGGGCATGTTAGGTGTGAAACGGAGAGGAAGAGGGATGAGGTTTTTAGGGGCTGTCCACATGAAGACAAATTCAGGTGCACCTGCACAAGTTTTTAGTTGTACACCCGCTTTGTCCACACTGATACTGTGTTTTTTGTCCCAAAAAAGCACATTTTTGAAAACAGGATCCACAGTGGATAAATCTGAAAACACTGGCTGAGCATTTTCATGTGGATAAAACCACAAGTTCGAACCCTGACAACAACAGAAACAAGGGCGGAATACTGTGTTGTGCTTGTGCTGCAGGAGCCACTGAGCTTGTTACCCCCACCAAGGAGGTTATGTTTCTGCCAGCATATGTTTGTCTGTTTGTTTATTTGTTAGCAAAATTATTGGACAGATTTTGCTGAAAAATTTCAAGAGACGGATGGTAATGGAAAATGATTCAATTTTGGTGGTAATCCAGAGAACTGCTATTAGCACTATTATTTTTGCTCAATAAATGACTAATAACAACATCAACATGATTCTAAGTACTAGGTGTGAGTTTTCAGGGTCCAGATATTGTAATAAGATGGTATGTTTATCATGAAACTATTACTGAGAGATGTAACAGCACCATGTGAGCTACCTTAGAGGAGATTTGCGCTCTCCAAGTGCTTTCTAGTTATGGCTTTGACAGCAAAATCATCTCTCCCATTTCTAGCACTGTGAGCAACAAAGGGACATGGAGAACAGCATATGCCATTGTCTGTTGACATTTCTCATGCATGCATGTGCTCATATCTTCTCCTCTGGTTTTAGTGTATGTCTGCAGCAGCGTTACAGTTCCACTTACAAGCCTGGCATAGATACTACAGTGTTTTCGTGTATTCATGTGGATAGACACGTCTCTTAAAACAATGCCATGTTTATAGAGAACATTTTAAAAACAAAAACATGTTTGTCTCTGCCTTAATGTCTTCCTGAATTTCCTCAAGCAGAGAAGGGAAGCTCTCCAGGCATAGACAGACTGGTTTCTAAAGGGGTCAATGAAATGATGGCACATTGCGGCTGGCACAGTCCGAAAATACAGAGTGCAATCTCAAATACACCTGATATCGTATCAAAAAATGTTGGTTTAATGGACGACTTAAATAGTCATCTGAGATATGGCTCACACTGGTTCTTTCATCTCAGTTTCTAAAAATGGCCAATAGCATCAGTGAGCCTGAAACAAAGCAGCAGGCACAGGACAGACAGCAATACAATTTGGGTTTTATTTTAGCCTGCTTAAATGTGCAGCATTTAAAGTACTATAAGTCCAGTAAAGGAAGAACAGGAAAACACTTGAATTTAATAATGCATATTGAAGCCTGACGGATCACTTAGCCTTATTAGAGACCGACATTCTGCTGTAAATCCACATGGCTCTAAACAACAGCACATGCATCTCATCACTGCACTCGAGCTCTTCATATCAGGCGAGCAAAGACAAAGATCAGGAAACTGTCTCCTCCTTTACTGTCTTGTGGTTAAACCTGAAATCCCCTGACATTTAATTTGAGAGTAGGAATACATTAGACCTACAGCACTGACATGCTTCACATGCTGCCATCTGCCTCTAGTGGGAGGGGAGATAGGAGGATCTGAGGCAGACCGGGGTAAAGCCTGCACCAGACATGTACATTTCAGATAGCATCCACAACAGTCCTCAGTTCAGTGTTAACTTGCCATCATCCTCCTTAAGGCTGAACTAAAGCTGTCCCAATGATCGCTAATGTAAAATAATACACTGCTAAAGAGTGATGTAGGTCATCGCAACAACTGCACATGATGTACACATTGTTTTTGAAGTTTCTGAGGAAACATTTGAACTCTAAAAATCTCTGACTACACAGCACTAGTTTGTTCTGAGCGTTTGTTATAGCTGCAGAAGACATCTGTGTTTTTAATCCTGTGCAAGTCAATCATGTCTGAAATGTCTGTAAAATCAACTGTTATGGGGCAAGAAGTTAGATATCAGTGCAAACAATACTTTCTATTTCCAAATGATTCTGGTATGTAATGGCAAATGTTATAAATATGCTTATTCTGCCTATTCCTCCTGCCTCATGACTCTTCTAACTGTGCCTAATATACTGTCAATATTATTTGGCATAATATTCAGTTATTATAGCAAGTATTATGACTCGCGTCTTAAAAGACGTCTCTCGATATTTATGTTATGCATCACAGCAGCTGATTTGCATATGGATGAGGACTAATGTCCATATGTAAAGCAGATGCCCCTCTCTCTGTTCTCTTGTTAATTCTTACTTGTGCCAACACAGGACACTGTGAGCATTTGCTTTAATTTCCTACACAATGTCTTACAAATTGTGCAGAGCATTTGTTCTATCGTTTAAACTCCATTGTGCGCCAATGGAGGGTGTGGTGTGTCTGTGTTTAGTTCTTTAGTGACTGACTCAAAACAGTGCAAAGCTGGGCTGCCTCCCTGCATGGAAACCTGTGGTCTGGCTCGCTGATGTGATCATTTCAAGCTCTGTTCTATTCCCTTACTGTCTAAACAACACAATAATGCATTAGAGACAGTGTGCTTCTGATCCTCATTGTTTTATATTTATTCATTTCTCTGTGCTAAGAGCTTGTGCAGACACACCACAGCTTGCAGCAACACAGTAAACCCCAAAAGATCATGAGAAGTCTGTGCACAAGAGAACGATTGCCCTCCTTTTAAGAACAAAAATCAAGCTTAATATTATCTACAAACTTGTTTCTAAAGTCAGCCTCATGCTTTTAAGTGAAGAAGAGAGCCAGCACAGACATCCTTGCAGACTGCCTGTAAAGCAGGGCTTTTTCATGTATATTTTTGAGCATGTTTGGCCTTTATTGGCAGAGGAGAGACAACAGACAGACGTGGAAAAGAGGAGATAGCAGGGGCAGACACCTGGCAAACAGTTCTCGGGTTGATGTCAAAACACGGCCACCAAGGCCACCACACATGAAAAGAGCCTTCATTATGTGCACTGTGCAATGTGAAGTGTTAACGCTCTACCCAACCCTAAGAAACTGTATATTTGGCACCTTAAACACATCACAGTGTAACCATGTTTCATGTCAATCAAAATTGCCTTTTATTCTGCCAAATTCACTGTGGATTTTAACATCTGATAAATATTCTCACTTAACAAGACCTGATACAAGGTTTGGGTGATTTTGCCGAGGCTACTTTTGAGTATGAAGACGCTGTTAGTCCTGCAACAGAGGGGGGAATCGGTATGCAACTCACATGAGCAGCTGGAGTTGACAAAATTTTCAAGCTGAAGACAATCACAGGTACTATATTTTGGTTCAATTTGTAGGACAGTGCTGACTTGCTCATTTATTTGAACTTGAGTTTTCCTGTTGTTTGGCAGCCTGCCTTGCATATGTTATTTTTGTCTTAAACACTATTTTTTCCACAAAGAACAACTCTTAGCTCTTTATCGTCTTGTCTTAATTACATAAAGACGTTTCAGGTCCAATTTGGCTTATCCTTATTATTCACAAAACTGTCACTGTCTCTGTTGCATGATTGCAGTTTTGTTTACTTGCATCAGATGACTGCCTCAAAACAATGACATGATCAACGGTCTAGAAAAGTGTTAACTGGCCAGAAACATGTAGCCTAATTGCCCAGAGGAGGTGGTCTATTTGTAGTTCAGACCTCAAAAGTGGTCCTGAGTTGTACCACATTCAGAAAAATGCTTTTAAATCAGAGGTTCAGACCTCCAATTATATTAAGTACTAATTCGACAAATGGAGGGGGCTTTTTTGTCTCTTATATATTTCCCTGACCTAGTTGTGACAGTATGGGATTTTGGGTGTCCTTGTAGTCCTGATTTCTTTGGCAAAGCAAAGGGAGGTTGTGATACCCCTCATTGTCTTTTGTCCTCTGGGAGACAATGACAGGATTATAGGGCTCCAGCAAGAAAACTCCTATTATTCCCTTTGCTTCATCCATGCACCTTCCTTCACAACAATCTCCGCTTACTGGGTCACCCCTCAGCATACTAATAAAACACTGTCATCAGACCACCAAACAACCCCCCCCCCCCCCCCCCCCCCCAAACCATCTACAATCCTAATCCCTCCATGCACAGTGTTACTGGTACCGCCCTTCTCCCCACTCTGCTACCCTACCCCCCTTTAACTGCCTCTATTAAAACACATCCATACTCGCCCTTCCCCTTCTGCTTGCACTGCAGCTTCAGTCTGGAGGCATACAGACTGAGCATCAGCTGTAATTACAGGGCTTGCTGTCTGGGTGGATCACCTATCTGGGATATTGTTTCATCCAAACTTCCTCCCCCCCAAGTCTTCATAAATACAGGTGTGACTTCTTTACCCCCCCTGTGCCCACACACGAAAGATACACATTATCTTGCGGTGAAAGGGAGATGCTGCCACATGGACACCTCCCCTCGCGTCTCTTAAGATCCACGAAATTATGATTAAAGAAGTCTGTAAACTAGTGGTCCGTCCCTTAAACAATTTCATTGACAACATGCAAGAATGGTAGCTCCAAAGAAGAGTTAGGCAGTATTGTGTTTTTGAATAAACACGTGGTTTACATGTATGCTTTTAAATGAAATATTGGATAAGACATATTTATGGCAGTGCAATCAATTTTGTTTGCTGCACAGTAAATAAATAAAATTTATTTTTCACATGAATTATGTTGCTCCTTTGTGATTATGCACATGCAGTCCAATGGCAAGTCTTAGGATTTAATACAGATATTTTGTACATATTGGTATATAAGCTGAAGCCAAATATCTGGATGAAAATATAAGCATTAGAAGTATGGCTCATATGTCAGAATTCATGCTATATTTTTATCGACATATAGCTAAAATTTCTGAAACATGCTATTAAGGGTCATCCCAATTGTACCCCTTAGCCCTCCCCCTTTATCATACCCTTTTGTCAACCACTTTCTCTTGGACCTGCGTTTTGAGGGCCAAGAGGAAGGGGTGAGAACTCACTCCTAAGAAAGGAGACACCACTCGATTTGCCACTACATCATCACTCGCTTGCTGGCTGTGTCGTAGGCAGATGTGACAACAGCTTTAGCCAAGCTAGCTCATTTTAAAGAGCAATTTAATTAGTCCAACAATTCAGAACATGATGAATATTTACGTAACAATTTAACAATTCCTTATAACTATGTGCTTCCTTCGGTCTCAGCTCTGCCATCCTGTCAGCAGGTGAAGTGTATACTGGGAAATTTCTCATACCCTTTCCTTTTAAGTGAGGTCAGGGTTTGTCTTTATTTCAAGGGCCGTGTAGCTCTTCCCCTTAGCCTTACTGAGAATTGGGATAACTCTTCACTAGATGTGAACGTGCACAACCAAAAGCTAAGGGGTAAAACAGGGGCTAAAGGGTACAGTTGGGATCGAGCCTAAGCCCCTTGCTTGACCCTACTCTGGCGTGTGCAGAGAAGGGTGCCATCATGAGGGTCTGTTTGCAGTCAAATTGTTACAACTCTGAAAAGTATCCACTTGCATCAAGAAAAGGGACCCACTTTGAAGCAACTACAAGCTTTCTAGTATTTTTATGTGAGTGCAGTTTAACATGTGAAAAAAGCTTACCTTTGTAGTTTGGGTGTACTCGAGGAGCATACACTCCAAATTTGATTAGGATGGGTACGTTAAAGCCAAGGCGCACCCACTCCACCACATGCAGAGGAAAGAGGTTTGGGGTGGTGGCTTCTTTGGTTGTAGGGTTGAGACTGCAGCTCAGCTCAGCAGAGCCCCCCTCTCTGGCACGAACCAATGACGTCCTGCCTTGAGGCACACCTGAAAAGACCACAGCAGAGCAGCAAGATAAAGCATGGGTTTGGCTGTGGACATCTGCAGATAGCACAGGAGGCTGTAAAGAGCAAAATGTAAACAAAGGCATGAATCATTCTTTATGGGGGCTTTAGAAATATGGGCTCTCAAACGATTTATTGCCCCAAGAGAGGCCAGATTAACCTCTCTGGAATTTTTCTGGTCCTTCATTTCTTTGCACTGTTGGGTTCATGACATATTAGCAGCAATATCTGTGAGGATTGAGGAGAAAAGTATGGGTTGAAGAAGATTAAGTACTATGAAGAGCGTCGAGACACTTTTTACTATCATATTTTTAAAATTCTGAGACCTTTCAAGATCTGAAATGAGAAAATCAAAACCAATTTCTATACTCCAGTAAAAATTGTAAATAACACTAGTGCAGTGTAGTACTATTTTTATCATAAATTCATCACATGGTATGGCAGACAACATTTTTCAGTAAGCAGGGTAAGGGCTGAGCTTTCTGGTTATTGTGTTGTTTATGAAGAAAACCTCTCTTTAAGACTTTACATAAATTCCAAACTTGCAGTGTGTGTTAGCAACAGTCTGGCAATTTGATACATATTGGGATGCAGGTGTGATAACACACCATAACGCATCACAACAAATGTAGACACAACAAGTAGGGTGAAATACAACAATTTCTTAACTAATAAGCATAGATTTTGTAAACCAAAAAATAAGTTAAATATACAGAGCCCAAAATATTTTTTGCACAATGATGCAGTTTTTAATCAGCATTATCCATATAAGCCATGATAAACCAGATAAATCATGATAAGCCATGACACATGGATACATGTTGCAGGCATCATGGCAACATGAGGAAACTAATCTTAATTGATGTTGTATAGACACACATCTAAAAAATGATTCTTTTTTCCCAATATTATTTTGTGCTTATTACCCACAAAGATTGGTAGAAATAAACCGTGAAAACTAAATTAAATCTGCAAATACAAGAATTGAACGATGTACTATACATATCATACTGATCAGACTCGAAGAAGACATTTTTTGTCAATGTGCCATCAAAAATGTGTGTAAATCTAAAAAAAAAGGTTTCAACACCTTGACGACTCTTTAATGACCTGCAGGTATTCTGCAAGATATTGGAAATGGGGCATTTACTTATTTCCAATATCAAATTTATTTGTATTTAAGGCCCTTGTAATACCAATAAAAATAAATACATTTTTTATATTTGCAATGCTTGGTTATGTTTTTACTGAAGTTCATGTGGGACTAAGAAGCTTTGGCTCATATTGTTCAGTCTTAAACTTATTTATAATCTCATTCTCGTTCATTTTCATCTTAGAGCTAAATTTTCTTGACCTTGTGTCCAGCCCTCTGTTAACAGCTTGAAAATATTTACCAAACTGCAATAATAATTTGCTAAATTATCATCATCACATAAATGATCAAATAAACAGATTCAATTGGCAGTGGCTGCAGCTCATGCAGGCAGACAGCTCTAGCTGGACTTATTTCCATAACTACAAAACTTAATGTTCACTACTGGTCTGCCCAATTTACAAGATTTTACTTCAGATGTTACTTTATTTTCTCCTTTGACCTCCCACAAATGCCTAAATCCATACTGCACATTTGCTTTCAGCCCTCCACCACTCCGCCATCCATGTGCAGTGTCTGATGGGGTTTCAACAAACTTTCATCATTTTTTTCAATTCCTTGCTGATATCCATTCGGGATGATGAGGTCGGAGTCCTGACACTGAACTCAGACTGTATTTTGCGGCAGCTGTAAATACTCTAAACAACTAAAAATATAAGGTTGTCTAATTTTACTGATAACATAAACAGTAAAAAAGTGAGTCAAGCTAAACAGTGTAGATTTGAGAAAGCAAAATAAGACACTGAGACATGTCTTGGCCTTGAACTTATCCACCTTATTCAAGACTTTGTAAGACTTTTGAGTATTTGCAGGTACTGGTTAAAAACAGATGGTACATGTAACGACTGGTCCATCAGTGTTAATGCTGAACTAGATCAGCAAGTGAATGACCACCCCAGAGGGAATTCTGACACAACCTGGGTCTTGCGAGGGCATGTAAAACAATCATGTGCCATTTGGCGACTAGATCGTATAGCTGCAAAGCCTGCAAACACACAACAATCCCATTAGTGACACCTGGAGCAGGCTCTCCTCGCTCTCTCTCCCTCTCTAACTCACTGCCATGTGCTCACGTGAGTGTGTGCGCAACTGGGTGCCAGTGTTTGCTCTGCTTCTCATCTGGCCTGGCGATTACTTTAATCTCAGGGGGGTGTGGTGGGGGTTGTGGTGATACTCTGATGCAGGACAGCAGGACCCTCTGTGCTCTCTTCAGCCGACCTCCCACCACCCCCTGGGGTACACACATGGTCTGCGGACCAGCTCAATCAATCCCACCACCCCCCTCCCTCAAACACATGCACGCACACACTGGAGCGTGCCCAGGGTTGGGGGTAGCACAAATCCCAGATTGATCTAAATCCACACCCAGAGATATTATTTAACTTGGATTTTGGCCTCATTCTATTTGGACCACTCGTGTTTGTGCTGTGCAGCCCCCCTCCTCTTTTACTTTCCCTCTAATGTAAGGCAATGGGAGCTGTGCCAGATACAGCATGGTGTCACTCTAACAGTAAGCAGGAGGCTACACAGCAACATATGCCAATGGTCTGCAATGCTTCACCAAAACTACTGGCGCACAGCAAGTCTAGTTAACCTGAGTAAACACTGACTTTTGGTAAAGCTGTGCAACACTTTTCTGAGACAAATGAAGGAAAGCAGGTAGATGCTTTAAACTAGGAAGCCCAATCAAAACGTCTTATGATTGTGAAGATTTGTTTCAGATGATCATAAAGGAAGTAAGAACACATCAAACCAGTTGAAAACCACTTAAGATTAAACTTAAATATGAAATTTAATATCACACTTTTTTACATCAACCTCAAGACTACCCAGAAAGGAATAGTGGCAAGGACAATTAAGAGCCTAAACATAAAAATGGACAAAGAACATTTTGATGATTATTGTACCATGTTTATGCTGCTGAAGCCTTTCTACCTCAATGTGTTCTGATGCAGCCCTTACAACAGTCCAAATGGATCTATTAAGGATGGTGTTACTCAATGTGCCATCTAAAATTGAAGACCTCTCTGGTAGAATTAAAGCTTTATATGTCCTTCAATTGAAAAAAGTAAACTTTTAGGACATTTAAAGGATCTATAGATACCTTGGGTTGTATCATTGGTGTTTGTATAATTACAACATGGCTGTGTGAAGTTGACAGCATAACCTGCAACTCATGGTTTCATGGTTCTTTGAAAATCACACTATAAATTAAAATGTGGAAAGTAAAAAAAACTTCCCTTTGTATTTCAACAAGAAAATGTACTAAGTACAACCCACGAAATCAACTTCCAAACCATATTTCCAAAATTAAAAAATGCCGGTCTTAAAGATACTCAATGGTGCTCAAATTTTGCAGAGATTTGTATTTGACAATGATATTTAAATCCTATATGCAGACAGGGACATATGTAAAACAATGCATCATATAATCCTGCAAGTATGATCCAACAAAATGGTTTTTCATCCAGATTAAACCACATATCTGAGCAACTACTACTTACATATGTTAAGTAAAAAGTAAATGTCAGTGTGACAAATTTGTTAAGATCTACAGCAGAATTAGTGTGCAACAAGCAGCTACAATAGGATTCACCATAGTTTCTATTGCTGATATTTTGTTATGGGATGCAAACTTATGACAGTTGAGCTGCGAAGATTATTAAGTATGCTGGCACTTTTATATTTTCAATACTTGATAATGCTTATTCAAGTATGAAAGCATATTTAAAGGTCTTTAGGATGACCGAGGGAGAAATAGCTCATCAATTACGTAGCTCTGCGATTGAGTAAAAACTATGATTGATGGAGATGCATTGGAAATGAATGCAATGGATCCATATTTGCATTAACATACTCACTTAGCAGACAGATGGCCAAAGCAGTGGTGACAGTCTGGAGCCACCGTCTCTCCAGTCCCATGGCCGTCCGTCACACTCCTTCACACATCTCCTGACCTGAAAAAAGAGACGGCACATCCCATCAACAGAGCGGCGGCACCACTGCTACTGTACAGCATTCACAGTTTCAGCTCTGGCTGGGACTCCCCTCACAGCCGCCCTCAGACAAATGTAATCCCTCAAGTTAACATCATCTCATAATCCAACAACTACAGTGCATTCCAGATGCTTCTTGGATGATAAATAACTGTATTCTTTGAAAACCCTAAATCCTCTGGAAAATTGCATGTCTGAGCTGGGGTTAGAGTAAAGCAAATAAGCGATGCCAACAAGTCACTGTGGAGCATGAGACTGTGTGGTGTACGCATCCCGTGAGACCAGAGTGTGTGTGTTTGTGCATGTGTTTGTCCAGAGGGAAGACCTGCGCAGGGCTCTGAGTCTATGGGCAGATTAACCTGGTACTTATGATTGGCCCAGCTAAATACGCCAGCAGCAATCAACAGGTGACTCTGGTGGTATCGAAGTCTTTGTGTCCTAGGCTCCAGATGTTATCCTATTAGCAGAGCTTAAAAAAGAAACAAACTACCAAAAATAGAGTGCAAGATTCCCTGATCAAACTCAAATCAACCCTACATGCAGTTCTATGTGGGCTAGGGCAGGGTAATATATCAATGTTTTAAGTTATGTCAATATAATTCCAATGGACAGACAATATTGTTTGTAACTTGTGTCAAAATTGTGTCATTAAAACCCATCTTATATAAGCAACCCTGAAGACTTCTAGGAAAAATTAAGGCTGATGATCCAAGAAAATTCCCTGACTTGTTTGTTTACACTTGCCCCTCACAGCAAGAAGTCAATGCAGAGATGGAAGAGGAGAAAAATACCAGGGGGCATGCAGGGAAATTTCAGGGTTAAGTTTGGGAAGGAAGCAGGTGGGAAACTCCAGAGCTGAGAAACAAAGCCAGTGTAGCAGTACCAAAAAATGCTGTTCTTCCGAGTCAAGGCTTGCTGCAAAGACAGGACGTAACAAGAGTGCATGTGGATAACGGACTGTTTTTACTAAAATAAGCTTATTTTCCGGCCTGGTTCAACAAATGGCTTCAATCTAGAATTTAAATAAATCTAATGCCTCTAACTGCACAGGGGGTGATGTGTTTTTTTCATTGTGTCGTTCTGATTTTGTTCAAGATTTAAGAATCAAATAGCTTGAGACATGATGACATGGCTGTAAGACCACGCAATAATGCTAATGGTCAGGCAGCCTAAGCATGGCTATCAAAAAGCACCAGCTGTTGGTCAAATAGTCTCCGACTCCCTCAAAATGTACACTTCACTGATGCTTTGCCTCCACACAGAAATACAATAAGTGGAAAGTGAACTAACCATTTGCAGTGCCTAGAGAGGTATTATCAGAGGCCTGATATTGGGTATATTTGGGTATGAGAACTTAGGGGGGACGAGGGCCCTGAGTGGGGGTCACCGCTTTTGTGTGTATGTATAGAACATATGCAATGTCATTTCTCTTGCATGCACGAAAAGCCACATCATACAATAAACTGGCACAAATTTCACATATCCATAGTTAACATGAATGTCTTGCGTGTGTTCAACCCTTAAATCTGCAGTAGACCAGTAGATTAATATTCTGGAAAATTATTTCATTGCTATTTCATGAAAATCAAAGTAGAGAAAACAATTGGATTTTTTTTTCAAAGAACCACATTTATTTTACATTTACAGTCAGTATCTGCCTGGAGACTCTTGCACACATCAAGCTTTTATGTGTAATTAGTCTTCCTAAAGTTTTGTATTGGAGTTTTTAAAAAGTGAAAAACTGATAAATTTAGTCTTTCAAGTATGCTTTAATTGCAAGCAAAGATCAACAAATTTGATATAACAACAACCTTTTAACAAAAAGAAAAAAACTAAGATGTATCCCTGTATTTTGATGTACAACATAGTCAGCACAACATCGGCACAAGTGTAAAAACATCCAGAAAGCTCATTATTGGAATCAGCAGGTGTGATAATGTCTGCCTGTAGCTAAAGCCAAGATATCAACCATATGCATCAGTTATTTAAAGTATATATTATAGGTCTGCTGTGATATCACAAAAATATACCAATGCAAAGCTTCAATCTTCACTAAATATCTGCATTTAAAAAAGCAATATGATACCTTTCATTCAAGGCTCAAATAGAGTTTTTCACAAAAATATTTTGAGTTTTAAAATATCAACGCACCGATCATATCCAAAAATCAGAATATTCTGTGTACCTACTTGGTTTTAAGAATAGTTTCCCGTTGGTAACCTTGAACTAGTATTTTGCCAATATCTTGACCAGTGACAACGTTAAGCCTCTGTTTGCACGTTTGATAAAAGATGGGGCTCTGTTAATCATACAATTGTAAAATAGTGAAGTTATCAACTTGACTTGTTTGGATTCACTGCTGCTTGCTACTTTTCCTAACTGGCTGTATACTATATGTTTTCATAGAAGACCCTGCCTTAAGTCTCATCAACTCAGAACAATTAACGTCTGAGATGGGAAGACGGAAAGGAATTATGGGGACAGAGGCGGTCCAAAGTGTGGCTTAATCCTACAAAAAAACAACACAAACATCCTGACAACATAATGCACAAAGTCTGTAACTGTGTCATTCAAAGCAGGGGCAGAGATATCAGCATGATTCTTAAAATATGTAAGCCAAGCTTAGAAATGAACGTTGGCAGTTCTATGTAGGGATGGGAATCGAAAACCAATTCCAGTTGAGAATCGTTAACAGCTCCATCAAAGAATCGGTATCATTAATCTTTTTGCTTATCAATTCCCTTATCAATTCCTTCCACTGACAGGGTTAAGAAGCATTAGAATTGTGACTTAATCCTAACTGCACCTAGTAGACAACCTTAAGTAAGTGGACACACCAGCAATTTGCAGAGACAGTAATACATGCTGTGACATGTGTTTGATATTGATGCCACGAAAATCAGACCAACATTTGCTCACACGGGAAATCTGCAGGAATCGATAAGGGAATCGTTAAAGAATTGGATCGATTAGCAGGATCATTAACAGCATCGATATTGATAAAATCTTATCAATTCCCATCCCTAGTTCTATGTAAATATCCAACAGAATCACAAAAGAATGTTATTTATTAGCAGAATCAATAATGGTATCAATATAATTTAATCTAATCAATGCTCGTCCCTATTCATAAGCACAGTCTACGCAGCAAAAACTAATTGCCCGCATTTCTTTAAGGGACCATATTTTGCACTGAACTTGTGTTTATATCTTCACTGACTGCTAGAATAAATTCATGATTGCCAATAAACAAATAAATAAATATATAAAAATTACATGCTGGGTATCCCTGATCCAGCCGTATTCTGTAGGGATACCCAGATAACCTATCTGTCTGTGACAAAGTGTTAAAGCTCCTGCCCCTTTAAGGCCCAGTTTCCAATATCAGGCCCAGTTTGCTCTGATTGGTTGACTTGTTTATTCTCTAGTAATTGGTAAGTGTGCCGCTAAGTGCCATGTTGTCAAAACAATAGAACTATTAACAATCCAGCAATTCAGGTTGATTGGGTTATTTCTGAAGCTCCTCCCCACAAATTACATATACATCTGGGTAGTTATCTTAATACAGCACAATTTAACAAGGTTTCACATTAGGAAGTTCAAATGTACACTTATGGGAGCCCATCTTGTTTTGAAAAGGTCCGTCATAAGATGAAGGAGAGCCGGTATCTTATCCGTTTCATTTGCCTTCTTCACTCTTTCATGCCACTGACGTATAGTAGGAGGAAGTGGCTGTAACCATGACAGAGTAATCATCTTCCTCGCTATTAATAGTAGAACTTGCAATAAATACAATTTCCTTTCTTCTGGTCTTTCTTTAGGGAATGCTCCAATAATATACCATTTTGGAGCCAGGGGTAAATCAATGTTCAATATGAAGAGTATTTCTTTTCAAATTCCCTCTCAATAGCTTTTCAGCTTTGGGAAATCCCAAAATATGTTCGTGGTGTCTCCTACCTGATTACACTCCCTCCGACACAAGTTAGTTTTACTACTATTAAATTTGTAAGTCATCGAGAGGGTTCTGAAGTATGTGATTTTTAATTTCCAATCAAACTCTTTTCACATTGGACTACTAGTTATTTTTATGCCCCTCTTCACACACATCTTCCCAGCATGTATCTTCGATAATAACAATTATTTCTAGCTCCTATTTCCCTTTTATATCAAGAGCACTCCCCGAAATCATCAGGTTTAAAAATGTATAAACTCTTGAGACAACCTTGGTAATTTTCCCTTCTTTAATAATATTTATAAACAAATCTATGGGCGTGGGTTGTTTTGTAAGAATACTCCCTACTTTGTGTGACATCAGGTTACTTCTCAATTACAAGTATCTATGGAAGTCTAATCATGTCAGATCAAATCTATCTTGCAGCTGTTAAAAAGATCGCAAGGTTTCTCCTTCAAGCATCGGATTTATCCTCACACGTCTCTTCTCCCTCATTCTTTAAAACCTGCACATCTAATAATTAGATGCATTGGAAGAGTGAACACAGCAATACAGTCCACTGATTTTCATCTCCTAGAAAAACAAACTCAAGACCTAAGTTTGCAGTCTAAGCTGTGAGAACAGCTGCTGAAGGCTCTGAAGACCTCCACCTCAAATTGGATTGGAGGCATAAGTTTGAGTTGTTGCCCTTCAAACATAATGAAAGATCGTGCCCCCTCTCCTTAAGTCACTCGACTCGTTACCCCTAATACTGGCTTATTACCATGAGTTCATTTAAAGTAACATGAGAAGGAGGCTATTTTTAGAAAGTAGGTAGGTGTTAGATATTAGATGTATATTTTGCCTGCAGACAGAAAGGCACAGTAACTTAAGGCAGACATGACGTGCACTCTGGTTTCTTAGCAGTCTTGTTTGCACTTCAGTAAGCAAACAGCTCAGAATAGAGCAGCAGAAAGATGCTATTAACAACACGAGTCTGACTAGTGCTGCTGAGGCAATGCAATAACTTTTTAAACAAGCACAGAAGAGGAGAGAGGTAAACACAATAAAGTAGGACAGAGTCAACAGTGAAAGCTAATGAATCATGGCTGAGGTTAGAGTTTTTGTATGGCAGTATCATCTCAGTGCAGTATCTGTTGCAAGGGACAGACGACCTCTTATGAGCAAACATTATTTTCTCTGTAGGGGAGTAAAAACACACAGGTCTTATTTTAAAATGGAGCCAAGGAAACTTTTTAAAAAATATGTTCAACCCAGTGACTTCCCAGATCCCAGTCTCTGAATGAAATACATAATCAAGACTTACTCACAGTAGAGCTAGACCATACAGTAAAACTTATCTTGATATTTTTCTTGGGCTGAGTGACAATACCAGATCTTGACATTTTATATCTTTAAAGAAATAGCAAACAGTTTTCAGTAGGGGTGTAACGGTACACAAAAATGTACGTACCTCGGTTTTGGGGTCATGGTTCGGTACATTTTCGGTACAGTATGGGAACAAGCAAAACCATTTGCTTGTTAAACACATTTATTAAACCAAAAATTTGTCATTATACAAACTTAAAACCAAAATAAATTCAATGTGCTGCTTGGTAATACTAATAAGTTAAATAAAATAAACTTGTAGATTTGTTTATTTTTAAAAAGACGGGACAATACATGTTATTGAACATATGTAAACATGTGAGATTATAGTCGTGTGGCTAATTTCCATCTCTAGTCCCATTTGCAGGTTGATGTTGTACAATACATTTATACACAATAAAAACAAAACAAGAAAAAAGAAAACAAAGACAAAATAAACAACAAATGTATGAAATTAAAAACAGTGAGTTTCCTTTAAAATTCCCGGCTTAATTGTGGACGACTGGGTACTTTATACCGGGGCTCAATCACCTTCAGCATTTGTTTAAAACCAGCATTTTCCACAACTGAATATGGTCTTAGTTCCTATTCTATAAAAACGCTGATGGATGCTGTTATCGCTTTGGCCCGATCTAAACTGTCTGGGAGAGGCTGCTTGAATGCAGACGGCAGTTCAATTTGCACTACAGTGTTTTTTTTTTTCCTTACTGTGGAAATCTTTACACAGTGGCGCCGTTTCAGGTGAGCTGGCATGTTTGAAATGCTGTCGGAAAATACCGACCTCAGTTGAGCAGTATCGGCACACCGCCTTCGTTTTATCCACCTGTCTTTCTCTATTGCAATATTTCACAACAAAGCCAAAGTGTTCCCAAACAGGAGATTTCAGTGATGGGGGAGGCTCTTCAAGCTCCGGTTGGTCACTAGCAGTAGCCATGACGCACAATTCAGACACAAGCTTTTGTGGTTACGGAAGCTCTTTGATATTTGTCTTCTGATTGGCTCGCCATGAGACGTCACGTCCACATGATATGTACATGATCGCAAGAGCACGAATCACAGACCATTTTCCTCATGAATATTAAAAAGCCTTCCCTAACTACACCAATCGTAGACGAGTACCCCCGTGAATATTAAAGAGCCATGTGCAGCGGCTAACGTAAACTTACTGTACTCATTCCAGTTCAGCACTGAACCGAACCGGACGTCCTTTTCGAGAGGTTCGGTACGGATACATGTACCATTACACTCCTATTTGTCAGAGTGTTAAGTTGTTTTGTAAAATCATGTTTACTGTTTTAATATATGGCAACAAAGATGGAAGTCTGAGACACCCAGTAATAAGTAAATAGTTGTTTTTCATTTTCAAGAACTGCAAACAACACAATGTCAAAATCATACAAAACATTGGAAAGATTCCCATGTGATGACATTGTAAAATATTTTTTAACATCTAATACCACGTGTAAAAAAAATAAAAGGTCTAAATGAATTGTCCACACCCAAAAATGACACAGCCCTCCTCTCCATTTGTTGCTTGCTCCTATGCACTCTTGTTCAGTCATTAGGGGGAATATGACGTTTCCGCCCAATTGGAGACACTTCCTTACTGAAGTGTTTCTTGAGCCCACAGCCAGCTTCAGTAGAAGGAACATGCCTTAGCATGTCTGTGCCGCCACAGTAAACATTAGAGCACAGATATGAAACCAAAGCCACATCAACTTTTTGAGAGAGCCTTATGAGGAATCACACTTGAACAGCTTGGTCTAAGCAGGGTGACAAAAAGGGGTTTATGGGAAGCAATATCCAAAGACATTCAGGGGATCAGTGGAACTTGTGTAGAAAGAAGAAAAAGTCACTGTCATAGTTTCAACAATAAGCTTTAGGAACCAAAATAAACTCCCTCTGAGGTAGGTCTAGTGATTCTGCTTTAAACTGCTCAAAGTTATGTGCATAATGTATTCCTGCAGCTATCTGCAGGAATTTCATGCCTACCAGCACTTTCATCACAGCATTGCACATCAACATATAAATAAGCTTAAATTGGGTTTTTCAGACCGATTTTGTAACACGGTTACCCAGGATTCCAGTATTTTCACCACTTATGCAAATAATCCTTAATCCCACTTAGACAAAGTATTTTAGGAAGGTTCTATCATGCGGTCGATAAACACATTACTGTTGGTGGTTCTCCTGAATAAAAAACTATCCTGAGAATTAAGCGTGGCATATATTTTCTTTAAAACAGTATCAAGAAACAATGTCTCACTCTATATACCTCATTTGACAATAAGTTAATATGACAGCTTGATGTATTGCCCAGTCTTTCAGTGACCCCCTGCTTGTAAAAACATATTTAAAATGTGCTCGATGCTGCAGCATCACAGCTGTTGTCCTTGTACTCAATGAGCAGATCCAACCAGACATCAGAAATTTAGATTCACATCTACGCCTCAACAAGGTCAGCACAACCTCAAGACATTACATGTTCTGTCTCTGCTCCAGCCCTCTCCGCTCTGCTTCAACACCAGATTATTTGACTGTCTTGTGGGACTGTACAGGCAGACACACTGAGCCAGCATATTACAGAAGAAAGCTAGAGGGACTTTTCTGCTACAGGTGCAGAGGAAGACAGGCAGCAACCCCATTCTTACCTTGAGCAGTGGAGCATAGCGAGGAGACATTTAAATGGCATGTACACAGAGAAGTGTCTAAAAGATAGCAGCTGTTTAAATATGAGCATAGATTATATCAAAGCTATAAAAACTGCCAAACAGCAGCATCATTTGCTGTTTATCTGACCCATGTCTTATGATAACCCCAGTGAAACTGGAAATAATTGCATTTTGCATGTTTCAAATAAAAATTGCTGGATTACAAGCTTCAGTTCAACTTTTAGAGCATTAACCACACAAACAACTTAAATGTGCAAGAGGTTTACTTCTACATAGTACTTATTTCTTCACAAGGGTATCTAAGGAAAGATGACAAGACGCAGGGTAGGCCACACCTTCCCATTCACCCATTATCACTCGCTGTCACTCACTGATGGTTGACGTTTCAATGTAGGTATTGGCTCACTCGTTTGGTGATACGCCACTGATGCAGCTGTGGAAGCGATTAGGGGTAAAGTGTCTTGCCAAAGGACACATTGTCTGGAGCTCGGCTCGAACCTTCAACCTGATGGTAGAGTAACCTACCAGACTAAACAACCAGCACTACAGTTTTAGAGACTGGAACACCAATATGACACCATCATTAAGTTAATATAAATGTCTTGTGAGGAAACTATGGTGGACTGGGTGTTGACGTGGAAATGCACTGAGAAAAGTGGGGATGAGTGCAGATAGCAGTTTAAACCATTCAAGTCGGATGGCCTGCATGGGATTTACCAGGCAGTAAAAGTGTCTTTGTTTTTAACTGATAATGGCAAAAATTCTAGTCAGATGTTTAATTTGTAGTCCAGCTGCTAGCCCCCAATAACCACTGCTGCTCCACTAAATGACTGCCACATTACAGTCAAAATGCTCTACTACCTGGATGTAAAAGATGTATACTATAACACAACCACAACATATCTGTGCCATCTCGAATGGCAGTTCAGAAGTATTCGGATCTAAAGAGACAAAGTTGTATTTAGTCTGTATTGGGTAATACTGAAGACACGAGAAACCATCTTCAGCTCAGACACGATGTTTAACTGAGAGGACATCTGATGACATCAACAGAAGCCAAAGTCCACGCTGCAAACCATCTTCTCTTCATTCAAGTCTCTGCTGCTGTTGCTCTGTGATAAACAAAAATTGCTCGACTCCTACTTTTCTCTGGGTGCTTTATTATCTTTAAACTAGTTGGTTAACACAGTTTTAATGTGTTTGGATAGGTTTGGAAACATCTGCCTGCACTAGAGCTGGGTATTTAACCAAAATTTCAATTTCAATTACAGTTATTGCTTTTCATAATTATAGAAACTGAATAATACATATTTATTTGTTACCCTCCCAATTGACACGTTGCACTTGTCTAGTTTTATTCCCATCTGTCAGAGCATTTAAAGGAGACATATCATGCTGATGCATGATTTAATACTTACATATAATATAATAAATCTGAAAACAAGACCTTACACCCCCTTCATTTTCAAAAAATGAGATATTGTATTTTTTCTGATATCCTAGAACAAGATTAGATGCCTCTAAAAATAGGTCATTGCGAGATGTCAGCGAGATTTAAATCGTCGTGACGACACGAGGTACCTTTCTTTTTATTGGAGTAATCTGATAAAACACTTCCTCCTCTGTGATGTCCGTTAGCCACAAAACCGTCACCGAGGAACACATTGTCCAGCAGCAGTATATAGATCCCTAGCTCACACTCACTCATTACCAGCTCTGGCCTGTAGGGGGACTCAATACACGGTCGCTGCTTTGAGCCTGCCAGAAAATACAGTAGAAGAAGAAGGACAGGCAGGCTCTACCCCCGATAGAACTGACCAATCAGAGCACAAAGGGCTGTGACGTTGCTAGGTAACTTTAGGTCAGCCTGGAAACCGAGTGTTTCAACGAGAGCTTGAAAATGGCCTAAAATGAGGATTTTGAGAACGCTATTGTGGGGCAATGAAGGAACTAAATGACTTGTACTGAGGGCAGAAATGCTTTACAGGCATCCTAGTCTGGCATAGTGAAAAGGAGAAAAAAGCATGATATGTCTCCTTTAAGTTCAATGATTACATGTGGCACTTGCATAATTGCAGTTGTGTTTTATCATGATGGTCTCAATATTTATCAAAATAACTTGTATGATTTCTGCCATAATTAACAATCCTTTCCTGGGAACATCCCTGATAAAAAGGGCTAAAAGAAAAATATAATACTTTCTTTCTAAAAGAGACAGAAGAAAGCACAGCACAACATACAGACAAACTTGAGTGCCATTTTAATGAGGTTAATGAGATGCACTTTTAGAAGGTAGAGGGTATTCTAATTCTCAACTACATGGATATCCAAAAAGTAACTGAAGTATGAAGCCTTCAGATTATGGGCTGGGGATTTATTTTTATCATGAACTGATAGAAAATCACACATACAAAATTCCTGCCTCGGTATAAGACCACGGGTGCTAAAACTGCTGACAGGCCTCACGTTTTGCTGGATACCTGACACAAATTACTTTCCAAGTCGTCATGACTGCCTTCTGGATGGTACGTTAGTAACACCCCAGACTAATCCTGCCCTTCTGCTCTGAGTGTTAATAGTGTAATCAAATTAGAGTTTGAGAGTCAGTCAAGGACACTCTCTCGACAGCCTGTGTAGTCATCAATCAACAGTTAATTAAGTCATCAAAAGCTGTGATTATGGTGCGTGTAGTTTTTTTTTGTGTGTGGATATAAACAGCTGTTTTGTTTCCTGTCTAGTTAATAGGTAGGGCTCTCAACATTTTATTGTTACCTCAGGCAAAAAGTGACATGGGGAAATGCTACTAGTGCATGAACTGATCCTCAGTAACAACTCCACTGACACATTTATACTGAACGTGGAAACAGCTAAACATTAACTTCAATTACACAGACAAAGTTGTCTACAATATCAGTAGAGAAATTAATTGTGACAAGATATTTAGCAAAAAATGTTTTCTGGAGTAAGATTTTAGGTAGGTAAAAGTGTTGTTTGTCTACAACAGGGTTACTTATGACAAGAAAAAATAATGCACTAAAAATAGATAAGAGCTTAAATAACAATTAAAGTGTGTAGCAATGTATGTTTATTAGTTGTATACAAGAAAAAAATGTCAGAGATAGGCTGCATAACTCCCGTATTGAGCAACAAAATAAACAGACTAGTGTTACTGAGACAATCTTCAGGTTGAAAAACACTCAGCCCTGACTGCTGCTTTGAGTAGGAAGGAGACACAACGCTGGCTGCTGCAGTCACTTCTTCAGAGATTTGATTCCCATCGTTTCAGTGACATTTTTTTATCTAAAGACTGAATCCAATGCTCTGAAGGAATCGACTGAGAGCTGTATGTGAATTATTGCTGAAGGTAAGGTCCATTTCTTAGCGGGGTTTCCCTGTGCACTTTTGACCTTTAGGGTGTGAGTGTGCTTGTTATCCCTCAGTACCTAAGCAGCACCCAAAGTGATGTTTGCGACAGATACCGACCTGATAAGAAGCAGCATTACTCTCTTAGTAATCCTTGTTAATCCTGACATAGGCCATAGTGTCGGCGGAAAAACAGCCTGCAGCAGGAACCAAAGGTGTTACCCCTGCACAAACTTTCACAAGTCTACTGAGCAATTTCACACAGACAAAAACCATCAGCAATCCTACTGCAACAAAGAGTTTTGAACTAGCCCATGTGGACTGCACTTACTGGGTTATAAATCATCAATTCAACCTTGACTGGTTGCACAACAAAACAATCAATTAATAGATTTTGTTCCTGGCACAGCAACCCAATTCGGTGTCTGTATTGACGTCTACTTTAGCCAAAGGAAATGAAGTGCATGGGCACATGCTGGGCACAGGAGTGAAGCCCTGGTCTCGTGACGGGGAAAGCCTACTGTATATGGATTAACACAGTGATGGCTGGTAACCTACAGTAACACATGGTGCTACAGGGTTTAACTGCATTGACTTATGGGCTGTGCTTGAATGTTTCACATTTACTGGCACAGAAAAATGCAGATGGTACTACTTAATCTACACTGACAGTGGACTGATTTTAGGTGTTTCCCGTGTTGTCTTTTAATACCTCATAGGGGAGTGGAAATTATTATTATTATTATTAGATCTGTGCAAGCAAAGCAACAAACATCCTTGTTTAAAGTCCTGAGTTGTTGTCCTTTGTTAGCTAGGAGGAGGTTAGTCTCATAAAGCTACTTTTAAGACATTAATAGCCTAACCCTAATTCAAAGTCAGAGATGGTTGAAAGCAAAAAGGTATAGTAACAAACTGATGTGATGTGCAGCAAATGACGCATGAAAACAGAATGTTTGGTTTCTAATTCTGCACTCTTTGGGGCTCTATGTTGCAGCTAAAATGCATACAGTTCATCGAGAGATGCCGGGGCACTAGTGAGACATAAAATACGAAACACATGGCCAATCAACTCTCCAACCTTTCCTAGCTTAACATGCATATGCTGTTCATGTGAGTATTATTTGATTCTGCATTTCAGTGATGGCCGAGGTTGGGACAATATTGTTTTGATGGTTCAATCAATTCCTTTGAACTTCAAATCACAAGGACACCTAAAGAGACTTTCTCCAAAATTTGCACAAATGCACACTAAGAGGTAGAAATAAACTAATTACATTTGGACAGTGATAGGTCAAAGGTATCTCCAGACAGCTTTGAGGAATTCTCTTCAAAATGTTCACAAACGTCCAGTCTGCTTCAAAAGTGGATAGACGGAAATTTAACCTCAGTGGTTCAAGTTCAAGGTCACAGGGTCCTTGGATTAATCCTTGCTTGTTTAAGTGATTTCTCAAAGACTACTTTAAGGCACTTTCTTCAAACTCTGGACAAATCTCCACTCTGTCAGGGGTGTACTGACTGTATTTTGGGTGTCAAACTTCAAATGTTACAGGTCAGAGAGCCTTATGCTCATCCCTTGTATGTAAGTATGATAGAAGAATACTCTTTTCTTTGAAATCTGCTCAATTGTTCCCTTTAATTCAAGGATGAACTGATTGCATTGTTAGGTCAAACGTCCAAGGTCGGGGTGCTGGTTTGGCGGAGTGGTTAGCGACCATGCACGTCCCATGTACCTGCTTCTGCCGGTCCAGGTTCGAATCCCGCCTGTGACCAGTTTGCAGAGTGTCTTCCCCTACTCTCTCACCCCCTTTCACAAGCCTATCCACTGTCTCTCTGCTGTCAACAAAAGGCACAAAATGCCCAAAAAATACATAAAAAAAAACATCGAAGGTCTAGGTCATAGGGTCTCATGTTCACTCTTTGCTTGTAAAAGTGATATCTCAAGAACATTTTGTGGAGTTTCTTCTAACTTTGCACAAATATCTACTTAAATACATGTGGCAGTACAATGTGAAGGCTGCAATAACTTTAAATTGTGTTGTGCATTTATGAAATGAAATCAATACCACCACCTTTAAGCCTATCCCTGTTGACCCATCAATGTATTTTCACTGCCCTATAATTGTCACTACCCTATAACTGCCTTGCGAAGTCATTCATCTATGAGCCAACAGCTTGAGTTGGAGTGTGTTTGCAGTGTGTGTATTAGTCGTGCAAGGGTTTTATAGCATTGTGCCACTGCTGTGCATTTTCTGTTATTTGACACTATCTTAACCACGAGCAACACAACACTTTGGAGTAACCACTTTCAACTCATGAATAATTTGTTACTCGGTACAATCAATTTCCTCCTGCCTGACAATCTGCCTGAAGGGCACACAGTTTCTGCATTAAGTTTAGAGTGGTGCAGTACACTGAGGTGTCAAGGCATGCCAAGAATAAGAATATACTTTGCTATTGCAGTGTTTAAAAGAAACCTGAGCTGGTGTATTGCATTCACATAAAAATGCTGATCTGTTATTGAGCATAGCTGTAACCTTGTAAATAATGTAATAGCAGAAGCATAATCTGATTTTCAATTGAATGACTGCCATGAGTGGCACACTGGAAGAGCTGGGAGAGTATATTCTGCACTGTGCAATGTGTGAAAATAACACATTAGCGTGTTTTTTTTTAAATGTCAAGTAAAACCTACAAGCTGATTAATGGAGGAGGCTTAAATTTATAATAGTAAACAGCGTTCCTGTGCACTCTTATAGCCCCACACAACGGATTAAGGGCATCAGGAGTGATGTTTGCCTCTGTGCACCTCATTCAATCAATCAGCACTGAGAGAAACAACAAAAACAAAAACAGCAATGCACTGCGCTGTGGCAAAAAGAGAGTAAAACATTTGGAAATGGAGACATCGCTGCAGCAAGCACTCCAGGGATCCAAAATACCTTACATTAAGTTCTGCCCAGTACATTGCACCATGCGGAGCAGCAGGCAAAAACACAGTCTGATACATTTAAAAACAGAAAAGCCCTCAAGCTCTTTATCTCTGCACCCCTGGAGTGAATTTAATGCTCAGTCCTCCGTGTAAACCCCCAGACCTCCTGTACCAAAAAAAAAAGGAAAACAGGTGCATCTTTTGTCTGAGTGAGTGAGTCTGACACCAGCTAAGGGGAGGGACTTCTGATTGATAAAAAATAAGATATAAATAAATAAATAAAAGCCAGGACTGTAGAAGACTATTGTTCTCGCTGTTTTAATCCCTGTACAAGGTTCATTTTTGGGTCTTTACAGGGGGGTAGACCTACTCACGATGGTTTAGTTGAAAAAAATCATTAGGATTACGACTGGTGAACGTGATATACCAAACATAAACAAAGGGGTCATATCGCTGTGTACTATGGTGTATCAACATGTATATTACAGGAGCTTTAACAGGTTAACTCCGCACATGTTACAGAAAAATAAAGATCAAATCAAGGATGCTTTGGCTCTCTCTGCACTCATCCTTACCTTGCTTGAGGCACTTTTTCAGTTGGAGACGAAAGTGAAATCTTTCAATCCATTGATGCTCTTCTGTTGGACTGAAGACGCAGACTTGTGAGGAGCAGCCCCTTCTTTTGAGGGAGAAACAGGATTTTAAAAAAGCGACTAATTAATAAAAAAGATGAGATAGTGGGATTTAAAGACAGGTGGTTACATTTTCTCCACAACCCAAGGTGGATGAAAAAAATGTTAAACAAAACTATAAATCCATGGTTGTTAGTTTTTGACAAAACTCCGTCAAATCCACCAGTCCAGGCCACCTCCACGAGTCCGACATCAGCCCATTTAAAAGTCCATTTAAAGTTTCCACGCTTTGGCCTGACGTCCGCTCTGCTCTCTGCCCAAACTTGCCAGGAGTATCTGCAGTCATAAGCAATAGTTTATGCTTAACTTCACAAATATGTGAAGAATGTCCCGGGTCTTTATTTGTCACCAGACGAGCGTAAGTTTCAGCAGAAGGAGGTCACACTGCACGTTTGGCTCCAGCCCTGCTGTTGATACCCTCTCCGTGTCCCTCCTCCCCTGTAGCCATCCCTCCTCCCCCTACTACAGCCGCCGATTTAGCCATGTTGGCCCAAGCGCAGTGCAAACACCGCATTTCCGGTCAATACCTTTCAAAATAAGGCTCCTTCCGCAGACTACTTTGAACTATAGTATCTCTTCCTGACATTAATCACATTAACTCATCTTTAGGGATGCTGTGAAAGACCAGAAAGAGAGCTCATATCACACCAGTTTTGAAGTCTCTGCTTTGGCCTCCAGAATCTTTCAGAATTGTTTGTGAGATTATTATATTGTTTTTCATATATTTGGGTTTTATCTCTGAATGCTCATGCTCCAACCTATTTATCAGGTTGTTTCATCATATGAGTCTGTGAGAGCTCTCATGCCGTTTAGAAGTGATCTTTTGCCAAAAGTCCAAACAAAGACCAACAGTGAGGCAGTTTTTAGTTAAAAAGGCCCTATCAATGGAAAAATCGACCTGCAGAGTATCAGTATATTGGAGAGCAACTTTGAAAATTAACCTTTTAATTGTTTTGATTCTATTTGCTTTTGTTTAGGTATGTCTGGTTATTAATCTTAAGATCTATTCATCAAGTCTTAGTCGATTTTTTGTCAATCTTTTATAATAGTCTGTCAAGTAAATCTCGGTTTCATTATAGCAGCCTCATTTACGTTTGTTTGCTGGCTTATACATATACTGGTAGATACATTTTTTGCTATTTCTTTACTTTAACTTCTTAGTTTTGTATTTATTATTTTCATTATTATTACTATTTTTTCTATTAGTACTTTGGTTTTTGTCCCCGCCAGTTCCCAACTCCCACAGTTCTGTCAAACTGAGATCATTATATATAGTTACTTTTCCTTTATTTTTGTTCAACGCGGGTTTGTTTGTTCTTAGTGATGGTGATGGTCTTTTTGCACTTAATATATTATCTATTTTGTTTTCTGTTTATGTAAAGCACTTTGTGGTACATGTGTTCTATAAAAAAGTGCAAGACAAATAAAGGTTGATGGATTGAATAACCATACTGTCCTCTGCATCTTATAAGCAATGGCAAAGTGGAGCTGAATCTGTTGTCTTTACGCTTAGGTCCCTCTCGAGTACAGTTTATCTTGAATAGTGGTGAAAAGTGTGTATTTGTATTTGCAAAACTAGATTCCCTATAAAGCTAATATTTGTGATTGATAGATGCATATGTGTCATGCACAAACCTATAATGACAGCACAGAAAAGTAAAGGTAACCGTTCCATGACCAGGTGCCTGGTAAAAATGATTCTGAGCAAAGATGACAATCTCTCTAAATACACCTAGACATTTTTGAAACGATTAAAATACATTTTATCTTAAACTTTGTTGGCTTTTCTTCAACAGGTGATGAAAGTGTGCTACAGCGCACAATGACCCATATGTATTTTGTTATTTTAAACGAATGAAATATAAATGTGTTTTGATTCAGTCAGGTTTAGCCATGACATACTGCAGGTATTTGAAGGCTGCAGCTTTTAATCTGAAGGTCTTATACAACACTTCCTGTCATTCCCCGTCCGCCTGCACGGAAATTGATGCTGCTGGTACTTTAGCGCCTCAAACAAAAGCGCCTTTTTCATGCGGGAGACTCGAGGATCATAACAAAAGACAAATATTCACCTAACGCAAAGCCTTACCATCTAAAGGTTTTGTCACAGCATCGAGCACATCTACAGCAGATGCTCATGAGGGCAGGAGGGGACTGTCAGCTTCATTTTCCCCTTGGAAACGCATTTGTCAGTAAAACAGTGACAGGGAGGAGTCCCCTGTTGTCTCTCACAGTTAACCACGCCTGTCCCTGCAGTCAAGGACTCTCTAAATTAATATGTAAAAAGTTTGTCACATTAAGTACTGAGAAAAAATCAAAAATATTCAAACTAGCGTTACAACAAACCTGTTTCGGTGCTGAAAAAGCGCATATGCACCCCAAATTTAGGTTTTTCATGTCTTGGCATGTCAAAGGAAAACGCAATTTAGCATTTGAAAGTAAATTTTTCCTAAATGAAATTTATTTGTGTTTCTTCCCAGCCCGCCATTGAGCAATTGCCACTTTGCAATTTAAATTTGATGCTAAAGTTAATTAGCTGTGAGTTGACCAGCAGCTAAATATTAAGCTAGCAAGTCACAACCCCTTATCTCGTATAGGAGATGAAGACTATAGTCTTTACATTTTTTAATTTTTAAGGAAAAACATAAAATTATATAAATAACCTCATATTTTCTTTAAGTTTGATTCAGTATCAAGTCAAAAAAGCTTTATGTTTAACCGTTTGTTCTTTAGAGGTGTAGCTAACATTAGCTCGACCTGAGGTCTCATTCCCACTCCTTACCTTTCAATGCACTTGCTGCAAACTATTACATGTTTAAAGCTTGCCACCTTTGGTGATATTTTTTAATAACACACCTTACATAAATGAGCTTTATTCTTGCATTAGAGAAGATCCTTTTCAGCTGTACTGTAAAAATGATCGTTTGCTTACCTTACTGCCACTTTCTTGTACCCCAGCAGCAGAAGAGAGTCAGTAAATCACCTTTGACTGAAGCTAAAGGAGGTGTGGTTGGTTTGGGGCACAGTTCTCCTTGTTTGAGTTTAAAACAGCCAATCCAGAGCAGACAGACTGTGCGACCACCAGAGGGTGTTTCTCTCCATGAACAATCAGGTGCTTGGCATTACAGGACAGCCCCTGGTTAAAGTCTACTGCCAGGACTTTATAAGTTGGCCTCCCAGTCTGTGTCCTCATGACTTGCAGTGAACAGTTTGAAATATTCTTCAGGTCAATAAAATATTTATATATTTTACTCTTCCAGCCTGTGTTACTAATCTCCACTGTCCCCAAACATAAGGGATGATATACCTATGCAAACTGGCATGCTTCTGTTTCTCTGGAGAGAGTCTGTATGTCTTTTGCTGAATATCACTTTTTGGAATCTGAACTCTGGGGTTTTCTTGCCTTACCACCTCCCTCTCAGTGACAAAGCATCTCCCAATTCTCACATTCTGACAAAACATCTATTATTTTAACAGTCAAGCACATTCAGAGAAAATGAGTGCAGTTTTGACTGGAGATGAAACAAATGTCATATGCCAACCTCACAGAATATGCCTCAATGCTTGTCTTTTTATGTGACAGCACATCACTTCTCAAATACACTTGTGCAGGATAAGCTATAGCCTATAAGAATTCATGATGTTGTATTTGTTTCATCGTGCAATTTGAACAGCATAAAAAAACATCAATTTGTAGCTGCCAATCATTCTGTGTGCATTACTCTAAAAAAAAATCTGGCACAGCTATGAAACCACTGCAATGTCCTCTTCTGTAAATAATGCACTAATAAAACAAAGGATTCTCAAGGAGCTCACATTGCAATGTATAAAAAAATGTCAAGCAAGTCAGGCATTATGTGCAAATGAAAATGGGTACCCTTAGTCCTTCAGGTGAATTTCAGTTGTTGGAGAAAGCTATTTTGGACAGTCAAAAGCAAGAACGCTTTATCGCAGAATTTTACCTGGAGTTACAGAGTTTGAATGAAAATAGGATGGCATCATTAAGAGTATATTGGTTGACACTACTTGAGATTGCAATAGACAAAGACTCATGGGAAGAAATTCTGTTATTGCCTTCCAAAATATCAATATACAACAGATACAGGGAGATGCAATATAATATTTTGCATAATGTCTACATATCCCCATTTATCTATAGTAAACATACACCAGGGACTTCTCCAAATTGCCCGAAATGTAAAACAACTTTGGGGACCAGAATCCACTGTCTTTGGGAGTGTAAAGAAATTGAATTATTTTGGCAGGAAATAAGTCTGCTATTAGAGAAGCCCTTATCCCCCAGCCCAGTGATTTGTCTATTAGGACTAATTCCAGACTATTTGAAGGCACACAAAGACACTATTCAATTTCTTTTAATGCTGGCTAGGAAGGCTATTATGATTAAGTGGGTTAGCGTTGACCCACCTTCTGCCCAACTGTGGAAATCTCTGGTATCCGAAGTTTTAACCTGAGAGCGACTGAGATACTACATTAATGGAAGAATGCACCTTTTTATGAAAAAGTGGGAAAAAAACTCTGAAATTCTTAAAAACTACAAGCACCTTGACATAAGATTAAGGTTAGAATGTATTTGGGATTATTTTGTTCTTGTACATCATTGCTTGTCTAGTCTCTAGGAGTTTTTTTTTGTTTTTTTTTGTATTGTTTTATGTACACCTTGGTGGATGCTGTATGTGGTATTAAGAACCAATTGAGATAATACTTTGTATTAGAATGGACCATTGTTTTTACCTCTGAAAACTACAATAAAAAGAATGTTTAAAAAAAAATGTCATATGTTTTTTGTAGGCCCCTTTAGAAAGGGCTGGTAGCCGTTAAAAAAAAAAAAAGACATTTGATGCTTGATCTGATATTTGTATCTGTCTGACATAGAAACAAAGGAAACACCAATGGTCTCTGAAATGTATTTGATGTATGTGTAAATTTTAACAGTATATGACTAAGAGTAAGTGTAACCCTAAAAACAGTTTTACATTTTACTGCATGAGACATTGATGGCAAGACCACGCCTTTCCCCAGCACATCTTCAAAATCAGTTGCAATCGATCAGTTGATGTCAAAGATCAGCGTGTGTGTGTGTGTGGTGGTGGTGGGGGGTTGGACACAAATTAACATGATGCCACATCCTAATTGCATGTGTACCTCTCTGTTTGACAATGTTTACTCTCACAGGCAAGGTGCACCATATGGAGATCAAAGGATTGGAATTAATCACACAAAATCCTCGGCGAAAGAGCGACGGAGCAGTAAGGGAGATTTAACTGGAGGGTAAATGCACAAGTGTTGTGCAGTGCAATGATATTATGTGGGCAGACTATAAATAGTCTTTTCTCAGTGTAATATGCTTTCTGCCAAACAGGATATGATGCCAGCATGAGCAAAGACAACAGAACTAGTTAAAATGACAGTATTCAATTCAGAGGAACTCATATTATTACAGTTTAATTAATTTATGAAGCTAAAAAAGCAAATATACAATCATACAAAGTCTCAGAGTACATCGGGGTCCTAACAGCAGGCAGGCATCGCTTAAAGACCCTCTTATAATACCAGTGTCATCCATTAGATTTTCATAAAGGTAATACAGAGAATTTATTAATCTATTTCTTTTTACAATACCAGAACCTGTGGTTTAAAAAGCAGATTATTATAAGTTGATAAGTGCAGAGGGAGGCAGCAGCTGTCAGTCATCGAAGTCTGGGATATCATCATAGGAATAGCCGTGATAGCCTTTTGATGCATAGTAAGCTATCCGCAGGTGGTAAAATCCCGGCAGGAAGACCAGGATCCCGATGATTAGGACAGGTATGGTTCGGTCTGAGTGCTGAAAAAGACACAGTATAACTTCAAATCCACTGAATGACCTCAAATCTGCCATGTAGTGAAATACTGTAATGAACTCACAGTGACTTCGAAGTATCCAGCCAGGAGAAGGGAGCCAATGACGATTAGCAGGGAGCCGATTAAAAAGAGGACTGTTGCTAGTGCAATGGCTTTGTATGGGACTTTGGGTGGGGGCTTCTTAAACTGCAGAGGAGGAGAAATATTTAATTAGAAGCCCTTTCTGTGTCACAGCAGGCGCTTTATGTAATCCTTGTTTCCCACTCATGCTCTGGTGTACCAACAAAATGAGTCTGGTCCATAAAACCTGAAACTTGTTGGTTAAAATAAAAGTCATGAAATACAGCTGACCGTCCATGTCATAACACTCCCATGATCCATCTGTATGTGGTATTAAAGCTTTAAATGTGTTAGTTATGCAGTGTATGTCATGTTATCCATGTAACTTTGAAGTGTAATTATAAATAGAGTTCTACACGTGCTACCATGGAAAACTAAAATCAAAGGGGAAAACTCTCTGTGATGGTGTCACAAGGGTTAAAGGGCTTGGATTCAACTTGTAAATATTAAAAACAAAGTGTTAATAAGAGTTATTAAGTTTGAGGGAAAACATTGACTAAAATACAAGGAATACACTGATCTGCATTGTGGGGTATGCAATGTTTAGGAGACTAAAACTTGATGGGCAAGGGTGCCAAAGTGATTGAAACTTGGATACCACTTAATCTAAGATAGCTGCATTGATCATTTCTGTGGTACAAATAAATTTTATTTGAACTATTGCACCTATTTCATAAAAAAGTTGAAAAACAGAATAATTCCATCAAAACTGCAGCACATTATCCAACTTGTGCAAAAGTAAAGCCAAAACTTCATTACAAACAATGTTTACTTGCACATCAAACTGAATAAAGGAAATTTCTTTCATCTAATTGTAATAAAAAACATTACCTATTACTATGTGAATGAGACTTCTACATTTCTTTTAAGGTAAGTATAACAGGATCAATATTATATTAAATATAATAATCACAAAAATTGAATACGTTTGGCTTACCTTTGTAGAGTATTTTCTATTTCATTGTAAATTTGTCAATTACATTTATCATAATCACTGTGGAAGTAAAACTGCAGGTTAGTCAACGCATTTATACTGTCTTTAACAATGGATCATCATAGCTCTACAAAGCTTTCAAACCAGAACAAATCTATTCCTTGAGGATATAATATCACAAAGCAATCACCACTGGGAGAAGACTCGTTGATGTTATGCAAACATATATAAAAGTTATATTTTACCCAACAATGCATCAAAACACTGTCTCACCTAAATCTGAAATGCTGAATCCCTGTCTTCCTCCAGCAGGGGATAACAGTGACAAGAATAAACAAATGTAGATGGCTTGCAGTGTGATTCCCTCTTACCTGTAGATCAATGTAGCCGTCATCGTCACTGGCTAGCCTGGAGTACCTCACTTTACTGTTGGGGACCCCGCTGCTCACAACACTGCGGGCTGGCATCTTCAGCTGCACGTTGTTTACAGTGTTTCAATGAGGAGGGGGAGGTACATCTCACAGACGCATAACCAGTAATGAAGACTTATCACGGATGATTTAAAGCGACGTGTGACTCGAAAATTAGACCAGACGAGCCGCAGGACCAATATTATTTCGTAAAGAAGTTTTGAGCAGAGATTACAGCGAAGTGTGTCATCCGCTGTGGACTACTTCCGTGTTCTTGTTTGGGCGTGTACTGCGCATGCGCACAACTCGACAGTCTCCCGTTTCCTCTCCGGCAGCTCAATGACAACAGCACCTCACGTCGATGGAGCTCACATCGCTTCAGGACGGACATTGACATAGGGTTGCTGTTGATTCACAAGAATTTCTACCTCTTGCTGTCATTTGTACTTTTGCATTTTAACCACAAGAGGGCGGCGCTGAACTGCCATAGAGTAACGTGACAAAGTCTCCCTCATCATCAGCGACACTGGCGTCAATATTCACCTCTTTCTGTGGATATTCATTTCCTGCGTTGTTCTCTCGAGTAAGCTTTATAATCACACTGTGTTCCCAGAAGAAGCAGTCCTGTCTAGGTTGCAGATTTATTTTTATTATTTTGTGTAACAGAAGCTGAGATGACAGACACATTTCGTCTGATATCTGCAGTGCCAGCCTGCACATCAGTCTCATGAGTTTCACATCGTTGCATTTATATTTTACCGAATACTTTACATGAACATTAAAATAACCCTCTTAATGAACAACTATATGTCTCTTCAGAAGCAAAACAAAAAATTATTCTTGTAATTTTATCATCTACCTGCAGATGTTCCTGAATGTTGTGAATCGCTGCCAGATATTGTCATCTCTCTGGTCACACACAACACTTGGTCTATGACTGACCGTGAAATAGATCAAGCATACATTGCAAAATACATACTGGCAATCTCCTCGATACGAATACTCAAATAAATTAATAAATTCAGGTATTGTATGTACATTGCCACTTTCCCCATTATTAGTGACTAACTCTCTTACTCTTAGCTGAACATTGGTCTATAGCATAGACAATACCGACTCTCCTGATTATAACATGCAAAAGGCTGCCTGACCCTGAAGCTGCACAACATGGATCATTATGATTCCAGCTCCAAGGCAGAGCCTTGCATTGAGGATACATTTCTCAAAATAAACCAATCTTTTCAAAAGCAATCAAAGCAAAGTAAAGACCCCTTATTATTAGATTGTGCCCACAGCATCAATAACATGCTCTTGTTGTTGTGAAAATACCTTTAGGTGGAGAATGAGTCTCAATAGATCATTTGTTCAATCTTCAACCTTGACTGCAAGTCACATTGTTATAGTTTAAGGCTGTGCTGCTGCTCTCAGGAGGGAGAAAAGCCCTGAAATCATCTGTCTCTGTCTTTTCCTGCTTCATGTAATATGAATCACCCTGCATAATGCTGCACTGTGTGCTCTCTTGTCTTTTTTAATGATGCATATTCATACAAATAAATCTGCAAGACATAATCTCTATGATTCAATCCTTGACACATCTGGATCTTTGTTCAACAGAGGATTAATGTGCTTTTTTAAACTAAGTGGTCACTTTAAAGCACATAAGTATTTCAGTCTGCGCGGCACTAAAGTGGAATGCATTTAGCTCTTAAACTTTTTACCCTGAATAAAAGCCATAGGGTTTTTCTGACATTTTCCATGTCCATATTGCTGTCTACAGAAAGCAACACTGGATAAACATTGCCCTTTGCTTTCTTAATGAAACATGTCCTCTTCCATACATTTCTCTATGTGTGTGACTGAAAGTTGGCTGCACTCATCAGCCAACTCTAACACTGCGTCATTCCTGCATATGGCCTTGGTACATCAGATACTCTCTTTTTATCTGCCATGTCACCTTACCCAGAGACAAAGCCACTGCACAAGATGCTGGCCTTTGCATAGCCTAAATTTAGATACAAGGAATTGTCATTGATTTGTGTTTCAGCTCGATGAATAAATCTGCAATTATTTTACATTACCACATTTGAATGAAGGATATGGCAGAGTAATGCTTCTGAAAGTGACCCTGCTGCACTTTGTATTCAGATATTCCAAGGAAGAATATTCATAAGTGATCATTAGGGATGCATACAGATGGATTTTTTAACAGCATCTGATATGTCAGTGCAAGGGATGAGAATCAAAAACTAATTCCAATTTAGAATCAATAACAACCAGCTCAGGGAACCATGGTACACAAAAAACAGAAGTGGTCAAATCTGTGTGTTGATTTTACACAAAAAGATGTTTTAAAAAGTACACAAAATACATTGTCTTTTGCTTAATTGTGTAAGTTTTACATGAAAAGAGCCACAACCCTTGGTTAGAGTGCTTTAAATTTTCCTCAGGGAAGTCTCTGTGTTTTGAGCAGCATGTGGTGCAGCAGGTAGTGCAAGGTTAGCCCGTCATTCCTCCCATGGTGCCCTTAGAGATATAAAACTGTGAATTATTTCATACAATGTGTTGTGGTGGTACAGCAAGTAATGCACATGCCCTCGCAGCAAGAAGGTTGATGGTTCAATCCTTGTGTTGGTCAGGGCCTTTCTGTGTGAAATGTGCATGTTTTCCCTGTGTATGTGTTGTTTTTTTACCAGACATCCCGACTTCCTCCCACTGACCAGGGAAGGGTGAATGGTGACGGTTGGTATGAAAGTGAGTGTAATTGGTTGTCTGTCTTTCTGTGTGGCCCTGTGATCAGCTGGCAGCTGGTTCAGGGTTTACCCAGCACCTTGTCCAATGTCAGCTGGGATAGCCACACACACACACACACACACAAACAGCTCCACAATAGGCATATCCATTATTTATACCTCTGATATAGATAATGGATGGATGGATGCATATAAACATGATTTGCTTATACTGATAGACACAGCAGCAATGAAACCTAAACTTTCATAGTTGGAAAATGTGCTGAATGGAAAATGTGACTTCTTAAAAGCACTTTAAGTGGTCAGTAAATTATAAGTGCTTTATAAGGTAAGGATATTGACTATAAATACCAACATTTTTGCAATCACCTGCTGATAGTGATATTATGCTGATACTATTATGCATCACCGTGTGGCACGGTGGCGCAGCAGGTTGTGCACATGCCTCTCAACAGCAAGAAGGCTGCCAGCTCAATTCCTGAATCATTCAGGGTCTTTCTGTGTGGAGTTTTGCATGTTCAACCCTGCATGCGTGGGTACTCTCCTGGCATTTTGGCTTCCTTTCACAGACCAAAAACATGCTCATTAGGTTGATTTGTGTGCCCAAAACTGCCCTTGGGTTTGGGAGTGAGCGTGAATGGTTGACTGTCTCTCTATTTCGCCCTGTGATCAGCTGACAGCCAGCTCAGTGTGTACCCTGCCTCTCACCGAAAGTCAGCTTGGATGGGCTCCAGCCCCTGTGACCCCGAAAGGGATAAGCGCAATAGATAATGGATTGATGGTTATTTTGCTTCTCTGCTCTTAATGTTTCTCTTTTGGTGTTAAATACATATATTTTAAGCTGTATATTTTTCCTGTACAATATCAGCAAAATTTCCCTGAGGATGACAAAAATAATGCTGCTCAAGTGACATCTGGAGTTATGATTTATTTATCAGATGATCAGCAAATCTGTCAGGGGGCAGAGAGGCAGAGTGTGTTGTCATGTTAGATAATCTCTGCCCCTTCATATTAATGCCTGCACAGAAGCGCATCAGAACAGCTGGGCACATGAAGCCCTGAGGGTGTGTGTGTGTGTTTGTAATCCAGTCTGTTATGAAGACAACCGCACTCATAACCCCTGGGTATGAGAGTGAACAGTAAGAGAGCAGCATTTAGGGCCATAATTAGAGTCCTGCTCGAAGTGGAGTTGTCTGTGGAGATAATTAGGTCTGTCTTCATTAAAGCAGTTGCAGATAGCACCCTGACTGGAGCCCAATAAAAGCTCAGACCATTATAGCACTTGAACAACATGCGGTCTCCCTGTGGCTCAGCCCTTCTGCTGTTAAACTCTTCAGGTTTCAGCCATGATCAAGTGTGACATTCGGGTGGTTCTCAGGTGCTGATGAGCAACAAGCTTTTTAAAATTTCATATAAGCCTTGCAGGCTGATTTAATTTCTTTATTTTTCGGCTTAGCCAGCCATATGTGGAGGCAGAGAATGATTCAGGTGTTTTGTGCCCTGCATGCATTAATTCACAGTGATTGAACACATCGCGGTGAGAAGTTGTACGTAAGAGGGTAGTGTGTGTGTATGGAAAATGTACAGCTGGAGCTTTCACAGTTTTATAATCAGGCTTTCATGTAATAGCGCCCTGAAAGGCAATGTAAGTCTACTGGTCAATCCTCCACTGCAGCCCAGATTGATTATCTCAGAGGCTTTGGATCATCTGAGATAAAATTGTTATTGGCCCTCAGAGTATGATACCAACTGACTTCAGTGACACTCACCAACCATAATGTGTGCTTATACGTATCCATATTAAATGCATAAGAGCCATTGAAATAAGATGGATAATATAGAGAGGGGTTGATGATGAAGTGGGAGAGAGTAGAGAACAAAACTAGGGGCTAAACCAAAGGCAGCTTAGTCAGGTGCACTTGGGCTGGCAACCAGTGGGTCGCTGGCTCAGGTCCTTGCAAGACTACAAGAGGTGAGATGTCACCTGGGGAGGCAACACAGATAGCCTGTGTTTGGCCTCGAACCCTCTCCTTTACTCTGAGAAAGTACTACCTCTCCACAGCGAATCAACACTCCAACATCTCTCTCTCCCGGGTCTGGAGTGGATGCTTTCTTATCCTGGTATCTGTCCTTGACTTTTTCGGTCTTGTGTTAACGTCATCAACGTGTTATTATTTTCCTGTCTTCTTCCCATTTCACTTTGTCACGCACTATCTTTTTGTCTTTGTTATGCACTGCTCTAAATCACGAATGAAAAAATAATAATAAAAAAAGAACTACCATCACGTGATTTTTATGCCCATCTAACAAGTCTATCAAGCCACAAGAAGGGCCTCACATTGGTCTTTGCCTAGTGCCTCCAAACACCCTTGTCTCAGGTTCAAGTGTAGGTTAGGTGTATTTTTGAGTGTGGGTGGACAGCTGACTGCCAAATGACACTATTTGTGGAGCTTCATAAAATGATGACTGGCTCTATCCCCTTTATCTGACAACGTTGATTCAGCTTTTTGAGAGAATAAGCACCCTAGCAGCCACAAGAATACAACTGTAATATGACACATAAGCTAAAATTTGTGCTTTTCCTTATGAAATAGAGAGCATTTATTTCTTTTTCAAGCCCCACAAGACACTTCGTTTTGAAAATTTGTTGGACAGGGCTTCTCGCCGTTAGTTACACACTCTGCAATTAGTCAAACATTTAGAGGTATTTAATTGAAGTCATTCCTTCATAAATTTAACCTCAGTTAAATTTGATCAGACTGATATCAAAACTGTATGTGAATAACTTAATCTTTCTGCAAACTGAAAATATTGCAGATGTCTACTGTTGGCCATGTTTGTAGAAATGTCCTCCAATGTCACATCAGTAAAGTGCTTGATTTACAAAGACAAAAATGAGATGTATTTTCCATGCCCATCTGTCTTATTAAATCAGTACTATCATAGTGTTTTAAGTTGATGTGAGCTGATGTTTAGGCCTGATAATGTCCTATTACATTAAGCTTTCATTATAAGCAGTATAACATTATGTAAGTTTGATAGTAGAATCAAAGAAAGAATGCATCACCAAAACATCACACATTATCAGTATCTATAGTATTTCTGTTTTCCACCATATCATTACTTTTGGGTACAGGCCTCTTTATCTCCACTTTTCTGATTTTCATGTTATTATATAAAGCAGTGCCATTGGTCACTTTTTTCATGTTGGGAGGGTTTTTTGTAAACTTCTAACCAATTTAAAAAAATGATTGCAATTCAAACGATACAATAGTCATTCATATAGTTGTTGAATATTTTAATTTCCTTAAAAGTAGTAATATTGGGCCCAACAGTGAAAATATGTTTGTACACACTGTTTAAAGACAAGCACATACCTCCCATGCAACAAAATGAAGCCTAAGCAAAGGTGCCGAAAACTGCAGTTCTGCCAGTGCCACTTTTTTAGATACCATACGTTTTTGTTTTATGAAGGATTGTGGACAGTTACATACATGATTGATATGGCTACATGCCTGCTCTGCATTGCTATTGGTCTACAGCCTTGGGTCCCAACTCTACTCAGCCTAAATAGGTTGATCCAAAGTTAGTTTAGGAATAAGTGCACAGTGCAGCTGCATCCACAAATTTGCACTACAAATGCTTATTTGATAATCAGACAGCTGGCATGATATGGCTTAGTCCAGTTACAATTGAATGGTCAAACAGTGAGACATTTTTTTAGTAATCCATAGTACTCCAGACAGTTCAGCCATTTCTGGAGAGCAAGCTGTTTCTGTTCTTGACAGTTGAGAAAAATAATACAGGTCCCTGTACATATGTAATGTCACAAACCCTCTGAGATCAATAGACTTACTTGAAATAAGTTCATACTGACTGAGTCTAAGCTTTAAGCCCCAACCATTTATAAGTGTTTATATTACACATATTTACATCTGTTATTAGGGTTAGCTAAAAAAATAAAATAAAATAAAATAAATAAAAAAAACAGGGATAAGGATCCAAATTCAGACAAACAAGTAGTTTTATTAAATTAAAAAGGATCAAACCCAAAAACTTATCCTTCTCAAAAGAAGGCAAAATGCAAAGCAAAAACTCTGAGAAAAAGTTCCAAGAAAGGCGACAGTAGAAGCAGAAATACAAATCAAAGTTACTTGAAAAAGTTGAAAAATAATTGTAATAATAATAGGAGAAATCATTGTAGACGCTGTAGACTTATCCGGGGAATGTCACAGGGAAGACGAATAAGCCGACAAAAATAAAGGGGAGCGCAGAGACTAAATACACTGGGGAATAATCAAACACAGGTGAGACAGTCACACAGGTGGAGGGAATCACGATCAGGGTCCACATCGAGAAGAGGGCAAGATCACAGCATGAAATGAGAGGACTTCAAAATAAAATAAGAAGCACAAGAAACAAGAGATCTACTCAAATGATTGACAGGAAACATGAGAACACAAAGAAAAAACATACTAAATAAAACATATATATCTAAAACCATGACAGTTCAAAACATTTGAATAACAATTCGACTTCTTTAAGGAATGTACAATCTCACAATGCATTACCAGTTAATCTACACTGATGACCTGTGATTTATTTATTTACATCCAGCCCTGTTGAGTAGTCCTCATGTCCATATGTGCAATGAAGTGAAATAAATGGGTGAAAATTTTCCACAAGCCAAGTGGCCGGTGGTGTTCTCTATCAGCTTTCTCCTGCATTTGGTCACAAAATATATTGTAAAACACAACAGTAAGGAACAATTTAGCATAGAAACTTGTTGCACAATTGTAAGATTTAAATAACAACTTAGTTAAAGATGAAAAATGACAAGCAAGTAATAGGCTGTGTTTAACAGACAACAAATATATGTGAGCAACAAAAGCTGCTTACTTTTTTAAGAACACATGGCTGTGTTCGGAAACATCTTTGACCTAAAAAAAAAGACTCTGGAGATTTTTGTTGTTATGGTAATTTATAAATAAACAACATAGTTTAAATAAAAAGTCTAATGGGGGCAGGTACCCATTGTTAAGCCGATATATATGACCTTAAGCACTAAAAATAACTGGAACTCCATCACCATAAGCTGGAAAGACAGTGGAAATACACTATTTGCTTGATTGCAGACCTCACAGATTATTTCCTCTAAGGCGATGATATGTAATACATGTTAATCCATCTTAATGATAATATGAATACAGTAAGACTCGGTGATGCCTGGTAGCATGAGGTGGAAACTCGTGTTTGCCTCCAGGATGGTAATCTTCTTCTGCAAACTAATGCTTTGATACAACAGCAACATAGATCAGAAAAATGATCTATGCATTACAACTGCTGACTTTTGTTTCCACTTAGTCAAACCCTAGCTGCAACCTTCAGGTGCAGAAAAATGAAGCTAGTGGGGTAGTGCCAAAATGTGCAGTTCCTCAAATTTCCAATGGAGGTTGAATGAAGAGAAAATAAAAGGGCGAAAGATGATTTTTACAGCCGAAACACATGAGTCAAAGACAGGTTAAATGGATAGCTAAGGTCTAAATATTAAATTTATCTAATGCTTTCACTTCACTGGGGGGCTTTTTTCATGTGGGGCCTGTTTTGATTTTATTAAGGATTTCCATTTTGAATGATAAGGAACCTGATTGACAGGGCAATGAGCCCCCATGGAGTCACTTATTGGTCAGATTGCCTTAAACCCTGTCTTAACTTTGTCTCTCTGTCTGTTGTCCCGTGACCCAAAGTGAGGCTGAAATGTAAGGTAGCTACTTTCACACAGATAGTTGAAACGAAAAGAAACTGTTTGTTCATAATTAACCATCAGTTTAGAAAACAGGATGAAAAATGATACTGGATTACTAAGTGGTTAACTGCTGACTCTCTTTTACCCCTTTCCCACTGGCCAAAAAAACAGTTTAAAAACAGTAACAAGTGGCTCTTGTCGGCAGTGACAAAGGGTCTAATTGGCATTTGTCAACTGACCCTGCAAGCGATGTGGGTTTTTACCGGCTCACCTCCAATCAGCTACAGCGGGAATATCACACCCGGCAGTGATTTCTATGAAACGGTGTGCTCATATCATGATTGTTCCACTGATGTAACCAACAACAGGTCAATTAAATTTACTTTATCCCAAAAGATATCCCTCCATTTAGTGTTATACCAACAGATCAGTACCCTGTAGCTATCTATTTGCTTCTAACTGCTCCAATGATTGAAATCTCTTTAATTTTTTTTAAAGTTTTTGTCAAAGTCAAAAGGAGCAGGCACAAAGGAAATCTCTTGATATGCAATTAAAGTGAATGTCATTGTAAATGCCAACATTAGTTTGAATGCAGGGCTGAGGTTAGTTGCCTCCATGATAGGAAATGTTTCTCCTGGAGCTGAGGTATTGATTTCAATGTCTCTCAAACTCAGCAGCCTGCCTCACTGCATGGGTGGCTCAGGCAGGTAATTGCTTTTTTCGAGTAGGACTTAGATGGTGGACCCTACCCCGATGCAAACAAGTCAAGGAGGAGGAACACACATGAATCATCTTACTGCCTCATTATTTTTGCATATTATTAAGGTGTTCAATTGATTTTCTGCAAAGACACAATAATTATGTGAGGTAAAGTGTCACTGTAATTATTTAGAAAGACAGTGCCAGACAGTCATGCATGTAAAACTATGATATAAGCTAAATAATCATTTATCTTATCTTACAAAAAATGCCTTTCTCCTGTGTGCAATAATCTGAAGTTATTGTTCATTCCTAAATTTATATTAAAAGAAACCACTGATAAAGTTATTCATCTAAATGGTCTGCTGCTCTTGTTGCCATAATTCTATTGTTGTTGCTGAATACATACGGTTTAAGGATTTTCCAGTAAATTTTCAGTTCAGTGGTATAACTTTGAACTGTCTGTTTGTGACGGTTACCTGTATTCTCAGCGTTATTCTAATTAAATGTCATTTCTGCAGACCTGTTTGTGCTTGTACACTGAGTTTGCAGTATGCCTATAAAACGACTTCTAGATTTGTCTACAAGATACACCAGCACAAAAAAGACGCTAAACATTTTCCAAACAAAATGGTATCACCGACCCATAGAGGTTGGACTGAAAATGGTCAAATGTTTAGTTCAACATGGACTCGACAACAGCAGTGAACCAGCAGCACACTCGTGGTCCAACTTCTATATTTGGAAAACAGATTCCACACACTGTCTTACTGAGGATTTGTTCACAGTGGGAAGAGGAGAATCAAAAAATCAATGTCCCTTTTTCCTGTTCTTGTGGGTGTGTTAGCACATCTGTCTCTGCTTCATCCCTTCACTGAAGATTAATCGAAAAAAAAAAGGAAACTGTGAAACAGGCGTCGAGTAATAAAGTCCCTTGTGATATTGCAGTTCTGAATAAATTGGAATTGACTGTTTTGACTCACACATTAACAAATGTGTATCGACTGAGTTGCGCAACACATAAGCCAGGGAGTATAACAAGATTAGCATAAACCCACATACTGTACATACATAGAGAGGGTCAATGCATGTTATATGTTGATATGAACACTGGTTATCTATTATGTTCAAATTACAAAGTCAGATGCACATACTACAAAAATAGAATATTGAAAATATACATTTAAATGTTTATTTAACAAACATCTATGCACCCATGGCCTGTCTTCAAACACCCTAACACAAGAAAAACCCTCCCTCCCTCTCCCTACATTGCTTAACTTACCTTTCCAGAGTATTTGAACACGCCATTTGAATACATTAAGGCTGTTAGTGGACGTTCCACCTTTGCTAGATGAGGGACAGTCCCTGAGCGCGGCACTTGTTTTTCCAGTGGAATGAGCATACCAAAGAAATTTGTACAGCCACAGAAAACATAAGAGCACAGCACTTGAAAGCCAACGCTTTGATGGGCACGCCAAAATGTGATATCTCTCTGGATTTCAAGGCAAAAAAAACCTTCAAAAATATGTTCTTGGGACATCTGATTGACAAAGACATTTGACATCCATAATTTGATCAGATCACCTTCAGTCTTGAATTGTGTAATTTTTGACAAAGATCCCCCAAAGTCTTCTTACAATTTTAAAGGCTTAGTAGCTTTAACATCTGACTTATGACCTCCAGAATCCAATAGCAGATTTTGCTCAGAAGTAACTGATGCACAGTAGATAAAACGTAATGAAGTTTGACCTTTGACTTTTACATCTTATGACTTGATTATTAAGTCTGAAATTTGGCATTTGAGCAAAGTCTGGAGAAAAACCCTCAAAGATTACAGGAGGTGTGTTTCCAAAAAGGAATGAATGTCTATGTCTGCCACAGACATAGAGGTATAAATTTGGGAGGGGGAGTATAGAGCTGATTGGTAAACCATTACTAAGAAAGCTGTGAAAACTTTAGAAGCAAATTAATTTCAGTTGATTTAATTACTTTTAGTACGCAGTAGGAGCTATGGTACACTGAAACTAAAGGGGGTGGGGGGTGGGGGGCTTTTTAAACATTGAGGAATTTGCTTGAGTGACTACAAGAAAGCAAGGAAGGTATCTTTTTTTTTTGAAAGATGATTCAGGTGCTGCCAACACAAGAAAGAATCTGTAGGGGAATGTTTTAGGTGTATCAAGATGAGATCATTACTTTAAAGATGCTGTGAGGAGTTTCTAAATAATTACAAAAAAGTCTCTCTTTTAGATATACGCCTGATCGAAATACACACTTTAAGATGAGTTTTATAGCATCAAAATAGGTTATCTATAAATGCTATTCCTTAGCTTCGTGGACAGGACTGGACTGGCCTGGATACTCAACTTCAGGAACAAGACAATTAAAACTAGAGCAAATTTATGTTATTTGGACACGCCTTAGAGCACCAGGCTGTAAGTAGCGATATATAGCCGGCTACAAAACTAAGTTTTACAAAATTTGCCTGTTGTCACACATCAAAAACTACCACTACGTCACTAGAAAGAGATACATTACCTCGTCGCTTTGCACCCTGTAAGTTGTTGAAAAAAGAAGTCGTAAAGCAACGCAGAGTTCTGAGGACGGTCCGAGCTGCATTTATTAGCATCACAACAAACACAAGCTTTTGCTTGGGTCACATCTATACGACAGTCGCCGGGTGTGCTCATGGGTAGCAGAGTCTTTATGTCGCCAGAAATAAATTCTCCTCATAGCAGCTTCAATAAAAAACTAAAAGACATGTTGAAATGTAAAATTTAGAAAACAATCAGAGCTACCACTTGGCAGCTTCAAACTTCTGAGTGACACAGTTACCTGAGAAGGCAGTTCAGTGGTGGATCAAGAGAAAGGAAGTGAGTGATTTAGAAAAAATGGTACTGAGAAATGATGACCATGAGCTCTAGCCTTCGCGGATGACCCTGTACCTCCTAAATAAAATCAAGTTTAACATGAAATCAGAAATTTTGGCAACATTTTACAAATTTTAATGAATTCTTGCAGTTTCAGTTTCATGAGCAAGATATGATTGTGAGACACACAGACTTTTGACCTTGCAACAAAACATAAAACCAAAGTAATGGATATGAAAAGAGTACTTAACCACAAACATTAACAGATAAAGTTACGATCAAAAAAGTACAGGTTAGGTTAAATCGACAAAGCGTACATTGACAATTTATTACAATCTATAATCTTAGTAACTTTTTTCAAGTGCATGTTTCAAAGTGTTGGAGTTAAAGTGTGATTTTTAAAGGAGGTAGAATGTGTCATTATTTATAAAAACATAATTACCATTAAATCTCATAGTTACAGAAACACCAACCATGTGTGATGTGTGTATACATACTGAAATGTAAGCATGCACCACTCAGTGATAACAAGTAGACAGAGAATAAAGAAATACCGTAAAATACCAAATAAACGCCTGGTTCCAATCAATCGCCCAGTCCCAAATACACACCAGATGTAGCAGTATATTTTGCCAAATAGACGCCCGTTTCAAATAAACGCCTGGTGTAATTTATTCGGTATAGCCTATGAGCTACGGTCGAAGTTTACAGAACACACATGCAAACACTGACAATTCACAACTGACAGCTGACACTTGAAAAGAAACATCAGACTGAACCTTTACGGTCCACATGGTTTATTTGTCTCTCTGGACGTCCTGTCGGCTTCTCCTCCCTCTGTATGTCAACAAATGCAGGTTGGTGTGCGGCGCTCTGTTTCACGACAGTGCAGTTACACTCAATGTCCACAGAGGGCACTAGAGAGCAGAAAGCCAGAATCTTACATACTAGGGCTTCACAAATCCAAAGAAGAAGACGTTGCCACTACTGTTGTTTGTTTTTTGCCCTTAGCTAACGTCAGTAGGCTGGTCAGTTAGCAGTACACTGCTGCTTATCTCCATGACAAAAAAAGAAGTACGACCTTAACTTACCTACCAGTCGTTCCTGACCAGTTTTTAGAGAGAGTTCAGTTGAAATACGACAAGAGTATAACTACGGTACTGTAACCTTGTCTTGAAAATGTAAGGGTGATATTCATACTGGTGTAAATAAATAATTTGATTATATGTACCATATTTTTTCATTTTTTGCTAAGCAAGATTTTTGTGCAAAAGGAATTAAACGCCTGTCCCAAATAGTCGCCTACTCCCAAATAAACGCCTGGTCCTGCTCAGTGATTGAAACACATAAACGCCCCGGCTATTATTTGGTATTAACATACAGAAAAAACATAAAGCAAGGGAAATACCAGTTGTCATGGTTCAAAGCTAACGATCACAAATATAGGATAATACTGGTAGTCCTGACTTGGCCTTTTATCTATAACCTAAAAAATCAATCAATCAATAATAAAATAAATAAACAAATCTTTATTTGTATGGCACCGGTTCATGACAAATGTTACCTAAAGGCACTTTACAGGGGAGCGTCTTGAAGTCATACTCTTCATTTTGTAGATACATTTATATGCATATATGCAAACACGTATAAAAAGTACATATATTTGTATATGCACATACAGTACAAACATCCAGAGATGTGTTGATTCAGACAGAGATAAAGGGACTAAAATCACATTTGTCTCTGTTGAATATAGACTAAATTTACCAGTCTTTATTTATAAAGCACTGTATCTGTTTAAAATAAATAAATGTAAGCACCTGGATGTGGCATCTCATTTTCAGGAGAGACCTCAACAAATCAAATAAGGTTATCACTAAGTCTGAGTGGAAATGTACACAAAGGCTGATGAAAAACCCCTTTGCCTATTCGAAATCATATGCTCAGAATCAAAGGTTTTCACACAGACCTTTGGGATTGTTTCCTTATTGCCTGACACAAACTGAAAGTTATAAGAGTATAGGGGACATGTTTTATGGAGAAAATAATTTTGGGGAAATCGAGATTAAAGTTGAAATTTTAAGGTTAAAGCTGAAATGACAAGAATAAAGGCGAAATACATTCTATGTCGATTTTCAAATTAGTTTCTCAACATTTTAAATTCTGTCTCATTATTCCGACTTTTATCACAAAATTGTTTTTCAACTTTATATTGTCGACATTTCAATTTTAATCTCGCCATTTGGACTTTAATCTCAACCTGCCGAAAATTATTTTTTCCATCAAAAATGGCCCTAATACTCTTCCGTAGCAAGTACTTCCTGCTGGACAAGTGTAAACAAGCAAATCAAGAGATATTTATAGCAGGATACCCTGAATCATTTCAGGAGTGCATGTGTTTAAGGGGTAATGAGAAACGAATGTATAAACGTGCACCATTAGTCACAAGAAAATTGCTACATTTTTACTTTTAAAAATTCTGATTAAATGCTGCAAACACTTTTAGCAACATATATAGATTGTTTGGTTTTGTATGTCATATATTGATATCGTACCATATCAATAACTCATGACATACAAACGGCATGTGTTTGAAGAGGCAAATGCATTTTTCCAGTTTATGAAAAGGTGAATAAATGTATGAGTCTTTTTCAAAGCCCCTGGAGAATAGTTTTGTGCAGCTATTTAAAGCATTACCTCAGCCGATATTTAAATAATAAAACTTTCCCCCTGGTGTGCTCTTGTCTGGTGCTCTGACAGTGGGCAAAGTGAAAGACGCTCGTTAATGACACATTTGTGAATGAAAAGTCATTCTGGTGGACAGTGACTGTTCGCGATGACGCACACGGAGGGAGTGATGCCAAAGAGGGGATGAGGTGATACGAGGATGAGGATGGTTGGTGAGGGTGCAGACTGGATGGGGTGGGGTGGGGGTAAAGTGGTTGCAAGAGAAGGCAGTGAGTCACTTGGTACTCTACATCATCTGAAGAGACTTGAAGCACCTGAAGGTCGGGCATTTATAGCCGGCAGACGTGCAGGGGAGCTTTACGCGTTGAGCGCAATCGGATCTTTTCCCTCGGCGTCCATCCGCGAGGTGGAACAGAAAAGCGTCACCAAAATGTTGTTCTGGCAAGACCAAGGAATGGGAAAACGGAAACAAAAGTTAGGTGAGTGGCAAAATGTAGTTTCGTGCTTTTAATTGAGAGGATAGTTCATTTTTATCCTTTAATTTTTTATTCAGTTCCCGGCAGTTTTACGCGCGTCTTCTTTTTCGTGTTATGCAGATATGATGCAAATCCCATTGTTCATATCACACCTCTATAATAGACAGAGAAAAAAGTTGACTGATATATTCTGTAATTATTTAGGATATCATTTACAAAGAGTTTATACACATTCGCTGGATGAATCTTGTTATTGCAGCCTATGTCCAATCTGAGCAAGCTGGGGCTGACAGATCCATCTGAAAAACGAGCTCCTGTTTCAAATGTCACAAGGAAACTATTTTTAACCATAACAATGTAGTTTCTAGAGAGTGTATAGCACATAAAACGAGCTTTGCAGTCTCCAGTGAGAGCTGACTGCCCATCACGTCTCTGTGATTTTATTAAGGTGGAAGTCACCGTGGCAGGTGTCACATACAGTCCTGCACAGTATCCTCAGCTTATAGAGCTGGGAATTACCCAGAACACCTGCGAGGAGGCTGAGATTGCATCTGAGCCAGAACTGATGTTTACTCCTGACCAATTAAAATAAGTGCAGACACTCGGATGATGCACTGCTCCAGCTGTCCTTTACATTATTCTGGATTTCTTGCAAAACCCTAAAACAGCAAATCACAAATTCATATTGTTGAGTTTCTGACGGGAAAAGGAAAGAAAGCAGACATATTTTTAGATTTACTGTTGCTTAGGCAGAGACAGGGAATGACTTACAGTACTTCAGCCAAATATCTTTCAAAGTCTTTCAAGTTGTTGATAAAATTATAACCCTGTGCTATGTTCCAGCAGATAAGTACAAACATAATGTCAGATTTTTCTTCATATCTGTTATGTGCATATTCCTAAATTAATTACAGCCAATACTGATACCAACTTGTACACATATCTTTTTATTTGTAAACAAGTCTCTTCAGCATTGACATTTCCATGTAATTGTGAAAGTATTTGTCAAAGAAATTGACTTAGAAAATAATGAAACAGACATCAATTACCATGTGTTTTTCCTTTTCAGATATCAAACAATGACTCAATCAATCTTTTATATAGTGCCAATCTTTGTCAAATGTTTTACCAAGACACTTTAAACCAGTGCACGCCAGGACAGTCTTAGATTATTCCATTATCATTGTTATTATTATTATCGTTTATTTTTCATATATGTAAATTACAAAGACCCTTGTACTTATTCAAAAGCATTAGTAAATACAAACTGACAAGGTAACTTTCTTTTTACAGGCAGAAATCTTGTTAAGAACTAGACTCATGTTGAATGTCTGCAACATACTAAGGAGGGGCTGAGGATGCAAGAGGGAAAGGCGGCAGAGACGAACACACTAAAGCAACAAATATTTAAAGAAAATAAATGTATTTCTGCCCAGGACATAAACATGTACTAAATATGTTTCCTTATGCGTGAGTCCACTAATCCTTGGCATTACTGCACAGACATGTTTGCCAGGAGCCACTGAAGAGGGGCTTTGCCTGAATCTGTGCAGCAGCATGAAAAAAAAAAAATCAGTCAGTCCTGTGCTTCATATTTTTGGAAGAATTTTGTGAGGACTTAACACCCACAAACATGAATGCAAGTGAGCACACTTGTACTGCACTGTCCTATGAGATTATGATAGCAGAGTTATCTGAAATGTTGGAAGCAAAAAACACAAATGGAGTGATTGTTCTCAGGATAACATCAACTACAGATAATGAAGTGAAGATGCCTGATATGAATAACATAAGCAGTTCTGAAGTTATAGTTATACTAAAGAAAGCTAATTTGAAATGATGTTGCTGTAGTTTAATGTCACCAGCAGCAGGGTGTCAGTGGTAAAAATGAGCTGTCATACAATAACTGACTGATCATTCTAAAATAACTATTAGCAATGATACCATTAATTAAAAGGAAGAAATAGCAGGCTGAATATAAGTGTTTCAACTGGACCGACACAGGTCCACAGCAGCAAGCATCCACACCAATCCAAGCCACAATACCACCAATGAGAGAGAGACAGAAAGACAGATAGAGTATATACTGTAGACATTTAGTGGTAAAAAAGACAAAATTCTTTTGGTTACATGAATAGTGAGACATGAGTCAAGGTGCTTTACACAAAATACAGAATAAAATAAAGTAATACAACGCAGCATGTTATCACAATAGTAATAGCATCAACAAAGACACAGAACAGAGAGTAAAATGTATTTTTTTAAGTGCATTAACAACAAAACATCATAAAACGAGAAAATCCACCAAACACCTGTCTGAAGAGAGATGTCTTAAACTGACGATTTAAAGATGACAGATTCTGCAATAAAGACAAGGCAGAGCATCTCAGAGCTTTGGAGCAACAGCCTTGAAAGCTCTGTCACCATGAGTCTTAATGTTCTTGGGAAAGACAGTAAACATTGTGAACCTAATGTGAGTATTTTTAGTTGATGATCTGGTACTTTACCATATAGGGATCTGTAAGTGAGGGTGAGGATCTTGTAATCTCAGTTTTTTACCTGACTGAACAGTGGGAAATCAATGGAACGTTTATTAAACGATAAAACCTTTATTTTGCAGACTTTCTTTTTAGCCTTTTTTTACTTTTTAAAATCTTTGTCCTAACAAAACATAGTAAAATTATCTTAAAGAAATAAAGACCTAATAAAAACAAACACTCTGCGTATTTCTTTTTATAAACCAAGTCATGCTGATGAGTACCGTATCAAAACTTAGTAATGTTATTAAATAGACTAGTTTGTCAAGAAAAAAAGATTAATCTTAACATTTTGTTTTAAAGATAGTTTTTTACATGGTGGAAAAATGAAATTTGAAATCTAGATTTGTTTCAAAATGGGCATAGATAACTTGTGATGGAGAAACATTTGTGTAACACATAGAACCTCCAACATTTATTAACATAAAGTACTCAGTTTTGTTGTATATGCTCTCCAGCAGCCACGTCACTGTGGACCTGCTTTCTGGCTTAGGGTCAACCCCCTTATCACGACGCACCATCCACTTAAGACATGAGTGACTCTGTGTGAATACTAAACAGATCAGGGTAAAAGCTAAATGGCTGTGCATTACCTCACCCACTTCATCCCGGTGTGACTCCCACTGCGTTTCCTCCCGGACAGACAGCAATTTGGTGGGTTCAACAGGTCATCTACCGGGAGCCTGCCCAAGCTTGTCAGATTTGATTTACTGTTTCAGTGTTTTAATCAGAAGTTTAAGTCTCAAGATCATGGAGCGAAGAGCTGAATGATATAACAAATCGGTTTTGTATGGCTCATTGGAAATCTGCCTGAAAAAAGTAACTGTCTTGAGTTGGAAGAATAACCTTTATTGATACAATCACTCCTAACAGAAAAATGTGTGAAAACACACATTTAGCCAGTCAAACAGTATTTCATTATTCTTAAAGGAGACATATCATGGTGATGCATGATTTAATACTTACATATAATATAATGCATTTGAAAACAAGACCTTACACCCCCTTCATTTTCAAAAAATGAGATATTGTATTTTTTCTGATATCCTAGAACGAGATTTGATGCCTCTGAAAATAGGTCATTGCGAGATTTTTCGCGAGATTTCAAACGTCATGACGACACGTGGTACCTTTCTTTTTATTGGAGTAATCTGATAAAACACTTCCTCCTCTGTGATGTCTGTTAGCCACAAAACCGTCACCGAGGAACACATCCGTCCGGCAGGGGTATATAGATCCCTGGCTCACACTCACTCATTACCAGCTCTGGCCTGGAGGGGGACTCAATACGCAGTCGCTGCTTTGAGCCTGCCGGAAAATACAGTAGAAGAAGGACAGGCTGGCTCTACCCCCGTCAGAACTGACCAATCAGAGCACAAATGTCTGAGATGTTGCGAGGTAACTTTAGGTCATCCTGGAGACCGAGTGTTTCAACGAGAGCTTGTTAATGGCCTAAAATGAGGATTTTGAAAACGCTATCGTGGGGCAGTGAAGGAACTAAATGACTTGTACTGAGGGCAGAAATGCTTTACAGGCATCCTAGTCTGGCATAGTGAAAAGGAGAAACAAGCATATGTCTCCTTTAAAGGGAAACTTCATGAAAAATGTCTCAAGACTCATTCTAAAAAGAGAAAGAGACAAATTGATTTTCTATGTTGTTTTGAACTTATGAGAATCATTTAACTATCCAGAGATAATAGCTTAGAATCAATTGCTGGTATTGGCAGATATGAATGTTACTGCTGATATATATGGCCCATTTACATGAACTTAACACAAAGTCAGACTCAAATGAACCAAAACGCTTAATCCCATAAGGTGAAACATTAAGTTCGTGGCACTCTAAGCAGAAGCAGTAGTATTTTAGTATCTGCGTTAAACAACACATGTGACGTTACCCTTAAAGAGAACAAATTATTTTCAAGACAACATAAATTATTTGAAAGTATAGTCATCCATATACAAGAAAGCAACCAACGAATCTTTGATTTGAGAAAGTCTGAAAGGTGATGATAGCCCTGTGGTTGAGTTTGAACATCTCACATACAGAGGCTGTTCTCCTCAAAGTTGGTGACCCAGGTTAATAAAACCTGATCTGTTGGCTTAAGCATGTTGTCACACTCTCCCTGCTCCCAGTTTGTCTTCTTAGCAATTCTGTTTCAATGAAAATTAAAAAAAGTCAGAAGCTAAGCTTAAAACAAACCTCTATGAACACTGCGCATACTTAAATGTAATAAAAGTTACATTGGCAAGGAATGACTCCCTTTCATAACAGAGACCTTATGCAAAACCAAACTTACAGTGAGCAACTATCCAGCAAAACCAGACCTGACATCACAAACAGGTGAAACACTTCCCAAAGCACAAAAAAGTGCCTCTCTCTTTTGTACACTACGGAGAACGAGAGATGTGGTGGCCATCCATGAATTCCAACCTGATTTCTTTTTCTATTGAATGTGCTAACTGATTAAAGATAAACCGGGATTATACTTCTACAGAGCTCTATCTCAGAGAGAAAAAAAAGCAAAAGAGATGGAGAAAATATTGGATTAATGACATCAGAGGGTCTCTGCTGTCAGTAGTTTGAGTTTCAGAAGACAGCAGCTTCCAACAGTCTTTTCCTGATCTTGACTTTATTAAACAGACCTTGAGCAGAATACTGATGTAAATAAAATTTCTGTCCAAATACTGACTAAAAGCAACATCTTAGAATGGTCCAGATAAAAAGAATTGTTCCTGACTTCCCAAACATCAGAATAATAATCCAATGCATCAAAAATAAATAAAACTGCATGTACACCTGCAGAAGTTGTTTCTCCTGGTGTAAGGGGAATGATTCTCCAACAATATATGTGAACATTCCTTTAGTGATGCTCTGGAGAAGACTGTGCAGTTTCAGTGGTTTGACTAATACCTCTGAATCTTTATGATGATCCAAACACCTAAAACACATAGTTTTTGTCAATATCTCAGTCTTCCTGTCATTATCAGATGTAGACCTGTGTTGTTTGGAGGGGATAAAAAGTAAAAGCTTGTGCACACAGAGAGCAAAACCTGTTGCCCATCTTTTGCTGTCCAGCCCTCCACACTTGTCATGTGATGGAAAGCGATAAGTAACCTCAACTGTTCACTTGTTCGGCCTAATTCTGCCATCAACTCAACACTATAGTTCTACCGACTGGAACTTCCTTTATCTCATAAGGAGGAAGAGTAAATCACAGCTAAATGAACCACATTATCATGATTGAATGTGTCTATAAACTATGTGTGCTTGATACAACAGACAAAAACTGTTAACCTTTCAGAGCATTTGGTATTTAGGACTAGTTTCCTTGATCTCCATATACTATGCAAATGATGGTGGTGTAATAAGCTGCAGAAAGCCCTCTTGTGGATAAACATGCAAGCCTTACCTTCATAATTACCTTACAGGCATCAGCCCGCCTACTCACTCAAATGGCTAGGAGAGGCTTTCAGGTGCTGTGTTTTGACGGTTGCTAAATGAATGCTTTGCTGCACTGTGCCGACATAAGGGCTAAACAGAGACATAAAAGTCTGTTAAACATGCTAACAGCTGTAAGGGCAGTGTGTGGCAAGGGTTTGAGGGGCGCAGCGGAAAAGGTCACCCTGTGGTTAACAGTGTGATGAGGAGAGATGGAGTGGAGGGGGCTGAAGATTTGAGGAGAATGTAAAATACGAGTAACCTCAAGGCAACGGATGGATGGATGGAGAAAGACACAGAGACAAGAAACAGTCAGTAGAAAAGAGGACAACTCAGATGGACTTTTAATTTAGACTCAAATAAAGCAGCTTAACCAAATCCTAAATGCGTCAACATGCTTGCACTACTTTTTCTAGTCCCATCTAATCTACGTTTGGTTAAGGAACATCCACGTTACAAATGTCAGTAATCCGCAAAGACAAGATTAATTTCACATCTGTCAAAGAGGAGGACGCTTTACAGAAAAGGACATTGTTTTACAGTCAGTTCACAAAAGATTCAAAGGGAATTCTGCATTCAGAAAGATCAACCTTATAGGTTTAACAGTGGAGTCTTTTGTATGTATGTTTAGCATACAAAGAAACACTGGATTTCAGTGTTGTAAGACCATTTAAAATGTAGGATGCCTTTTTGTTGTGCAGTGCTGTGTAATGGCTGCATTGCTCATCTTCTCACAAATGTTTCTCCCCTTGATCTATGTCACAGTAACATCTCTCTTTTCCTCTCCATCAAAACTGAACTCAGGTTAAAAATGGTTTTAAGACTGGTACTTCATAGGAGTATATTTGTAAGAGGAACAGTACATCACTATCTAGAGTGTATTGTGTAATAACAGCAACCCACATATGATATTTCTGAAGTATTCTAAAGTTAAGAAGTCTGTGGTGTCTCTCTGAACCTCTTCTGTGAATAACCTGAATGTTAATCACAAAATTCAACAGGATTTTTTTAAAGAAAGGTTCCTTTCTAAAATAGAATAGAATACATTCTGTGCATTACAAAGGGAACAATTCCGTAAAAAACACATGCTGTGCTAGAAAAGCACTTGCACTCCATCACCCAAGCTGCAAGCAAACTTTCATTTTAACCTGAATATAACTTAAAATGACAGCAGACATCATAACAAAAATAGCTAAAAAATAAAAGCGCCCATATCATACCTCATCAAGAATCAGCCGCATGAGCTTTATCATCCTAAAAATATGAAAGTTTAATGTTGCAGCATTACTTTTGACTGCAGTATAATAGCTGCAATGTTTGCTGAAGATATTTGAAATGAGTTTCAAAATGCATAAAAATTTGTTGACTGACAGTATTATCATTGTTTATCAATATATATGTTAAAGTGCATAGTAAGTGGTGGGGGAGCTTAACCTTACAGTTAAGAATGTCTGTTTTCAGGCAGAAATATCTTGCTAAGCTCCAGTCTACAATGAATCTACAATGCTACTGATGCTGATAGCTTCAGTAGCAGTTTTATCAGATGTAGATTGCATTTCTGCATTAAATGAAAAAAAAACAAACAACAACACTGAGAGCAGTTCTTAATACAAAAGATATTTTACCCCACTCCAACATGTTTTGGTGAGTTTGTTCAACCAAGTGGCTCAGATTTTGTATTTAACAGCACAACAGTAGCACCTGCGTCCTACATTACCTGATTGGCCTGTAATGAATGTGACTAGTGAAACGCATTTGTATTTTTTTTGTTGTGTTAGGACACAGAGAGCTGGCCTACTGGTCAAAGGAATGATGCACAACAATGTTGCTTAAGAACTGATTGAGAGGCTGAATATTTGACTTTGTTAGCCAGCCTTAGACACATTTAGCTGCAGCCTGATGTGGAAATTTCAGTAAAAGCTCTGATGATATTTTTGTGGATGACAAATTAAGACCATCCTGCACATTGTAACAGTTTAGCTCCTTGGCAGAGTGGATAATATTTACCTGACATCCTCTGTAACCACAGTTGTACACCCGCTGTATATGGTGTACCGTAATTTTAGCTTTTTAAAAAGTCCGCTAAACTGCAGTGCACCCCACTACAAGCACATATGCCAAGATAATCCAGGCAAACTTTAACTTTAACTTTAGGTTTAAAATTAAAGGAGACATATCATGCTGATGCATGATTTAATACTTACATATAATATAATACATTTGAAAACAAGACCTTACACCCCCTTCATTTTCAAAAAATGAGATATTGTATTTTTTCTGATATCCTAGAACGAGATTTGATGCCATTGCGAGATGTCCGCGAGATTTCAAATGACGTGACATCACGAGGTTCCTTTCTTTTTATTGGAGCAATCTGATAAAACACTTCCTCCTCTGTGATGTCCGTTAGCCACAAAACCATCACCGAGGAACACATCCGTCCAGCAGGGGTATATAGGTCCCTAGCTCACACTCACTCATTACCAGCTCTGTCCTGTAGGGGGACTCAATACGCGGTCACTGCTTTGAGTCTGCCGGAAAATACAGTAGAAGAAGAAGGACAGGCTGGCTCTACCCCCGATAGAACTGATCAATCTGAGCACAAAGGGCTGTGATGTTGCGAGGTAACTGTAGGTCATCCTGAGGTCCGAGCGTTTCAACAAGACCTGGATAATGGCCGAAAATGAGGATTTTGAGAATGCTATTGTGGGGCAATGAAGGAACTAAATGACTTGTACTGAGGGCAGAAATGCTTTACAGGCATCCTAGTCTGGCATAGTGAAAAGGAGAAATAAGCATGATATGTCCCCTTTAAATAAGCATGCAAAAATCTTACTGTCAAACTAGGCTTCCCTTGAAAAAACTGTCACAATATTTGGCTCAATAAGGCAACACCTGAATGCACATGCTGCACATGGGCAAATGTCGAACCTGTATTGTTTTGACCTCTTCCTATATGGAGGTCACACTTTGATATTGATTTGTTTGGAGGAAGATCAAAAGCCCGGCCAGCCTGTTATGTTCATGGGCATTGATGGAGATTATATAGTAACATGAAGTGGCCGTAGAAACATCACTTTTTTATTGAAGGGCATGTGACAAATGATTCAGTAAAGAAGATGACTGGTCACTTTCTGACATCAGTTTCTTTGGTCTTCAACTTCACATTACATTTAGTCGATAAGATGAGGCTTTAGTCACATTGATCTGACAGAAAATGCGACTCAGACAGTGCCTACAGTATTGATAGAGTTGAGTCGTGTGGAGGTGGTAAAGGGAAAAGAAGTCTAACAATGAAACAAAGGAGAGACAAGGATAAAACCTTTTGTGTTTTGCTGTCAGAGATGTCATTTTTTCTATCTTTCTTTCACAGGTGCTTCAAGTTGTCACTGTATACAGGAGCTGGGATTTTTATTGCTGCTCACCTGCCACCTCACCCTCCCACTTTAAGGAAAATTCAAGGAAAGCTGACTATCTTTTTCCTCAACAGTTCCTTTGATTTGTACATTTTTTCGGTGTGGGACATCAAAAATGCATTTCAAACAGTGCTTTTGTACAAGGCGCTTCACATTTTTAAGATGGATTACCTGATTCCTGCGCAGTTGGTTTGTTTGCAGATATTATACATATCTGTCAGTGATCCTGTATGCATCCTGGGGTTTTATTTTCTTGATGCATTGCCAAGGTAATGGCTCATTTGCTCGTAGCATCATCATTCAAATTATGTTGTGACAAGGCCGACTTAATGTGATCATTACTCTAATAGCTTTTATGAGAATGCCCTGATGTCCTTTTCTCCTGTTGTGAACTTACAAAGACTGAGTGTGTGTTTCAGTCTTTTTTATGCTACGGAGCACAGTGCCGAGCATTAGCTAAGTATTTGAACAGATGCTTCCTGCGCTGGACAGTATGACCCCTGCTCCTCCGACGCAGAACTGCTCCAACTGCAGCCAAGCTCTGGTGCCAGAGCTCAACGTGATCAAAGCAGTGGTTTTAGGCCCTGTGCTTGGTGTGCTTATTGTTTTTGGAGTTGTAGGAAATATCCTGGTTATCCTCTCTGTGGTTTGTCATCGACATTTGCGGACAGTTACACATTATTTCATAGTCAATTTGGCAGTGGCAGATTTGCTGATAAGTTCCACTGTACTGCCTTTCTCTGCCATTTTGGAGATTGTGGACCGTTGGATGTTTGGACGGGCATTTTGCAATGTTTGGGCAGCTGTGGACGTATGCTGCTGCACTGCCTCCATCATGAGCCTCTGTGTGATCTCTGTTGACCGCTACATCGGAGTCAGTTACCCTCTGCGATACCCAACAATAATGACAAAACGCAGGGCGCTGCTGGCAGTGATGCTGCTCTGGGTTTTGTCCATCATCATATCCATCGGACCATTGTTTGGCTGGAAAGAGCCGGCACCTGAGGACGAGTCAATTTGCAAGATCACAGAGGAGCCAGGCTACGCTATCTTCTCTGCCGTAGGCTCCTTCTATCTTCCTTTGGCCATCATACTGGTTATGTACTGTCGGGTATATGTGGTCGCTCACAGAGAGAGCCAGGGTCTGAGAGAGGGCCAAAAGACTGAGAAGGCTGATTCAGAGCGTGTAATACTAAGAATACACAGAGGAAACACAACTGTGCCAGAAGATGAGGCCCTACGCTGTCGCACACATTTTGCCCTGAGACTGCTGAAGTTCTCAAGAGAGAAGAAAGCCGCCAAAACCTTGGGCATCGTGGTTGGCTGCTTCATATTGTGCTGGCTGCCATTTTTCCTGGTGCTACCCATCGGTGAGTATTGTCATATTCATCTAATGTGTATCTATGTGTGTTGTGAGTCAACAGATGATTAAAAAAAATAACAACTGTAAGACAAAAAAAAAAGTGGATATGGTATAATCATGTCACAATTCAATGTCAATTACAAGGGTGGAAATCAGAAGAAAGCTCATTAAGCATGCTGCAATATGTCACAATATGATCCAGGATAATACTAAGTAGCATCAGGCCTCTTTTCCTTTGAGCCCCACCCCAGTTGCATCTAAGAAAAGTAAAGCCCCTGTCAAAACAGTAACATTGCTGTCAGAACTTTAAATCATGTCATAAACTTTGAACACAGTTGTGTTCTTTGAAAGAGCTTTGATGAAAGCATATTGCCCTTATGAGAGCCCAAGTAGGTAGGTTACGTTACTATACTAGTACTATGCATGTGTTTTTATATACTCCTTTCATACTGGCCAAAAAAACAGTTTAAACCCGGTAACAATCAGCTCCTGTCTGCAGTTTGAAAGGGCTTAATTGCCATTTCAACCCAGGTTGACTGACCCTGCAAGTGACACGAGTTTGTATCGGCTCGCCTCCAGGCGTCATCAGTGGGAACATCACACCCGGGTCAACCCACTAATTTACCTCCTGACATCGTCATAACGTGCCCACAGCATAACATCACGGCCCTCCTTTCCATCTGAAACTTTTCTGACTATTTGTCATCTCAGCAACAAATTCTGTTCGCCTTTGTATCATCAGCACTCGAATGTTGTTGAGTCTGAGCCAAGTTTGTAAATTTTTAAAGAGGGACAAAATTACAAAGTACAGAAAACAGCTGACCAACATGTCCACAGCTTCTTTGCTCCTTTCCATTGTTTACATGGTCGTGTTTCGGCATGCTGATGTATTTGGCAAGCTGATGTCATCAATGTGATGATATCAACTTGACACTCCAGAGGAAAGTAAACAGCCGCGCAGTTCATCTGCTGCTGATTAAATCAGAGTCTGATGGCAGTGGGAGGGAGTCACTTGCTGATTATTAGCGGGTTAACCCGCGTTGACCCGCTAATTTTAGTGTAAAAGCGGTATTAAACTCCATTCACTTGTGCAAATAAAAAAACTCTGAATTCTCCTGACTCTACCCAGGTCTGAGGCCTGGGCCTCCTGAATTTTCGGTTGTCCACCCAATGTGCCAATCCAAAATTCTGCTCTGTGTTTGGCTACCTCCCTTGTTAGAGGTAGGATATAAGTTAATATCAAAGTATGTTGTGTAAGCACAAAATCAGATGTTTTTCTGATTTGTTTTTTTAGGATATATCTTATTTGAACTTCAAATTTTACCTGTGGACTAAAATCTTTAATACACAGGAAATTTATACAGTGAATATGGAACGTAGAAATGTAACACCCATATATAATATAAATACAAAAAAAGCTCTTCTCTCACCCACCTCCCTCTACCCAGTGGGGTGGGTGGCTGTTCATCTTCTTCAGCTCGGGTCCTCTACCTGAGGTCTGGGAGCTTGAGGGTCCTGCAAAGTATCTTTGCTGTTCCTATGACTGCAGTCTTCTGGAGTGAGATGTCTGATGTTTCTCCAGGGATCTGTTGGAGCCACTTCTCCACTGTGGGAGTCACTGCCCTGAGTGTCCTGATGAGCACAGGCACTACTGTTGCCTTCACCTATCAGGCTTTCTCTAGCTCCTCTTTGAGCCCTTGGTAATTCTCTAGTTTCTCATCTTCCTCTTTCCTGATGTTGCCTGATGTTGCTGGAGCTCCTTTGAATTCTTAATTTTTTCCCTCCAAGCACCTTGAAAGTTGGTGAAGTTTTGCTCAAACATGTGACTTTTGTTAAGCATGCTTGTTTCATAAATCAGGACTATAATTTTTTTGCAGTACAAATACTTTGTGTCCACCTTGTATCTAATTACTTGATTTTTTTTTTTTTTTTTTGGTAAACGATAAATGGTCCACACTCATACACTTTGCTGGTCTTTCTGTCTTTAGTCCAGTCCATGTCACATTCACTACAGTCATTCACTTCTGGTTGTGGAAACTAACCAACCCACTGAGATCTAATCTTCCTCATTTACTGCCACAGACCCACCCACTGATGTTTCCTAATGACCTCAGGTCTAATTTAATGCCAGCATCTTTCCCAAGGTCACTCTGGCAGGTCAACTACAGCTCTCTGTGGGTTCAAACCATAGATTTTCTGATTACTGAACAACCACTTCCTCTTCTTTGCCCACAACAGCTAGAAAATGCTCTTATTGTTGTGGATGGGAGTAAGACACAAAGGTTGATACCACACATGCCTGCATCATAAGAATGAAGCAAGAACCACCTTTATTGAGTTAGTTAGCTTAGCAGGAAGAACTGAAGTTGGAAGTAGAGGCTGGTATTTTTGGAGTGTCCAGGGGAATGGATTTAACTGCAGGTCATTTAAATGGCCATGCTGTGGGACGAAAAGTTATGGTACCAGGCATAAGTAGGAATACTCATGTGCCAATCTAATAAAGAGTCACAAAAATAAATGGCACTGCCTCAAGATATGCATAAGTGTGACAATCAATCAATCAATCAATCTTTATTTGTATAGTGCAAATTCATAACAACTGTTATCTCAAGACATTTTACAATAGAGCGTAAAGCTCTTCATTTCGTGGATACACATACATGCATAGATACATATACATATACAGATACACACACACACACACACACACACACATATATATATATATATATATATATATATATATATATATATATATATATATATATATATATATATATATATTTATTTATTTATTTATTTATTTATTTATTTATTTATTTATTATTTATTTCATTGTTCAGAAATCGTATACCTCATGGACGCATAAAATAACCAGGGTACATTTCTAGTTTTAACTCGTGCACAGTAGAAAACAAAGGAAGTTGCCTAAAATGTCATCATTGCATGAGACCAATTTTTTTTCCTCCAAAGAACTTAACTAATACCCAAAAATGTGGCTGCAACATTTAATTTCCTGCACTCATTTTTATAAATCAGACCACTTTAGAAAGCTATTCCATTTGGCTGCATTAATTTATCTTACAGATCCATTCATTGATGGCCAGGTTTTTGAGTGCTGGGGAACTTAATAGTTCAATGACATAAATTGAATTACTCCTTTGAGGGGGCACACAGAGGTTACAATCATCCAGATGAAAACTGCGGTCTCTTGAGCAGCGTAGTAAATGCTTTGACTCGGCCAGCCAGGTAGAGGAACTAAAAATAGCCTCCATAAATCTTTCACATCTCTGACAGCCTCCAGATCCCCGTTGTCTGTAAACAAAAGCCAACGCATCCAGACCCCTTATATTTCAAAATCAGATCACTGAATGAAGTGTAGAGCCATCTCTCTGCTCTTTTCTCTCCTCCATGTGTGTGTTCGCTTCATCATAATACCTGTGTAATGGTAGGTAAGCCATCACACTGGTGTCAGACCTCATATGAGGATTCTTTTCAGCAGCTTTATGAAGTGACAGCTTAAGGGTACTCAGTCCACTTGACAGCTGTGCACTATTGTATGTGCTAATGCCAGTATGGAGAGATTGTGAGATGGAGATCTAAGTAGATAATATGAGCTATGGCAAAGCCCACATATTCCCCTCAGGGCTTTAATTCCATGGTCTCATGCTTGTAAATATAGCTGCTACTGTTTGGCTGAAGGCCTTCCTGATGGGAAATGAGCAAAAGCCTCCATTTAACAATGTTTCCTCCTGGGTAACAGGCCTCCTGCTGCTGCAATACAAGTCAGTCACTTTAATTTATGAATCATGAAGTTGAATCTTGTCTCTAATACATAAATCTTGATAATGAATATTTGCTTAAATCAAGAGACCGTAGTTAATCTATAAGGGAAATATTATGTAAATAAGAAAATGCATTTCCAGATAAGTTGCTGCAGGTGGCATGGGCCCCTAGTGCCACCCCAAAGTCATTCATTCATTTACTTTCCATACCCCTTTATCCCTTTTGGGGTCCCAACTGTCATTGGGCAAGAGGCGGGGTACACCCTGAATGGATCACAGGGTCACATAGAGAGACAAACAACCATTCACACTCACACTCATACCTAAGGGCAATTTAGACTCAACAATTAACCTAGTGAGCATGTTTTTGGTCTGTGGGGGGAAGCTGGAGTACCCGGAAGGAACCCAAGCATGCACAGGAAGAACATGCAAACTTCACACAGAAGGGCCCTGTCCAACCCGGGAATCGAATCGGGAACCATCTTGCTGTGAGGCCCGTGCACTACTTGCCGTGCCACCGTGCCGCCCTCCACCCCAAACTGCATTTTTTCACTCTGCTAGCCACATCCATGAACTTGAAATATATTGGCTTTTTTTCTGGGGTGGACAAAAGAATGATTAACCAGACCTGATACCAGAAAAATAAGATAAACGAAAGCAGTAGCTGCATTCAAGGTAACTAGACTTAATAGTAGGATTATATTGATATATGTTATACCGCTGGAAGCACTTTACTGTATCTAGAACTGACAGCAACATAACGACATGACCAAAACAAATGGCTATTAATGATAAAAAAAATCATTAATAGCAGCATATTGAGTTATCCAAAGTCAACAGCAGCTGTTAGAGATTATGTTGAGAAGAACAAAATTCTATAGACACATACTGAATGGGTAGGACATAATGTTTGGTTGAAAAGGCGTAAAGTTTGAAAATGTGTCCAGGTAACTAAAGCAGAAAAAATATACAAGTTAATTTGCAAGCCGTCAAGGTTTTCTCACTATGAAATTGTAGATACAATAATACAGTGATAAAGAAGAAACTTTAAAGGACACAAAACGGGGCTACAAAACTGTACTCCCAGGAACTCCCAACAAATCAGAGCAGGTTATGTGCTATTAAGACTTTACATACTTCATGGTGGAGGGTGCAGTTTGAAGGAACCCATAGTTGGGTTTAAATTCAACCAAGATACTGATGCAGCCTGCTTTCAAAAAACTTTATTAGTGCATTCAGAAAATGTTTAAATCAGACCACTTAGGCACAAGTCTGGGCACCCCCCTGAAAACATGACTGTTATGTCAATCACTTTGAAAAGGTGAGTTATTTCAGCTCTGTAACCATTATGACTGTCCTCTGTTCTCCTTGGCATTTAGAAGTTATTCACAGCTTATTATAAAAATAGCATTGGGGGGTTATGTCAGTCGTGAACTCCTCCAGTCTAACCGCAGCTGTTTCTTTTTATAAGTTTAAAGTATTTGCATGTCATAACCTGCTCAGAAATTAGCAATGTTGCACCTGTGACCACATTTTAGTCAGAATATCCAAATATGGTATGTAAAAAACATCACTATGCAGATGTTTGAGCACTTTTTCTTTCTGTCTTTGAGACACAAAATCAGACAATATGTTATATATTGGTTAATTCATTCATTCATGCATTCATGTAAAGGTAATGACCAAAGATTCCTCCGTATTGTGTTTTAATTTGTTCTTCTGTCCCCAAGTAGCCAAGGGTGTCCCAACACTTCTTTAATTTTTGCCTTTTTGCTTTATTTCTGGAGGGTTTAATTGTCCATGACAGTGGTGCCAAATTTTACAATTAGTTACAATATTTTGGTGCAGTATTTGCATATTTTTGATTAATTTATTCCTCCCGCTACACACTTAGAAATTAACATAGCCTGTAATGTGGTATCCAAATTTGCCATACCATCAGCATAATCATAAAATTAAAAAAAATATATTTTAGTTACACAACCAGGGGCAAAATAATCCCTATCTTTTCTTCTTTTTATTCAAATCTATATCGGGACTCATCTTTCCTGGGCCCACATATGCCTTGGGCGACAGCTGGACCAGTAAAGCATTTCTTCCTCCCTCTTCCCTCTGAATAGTGCTGATAGCTGCAGCAGATACATAGATTTACTGCAGTCATATAACGGGCCAGTCATCCCATTATTTTATTGTTCCTCTGGCTGCTACTGGATACGTGAGGAGTCACCTATATTTCAGTGATAAACAGGCCTGCATGCGAATGGCCTGTTATGCCATTTTTTTTAGCTTCTTCATTGAAGATCCCACACACGCTCTCTGCCGTGAACGCTTCCTCTAATCACAAGCAGCCTAATTTATGACAGCAATCTTAATAAATCTTTAACCCTGGTGGAAGTACGGGGGAGGGGGTATTTTTAGCAGAAACAGGATGAAACAATTACACCTAACTGTCTTAAGTGAATGTAAATGAGAGTAACAGTTTGCTTCACTGTGTAGTTTCTCATTGGTAGACCAGATCCAGAAGAAAATCCAGCTCTGACAATGTAATGTGATTGACTTATGACATATAAGCTGCATCATTTATCATCATTTAAAATTAATAAAGACTATTACTGACAAAAATGTCCACTTCCTAAGACATTCATAGATTTATTATATGTATTTTTTAGATTGAATGTTAGTAACAAATTCAGTCCAAATCCGAACAACCAAATATGCATTTTTTGTGGATTTTTACTCAGGGAATGACACATTTCTGTGACAGGAAAAACACATCAAAAGTTATTTTTCTGTGAGAAAAGATGGAGACAAGAAGGATCCTTTTCAATCAGTCTTGCAGCATCAACAACAAAATCCAAGAAAAAGATACCTTTTCTGTCTTTTTTCATTTCTTGTGCAGTGTGAGTTTTAAGATTTAAGACGCAAAAGAGCCAAAATAAGAGCCAAAATACATTTGCTGCAGTTTGGTTATTTCTCACAAGTACCACCCCTTGGGATGGACACCTGGGTGTGGTTTTATGGTGTTTGGAAGGTTATATTTGAAACACAGGAGTAGGTGTAATGAGGTTTTGACTGGGCTCTGATAATTTTTTAATTGTTTCACGCTTGTTTTCTCCCATCATGCCAAAAAACTGCTTCTGCACAGTTTTTTGGGCACCAAATTGTCACTGTTGACACCTCCCCCTGGTGCACCGCTACACCTATTGTTACCACTGTGCGGGGTGTGTCAGGCTTCACCACCCTGTGCCTCCAGGAAATTAGGGCCCCATATGTCAAAAGTCAAGTTAATGGAGTTTACTGGTCAAGTTTTCCTTTCAAGCATGTTATGTTAAGAATAAGAACGAGATTTTTCATCCAACTTTGTACAAATGTCCACCATGACACGGGGTAAACTGGTGAAATATTGGAGGTAATAGGTAAACGGTCAAGGTCACAGAGCTTCATTTATATCCATTACTCATGAACATAGTGTTGTATACCTAGTATCACTAGAACCCCTCACCCACTAGAGCATAAATATTACTTTTTAAAACATCAGTGTGAAGGAGTCCTTTCTGAAGAAGTCTTCATTATGTCAGCAAAATGGTTTTGCTGCTATGGCCTGAGATGTTTTACAAGCAACAAGGCAGCGATCTTGCACTGAAGTGAGAGAACAAGCTTTACCACAATTAAGCTCCTCGCTGACTTTCCCAACAGGCTGAGACAACACTCTCCTCTGCCTGCTTCTTAAAAACTGCACTGAAGCTGAGAGAATCAATCAAGATCTTACAATGAGCAGTAAACTATTGCTCTTATGAGGGGCTGCAGCATCAGAGTTTAGGGAGTACAGAGACTTTTTCATGCAATTGTTATTCATTTTTTAAAATTCTGGATGATGTTCAAAACTGCATCTGTCGACCAAAGTGCTGCAACACACAAAAAAATCAATACATGCGATTAAAAAAAAATCTCAAGTGTCTCATCATGAATAAAAGAAAACATGGTCGAGTGCAACTGATACATGCAGTCTAAAACAGGGGCTGAAGTTTTGTTTTGAATGTCTAGATGTAACCTAAAAAATCCCCATCAGGTCATATCACAGTCAAAATAATAGCAGACCTCAGCACATTAAGATGTTACTCTTTTTAAATTTAAGACCATATATGAAGGTGCCATATTTTACTACTTTTCAGCAAGTTCACCTTAGCCCATATGTCCCCAAATGTGTCTTTAAAAATTCTTAGAACTCCACTAAAGACCTAATTTCAAGACCTCCACATGGCTTTGGCTCACTATTACTGTGCTTTAATGTTTAGGGGCTGCACAGACAAGACAAGAACAATGGTCGACAAGCACTTCCACAGTGGTTTGTGCATGCGCCCTGCAGTTCAGTTTTGTATGTATGTCTTTGGAAAATTACCTTAAGTCCTGATCTTCGTCTTTAAATAGATAGTGTAACATATCCTGTTTAAAAAAATGAGGAACAACATGCACAGAGGACCATTTAGAAATGCTGGAGAGTTTATCTGATGACTGTAAGCAGAGGCAGGCTAACATTTCCCACTGACTCCCGTTGTTTGAGCTAAACTGATTCGGTGTTGGCAAGCTTTGCCCATCCCTTTCTTGTTACTGCACACACAGTCAAAAGGATGGTGTCTATCTGCTTGTCATGGACTCAGAGCTGAGGCAAGACAAGAAAAGAAAAAAAGTTGGTGTATCCCTTTGAGTAAAAAGATTAACGATATTGACTCTGTGAGGGGAATTATAGCTATTCTCATTTTGAATTGTTTTATGATTCTCATCCCCTTCATGGGCTCTCAATTTCTTTGTGTTTTATTTTTTTGGATACGTCCTCCAGATCTAAACTTTTCCATAATCCTTGCCACATTCACTGCTCACAGGTTTGACAAAAGGTAGAAGTTAAGAATTTAAAAATATGTATATGACCATGCATATGAATTACAATGCCCCCATTTACATGTTGCCATGCTCCACTTGGGGGTCGCGCCTTACTATTTGAGCAATACTTTGGTGTTCCGCCAAGATGGTTGTAATATACATGCCTCGGATATGAGAAACAGTTTGTCAGGTTATTATTGTGTGTCAGGTTATTTACCTACACCACTGAAGATATAACATTTCTATCACCCATACTACAAAAATTCCTTCCCATATATATTTAGTTGGAATATATCAAATGCAAAATTTCATTTTATGCTGATGACACAGTCATGTACACTTCTGCTTCATCACCAGTCCAAGCACTTGCACAACTACGACTTACTTTTAACACCATGCAACAAAATATTTTAGGATTTAAAACTGGTTCTAGATTCTAGGTTCCAACTTTGAAACCTGCCTTCAGTGATCCCTGCTCAGGGTTCTCAGATATAATTTGTTTCTTCCTACAAGTATCTTGGTGTTTTAATTGACGATTCCCTTTCTTTCTCTGCCCATATTCAGTCGCTTGTGATGGATAGTCTTCTTTGTCTGCACACAGACTCAATCACTGGCGTAATGTTTTCTTGGCCTGCTCCCATCCTACCTACTGACCTTTATCAGTCAGAGGAGCACAGCATCTTATAATCTTTGGTCCCAGGATCTTATTATTGTCTGTTCCAAAAGAAAGAACCGAGCTGGGAAAAAAGGTTTTCAGGTTTGCAGCTCCACATGCTTGGAATGACCTGAAACTGAAAGATCTGGTCTCACTGGACACTTTTAAGACATTGTTGAGTGACTTGGAGTCAGACACATCTGGCTGCAGATGTTCTGACTGATGCACTTTATCTTCACATGTGGAGCATCCAAGCAAAACTGTCTGTCTGAAATTGTGACTTTTCTTTCTTAATGTAATGAATTCTTGTTTTATGTGTTTGATGACTGCTTGTGTTTGTGTAAAACTGTTGAATGTGCTGCTGTCTTGGCCAGGGCACTCTTGCAAAAGAGATTTTTAATCTCAATGAGGTTTTCCTGGTAAAAAAAAAAAAAAAAGGTTCAAATAAAAAATTAATTTAAATTAAATATAACCTCACTGAGGCATAAAACTACTCACAGAAGTTCTAGCTGAGTCAGGATTATTAATTGTATGCACCCTGTTTTTAGATTTACATTATTCCTAAGCTAAAACCCACATTTCAGTTTTTACATGTTTGCATTATGATCAGCTGACTGTACATTTTCAAATCCACAATTCTAAACACTCTCAACCGTTAAAATCTTAATCCAAAACTACAAAGATTTGAAATAACCATTTGTTTCTTTTCTCTGAGAGCTGCTAGCATAACCGTTGACAAGTGCTGTGATATACAATGAACTTTTTCTAGATAACTTTATGATATTTTGTTGTTTCCACTGATTCATGGACTGTTTCTTTGAAACAACAGGTTCTATGTTTCCGGCATACAGACCTTCAGAGACGGTCTTCAAGATCACCTTCTGGCTCGGCTACTTCAACAGCTGCATCAACCCCATCATCTACCCCTGCTCCAACCAGGAGTTCAAGAAAGCTTTCCAGAGTTTATTGGGAGTTCACTGTCTGAGAATAACTCCCCAGTCACACCATCATCATCTGAGTGCGGCTCAGGGTCAAACACAGGGTCACAGCCAGTCCCTCTCTCTGGGCCTGGACAGTAGGGGGGCTCCCTGTCACCTCAGCCCCTCTTCCTCCATTGCCCTGTCTCGATCCCCATCCTCAAGGAACAGCAGGGAGTGGAAAGTCTTCTCCGGAGGCTGCACAGGAGGGTCAGGACCCTCAGAGACAAGTGGGTATAAAGTCGCCAAACTCTGCACTAAAAGCTTTACTCGGACATGCTGCTGCATCCTTGGTGACGAGACCCCCCCACAGGAGCCAGACTGCAGCCAGCCCACTCCAGTTCCCACCATTAAAATCCACCAACTGTCTCTGTCTGAAAAAGGAGAGCCCTTATAGCTACTGCGATCCTGCACCCTTTTGTAAAAATAACAACCACTTTTTCCTTTATCATTTGCACCTTAAAAACCAGGGAAGGGGAGTAACTTATTACATTTACTCAAGTTACTGTAATAACTTTCTGTGTGCTTTTACCTTTTTTAAACCAGCACTTTTAATCATACTTGATTTATCATGTGATAAATATTGCACTTGGTTACATTTTTCAATGGCATCTTGGTACTGAGTGTAAATCATAAGTGGAAAAGTGAATCTGGTCACAGTTTTTGATCAAACAGTGTTGTCACAAAAGACCGGAGTTTTTACCTTAACATTCCCAGGCCAGTTTTTGCTACTTCAGACCGCCTGGATTTTTATTGTAATAATGCAAGTAAAACCTCAACTCTTTGAAGCTGAATCAAGTTAACACCACTTTTCCAGGACAATCTTGGCTATTGAATATTTAGAATGTAATGATATCAGACTGCCGTAAAAGTTGTATAAACATAGAGACAAAACAAAATCATCGCAATGGAATTAAATTCTCACAGAATTTCAAACAAATCACACATAGCTCAACATTGAACAAGCCTTTTTATATCTGAATGTGGTTCAGTCATGCCTTGGCTATCATAGAGGAACCAACTATAAGTATGCAAAGAAACTTACAGCAAAAGCTACTGTATTACCTTGTTTATACTCCTTCTTCCAGATGTTTTTGCTCTGGTCATGGTTGGATTTAGAATAATTATACAAGGGATAGATTGACCTGATATCCTCCATTGACTGACAGCAGAGGTCCTGTGTCGTGCTCTAAATTGATCAGCAGGGCTTCAAGACTGTCATTTTTTCCATCTTCCAGAAGATGGTGCTGTTTTTCCATCACAGTCACTCTGGGGAAAAAATATTGTACAGGTGACAATTATTAACACTTCCTGTTCTAAGGTGACATCAAACACACAATAAGAAACACTATATATTTTTTATTTATTTTTGTAAACAGCAGAACCTCTGAAAATGTATATGAATGTTTTTTTAGTGAGAAAGACTAAAGCAAGTGAAAAATATTGATGCAGTGAAAGGGTAAAATAGTATAAATATAATGCTATGTGTGGTGCACAAAATCATTGTCATGATATGAGTACTATGTAATACCATAAAAGTTGAGTATCGTACTGGAAAATTTCAAAATTTCTGCTCATATTTGCTGCCAATACTTGAAGCCATACATATTGTAATGTATACCATATGTTTTAGCTGTGACACTAGCAAAATTACTAAATATTCTGCAATGCTCTGCATTATAAATCTACTTTAAATATATACATATATATATTTATCTTCACATTGTGATGTATGTAATCCAAAATAATTGGTTTGAAATGGTTATTTGATTTTTTTTTTTTACAGTAAATTGATGATGTTGCATAAAGATATATTTTGATTTATGGTTAAAGTAAATGTTGTTTGACTTGCTTTATTCCCTGTTCATAATAAAACAAAAAACTGTCACAGAAAGATGAACAGGTCAATGCTGGTAGGGGAGGGACTTGGTATTCTATACAAGACACGTGCACACTTTTTGAACTTGGCTTGCTGATTGTGTGTTTTAAATGGATTAAGACAGGATTGAGACAGCCAAAACTCTGCAACAAAAATGAGATTAACGCTTTATTTACCTTTCTTGTTACATTTTTATTTTTTAGAGAAGCTCTTGCAGAACAAATGTCATATTCAAATCAATACAAAAAAAGCCTAAAAGCTTCATCAACCTTCCCCTGACATTGGTTTTGAGAGAAAGACCTAAATATCTTAAATGTTTACATATTTTATACCAGAAAAGCAGATAACATGTTTTAAAATATAAACAGTTTTATATTGCATGATTTTGCCAAATGTTTCCAAAATGGCTCTCAGTGACGTTCCTGTTGTATCAGAGTTTTCCCACTATGCTATTTTCCTGTTGTCAGAATAGTTTTGGTGAACTCTATTGTACACATCTGAGGGACTTTGTGTACTTCCATGTTACACTAAATAAATGTGTCTGAGGTTCTCCTGATTAGAGATTTATTTGGACATGTTCCCTCCGTGGATGTTGTTTCTGTGGGTTGATTCACTAAATATATAGCCCCTGAAAATGTCGCTCATTCCCACAATATGAACCTCCAAACCATGCCAGATGGGTGTCTTAATATACTTCCGTGGAATTTTAGCTGACCTTGTGGTTGCTGACCTCAATCCTGCACGGCCCCCAAGCCTCTTAAAAAATCCACCAGATTTAGAGATGTCAGGCGAAGTCATACACAGACATTCTTCTCTCAGGCTGCACGCTTTCTCCAGTCTTTTTTAGCTGCCATCCACACACACAGAGCACACACAGAGCTTTTATCTCTGCTTTAGTTGGGTCTTCAGAGCGTTTGAGTGCTGTTGACCAGTGAAAAAAAGTGAAAAACCAAGTGTTTCTGAGTGCGAGTTCAAGGCTGCAAAGTGTCTCTGTGTTTGTGTGGATGCTTCAAAGGGCAAGAGGACAAACCTCAGCCAACACTATTGATTTATTTTCCCCTTTCCCACTCCTCCTGTAGTACCAAGATGTTCTCTCTCACTGTGAGTGGAGGGATGAAGCTGGACTCCTTGAGACACTCTCTGTGTGTTAAGTTCAGTCCTGGAAGTGAAGGGGACAGCTCTCCCACAGGGAGGGGGGGACACGGCAACAAAGTGAGAGTGCTGACTGCATCCGTACTGTCATTGACTTGCAAGTCTGTGAACCCGTAAATCACACCATCTCTGCACGACATGCCATTAGCAGAGCAGCCGACAGTCATAACCATAAACTACAGATGGTACAGGAGACCTAAATCCCCCTTCCCTTTCTAATATCCCCCCTATAGAAAGCAGCTGGACTATACCAGTGTTAAATACACTTGTGCCCTGCTTTGTTGAGATGTTTAGCAGAGTGGGGAATTTTCTAAACATCTGTGTCATGGATTAATTCATTTTTCCAGGAGCATTAAGTCCAACTTTAGGTGATTATCAGTATTTAAGGTCTCATGTTCCAGTGTGTTTGACCATTTACATCATGTCTTGGGTGTGTATTAAGCAAGGATTTGTTGTAAGCTGAATAAAAAAAATGAAAAATTTAGTCTCATGAAGGATCAGATGCAGCTCTTTTTCCCTCCCCTTTGAAATTCAAGTCAAGTCAATGCTTATTTGTAAAGCACATTTAAACACAACCTCGGTTGACCAAAGTCCTGTACATGGGTATGATATAATCATTCATACACTTGATAATAATAAAAACAGCCCTTAAAATAAAAACAGTATTGGAATAAAAATGAACACAATAAATGTCTCAGATCTGAGCTGGCAGGAGGCCATAGAGCAGCATTTAAAAACAGTAATGATGTCTGCCTGTGACGAGTAGAAAATACACCCATAGATGGAGGCTGTATTGCCATAATTAACTCCAGGAAAGAAAACATGTACATGTGGCATTTTAGGGGACATTTTCTTTGAAGGGGCTTTGCACATGCCTCTGTGAACTGAGAGATACGTTTCATGTTCTTCTGCCCCCCAAACCCCTTATAACAACATTAAAGCAAAAAAAATGTATTTTTGATTGGTGAATTGATGTTCTTGACCTGGGGTCCAGAGGGTCTCAGGGGTTTGTTTTACATATATTAACAAAAACAATAGTTTACACACTTAGCAAAACAGTATCTTTGCAGAAAAATGTGTCAGCCCATTTTATCTTGATTTTATCAATAAACTTTATTTTTTAGCAGGTAGTGTATGTTCAAATCAATAGAATTGTCTCTAATATGATAAGCACAGTACGGTTACACTTCCTGTGTGAGCTTTTCAGAGCAAAAGCCTGCTTTGACTTTTTCCCTTTCTCATAGAGCGAGAGATTGTTGTCATTACTGACCTTTCTGCTCCTGATCCACTGTTCAACACAATGACTTTATAACCTTCAGTAAGGTATAACTGATGAAAACAGACAGGGTTGTGACAATAGGGGTGCTAAGCTACCACATTGTACACCTGCATCTGGTCTGACAGCCATGGCATCATAAACCAGAGCCTGCACTTTTTAAACCACCCAAGTGTCCCATTTTACCCCCTTATACCATTCCCTTGACGATAATATCTGTAGCTTGAACCAAAAATAGATCCTGTAAGTGTCAGATGTGGCCTGGAACAAAGCAGGATTAGTGCCCTTAAGTGTATCAACAGAGGTTCGGTCCTTATCAAGCACATGAGTTTTAAGATTATTAAATAACAATTATTTTGCTTTTCTTCAAGTTTACTCAAAAAGAAGATGATTACAGTGCAGAGGCTATAATCCATGACCCCACAGATGAACAAATGTTTTCGCAAATTCTTACACTGTTAAGGTTCTGCTCATGACAATACTGGGGTGGAGAAATATCAATTCTAGGAAAGGATTGTGTTCTTATAATAGCCAAGTCTGTGCTCCAGTGTGGCAGACACAGGCGAGTACATCTGGTGACTCATGTTTGCACATTTTTCCCATGTGGCTCAGCTTTGTTAAATCTTCCTGCTGCCTATTTACATCTCTCTGAGAGTTCTCATCATCATCTGAGGCAGAAGATGTTGACATGACAGGATTCCCCCTCTCCTGTTTAATCAGAGCCCTCATGATGCTCCGTCCTAATTGGGCGACTGTCAGACAGCCAGGGGAAATGGGGAGGGGGGGTTTCGCTAATCACAAAGCTGTTGTTGATGTGTGCAACCACTGTGACAGGCTTAGTTCATTTTACTGAGAGCATTCCTGTGGGTGAAAAGTCCAAAGGGCTTGAAGAACAATGTGATGGGACTGTGCCTCCACCTAGTGTCTATGTAAAGAACCTCCACATTTACTTCACCTACTGCTGACAGGTGGTGCACTCTGCTTAAATCATGATTTACAAAATAAAACAAATATGGTCATTTTGAATCACCTGGAAACATATACAAGTTTATATAAGATCCTTCGCTATTTGACAAAGAAAACTTAACAACTCAAACAGAGGCTTATGAAGCCAACAGTGCATTTTTACCGAGCCGTCCAGTTTGGGTCAGGACAGCACAGTTAGGTACAAGTTTTTAAGGTAAACCCTGATCTGGCTTGCATTTCCACAACAGTCATATCCCCATACGGTAGCCAATATTGTGTCTGTCTCAGATAGGTACACGCTTGCCAGCCATGTTATCATGTGCACCTTGGTAGTACCAGGTTGGGTACCTTTATACCTTCAGAACTGTTCTGTAGATGTCCAATCATACGTTGAGTTTCATATAACCCTTTGTGCTTTACTTGGGTCATCTTCATGAGAGTACACAAGACAAAAGTCTGCAGCAGCTTCTCTTCCCTGGCTGTTTATAACACCAGAGGCTGCCTGACATGACTTGTTACCACAGCCATCCGAAGACCGACCAGTATGACATCATGCCATTGTTTTGTCTACAGTTTGAGCCCATTGGATTGGGATACTAGGCCCAGTGCAAAGCAAAAACTGAAGAGAGGAAGCAGATCAAGTTCAGGTGGACGGGGCCCACATGGGAAAGGAAGTCTTGAGCTCGAGCAGACTATGCAGACAGACTGGGAATACAGCTGGATCAGGTAGTCAAAAATGCTTACATGAGCCTAAGTGGGGCAAAATATTGGCTCTTTAACATGTTTTCAGGAAAAGTAATCATACATATTTCATTTAAATGTCTTAATGAGACCAAATTAGGCTCCATGATTCAAGAAATGAGAAAGGTAATTCTTTGTTGAAACATTTTTTCTTTTCATTTTCATTTTCACCAAGTTTTAAGCACCACTATTTGGTTATTTAACCCAAAATCACAGGGATACAACTGCTTCCTGCCTTAAGAATATGTGAAGGTGAACAGCATGGTTGAAGGCGAACTTCTGAAAACTGTTTGAACTGTACAAATTAATTTCTATAGTTCGTAAAGTGTGTAGAAGTGCGAAGCACCTCAGAGTTTGGGTAGAGTGAGTATTAACTCATTTTTTTAAACTTTACCAGTGTGGTTGCACAGTTAGTGTTTTCTTTCTCTTTCAACAAAAAAAATGGTTGAAAATCAGTGTCATTACTTTTTAAATACTTTCTATCATTACAGAAAACATATAATACCCTTTTTATCTTTGTAAGGACAAGTGGACTTTGTGAAATATCTTCACTGTGGTAAGGTCAAAATAAGATGTGGATCAGTCACCAGATTAAGTTTCAGATACTTCTCATACACGCTCTCTGAATAGCCCTGCATTCACAGAACGTTTTGCTTTCATGTGGGTCTCTTTAAAGACCTGGTCTGCAGTCCAATAGTCCTTTTTGCTTCTGAAGTTTCCTGAGTGAAATGATCCAGAAGTAGTTCGTGATAATAGCTGTTCGAATAGTTTAAATGCTTCAAAAAAGTGGCTCAGTGCTTCCTTTATTATCTCCTTCAGCATAGGATACACCGGACCAACATCAGTTATGCGGGTTGCTATGTTCAAATTGTCTGAAAGGGACAACATTGTCATGATGTACGAGCGCTTACAAGGATACTGATTCTCTCTGCACAGCAGTTTTCCTTTCCTAAGTTCTTCTGAATTCTTCTTTCTCCTTTCCTTAACCTCATGACATTTTCCATCGGGGTTAAGGAAAAGTAATTAGGAAAGGGCGTAGGAGGTGACTATTCGACCACAGTCCTGGTTTTTAATCCAGACATTGGCTGACATGATGAATACAGCTGTGAGCTTTCAGATAGGCACCAAGTGAGGGATGGGTATTGTAATGGCTCCCTGTGATGTTACAGTAGGTCCAGATTCTGAACAGACCTTTAGATTTCAGGTTCTTTGAGGAAAAACAAGAGAATTTTGCCAGCCTCTAAATATAAACTTGTCACCAACACCTACCTACAATTAAGACAAAAAGCTGAAAATTTTCTGCAATTAATTTGGGTAATGTGAGGATCATTAATTACAAAAACATCTTTAGATATACAGTGTATTATGTGTCACGATTCAGTTAAAAAATATCCTGAGATTTTTGGTTTGTCTCATCCAACTCTTGTAGCATACACATAAAAAAAGAGTCAGCACCACAAGCTTCATTTTTATGATTTTAATCCACTGAAGTCAACACAGATAGGGTCAAATGCTGACAGGACGGATGATTTCCCCTTAAAACCCTGATATCCTACAAAACATACAGACTGAGAGAGTATCACAGCAGCTGGGAGAGGGACAACAACTCAACAACCATAACCAAGAACCCACCCCTCAATGTCAATCACTTCACATTATAGCTCAGCATACAAAAACCTACACTTGACAAGGCAATGAAGAAGAAAGAATCCAGCGTGTTACAGTCAAAGCTGAAAACTTGTCGGTGTTAGGTGACATTTTGTACTCTTACTACCTCGAGTGTACCGTGTGTCGGGATGGGCAGAGGGTGAGAGAAGAAAAACTGGATATCTGATAATTCATTCACAACACTTACATCGAGTACAGTGGACACATCATGAGCACGCTGTGACGGTTTCATTTACATACCGAGAGATTTTTCATCAGGTCTCAGATCATGATTTCACTTATTTTCAAGAGCCTTCATAGATACAGTGTGCTATCGATATCTTACACAACAGGCAGGCAAGTTAGTTCAGTTCAACAAAAACATACAGATATATCCATTACAAAGAAAAAATTGCAAGCTCACATACATTTGTTTTTTTACGTTCCGATTGTTGCAGGTGCAAAACAAATATTTGGTAAATGTGAAATGACTGCTGCATGGAGTTGGACATCATCTGCACATTTACAGCAATGCTCGAATAGCACCGGGAGAAGAGAGGCTGTGTCAAAATTAAGCTTCTTTTCGTCTATTTTTGAACAATATACACCAGTCAGATTATCAGAAGCTTGTTGCCTTTACAACCTCTTAACTGATATGACGAAAAAAACTGAATGATGGAATGAAGGAAAAGCTTTATGGTTTTGTTCCATCCATTAAGTTCACAGCTAAGTTTTAATGTTATGAAATGAGAATCATTGAATGCATTTTTCACTTTCAGCACTTACAGCATGTCTTAACGTGATATAAACATGAAAAATCAATTCTTAAAAAGTGCAACTTCAACAAAGGAAGACCAAGGTGAATCATTCAGCTGCATAAACTAACTACACAAATAAATACTGCAAACTTCGGATAAAGTGAGCTGTTCTGAAATGAGAAAAACATTGTTCAGTATGATATCTTGTGAGATTTTTGTAGCATTTCTCTATTAAAACAACAATCTTCAGTGAAACAGCGTTAAAAAATGGATACATGAAAGGTGGTGCAACTGACCACTTTCTAATCAAAGATGGCTGATAAAAAGCTCATCCTCATATGAAGCAACAATCATACAAAAACGTAAACAAATTCACTGAATCGAAAATCAAATTAGGCTAAAAATCAGCAAAAATGTCTGCTTCAATTCACATGATCCTTCCTTGATAATGGAATATGGCAAGAAACATGAAGAAAATGGAGCACCGAGGTCTCTTTTCCATGAGGTGACAAAGTGGTGGTGTGAGAGTAAAAATGGATGGAGGGAGTGCTCGTGGGTGGGGTGAAGGGGAGAGTCAGAGGTGACCAGATGTGATGTGACAGCAGTAAAAGTGGTAACTGGTCACATGCTGTCCCCTGGCTCGCTTTACAAAAGAGCTTAGCCCAAGCTGGTGATGTTGGCTTTTCCACCTGGGGGCGCCACAATGCGCTGAGTGGTGCGGCGAGGAACGTTGTCATCAATCTGGGCTCCTAAACACAAAGGACAGATTTCACTTAGAGGATGACAAGACATTTTTTGGACCAAAAAATAAATATGACAGTTCTACATGTTTAAGAAAATATGGAAGTCGTTGCTACTGGCTAACCTCTGGAGGTAGATGACACATGGTGCAAACCTCCAGAGTGATCACCCACTTTTTCAACAACTTTTACTTTCAGTATGGCTGACGTTACCAGGCAACAGGTGCGTCAACCAACCAGAAATGTCCCTGTGACGCTCTAGATTTGTGGGTTGTGTAGTTTGCCTCTAATTTCAATAAAAAAAAAGTTTCCTGAAACAATGTTAGAAGCATACTCACTGTGTCCTCTCCAGATTCATACACCATTACTTTCCAGTTTAAATCCTCAGCCATTCATAAACAATTTAAGACTCAGTGGAGTGGAGACAAACGCAACACCATCAGTTAATGTCTCCGCTTTGACGCTCTCTGACTGTGGGTAGTAAACTTCAAATGCCAAAGATCACAAATTAACCATGCTTTTCAGCAAAGAAGTTGTTTCTTTTTAGGGGAAATATACTATTACATCTCATTTAAAGTCTTTTGAAGTAAATGACTCACCAATAAATAAAATGGGGGCACTTTATTGGGGATGGAAGCTGAAAACTGTGAACTACACAATTCACATGCCTCAATATAGAATATTGGTAGCCTGATTTGTTTTCTAGGGGTTGCAATTGACCATAAATTGAGGCCGGCAAAATATAAACTGTGTCTGCTACAGAGGTAAATAATAGTTTCACAATAGACATAGTCAGCACAAACTGTAAGATGCTGCAGCTGGTCGAGAGGTAGTACTATTTGTAAAGTAGGATTTTTTATTTCAGTCAGCATACATTGTACAATATTTGTCACAAAATAGACATCTTAAACAAACCAGAATTCTTATAAGTAGTGACTGAAAAGGCATAGGCAGAAGCAAAATGCTTATCTGAGCCTAGCCTATATATTAAACCAAAAATAAGCTACCAAAAACCAAAGATAAAGAATCAACATTAACAACATAATTCCATGATCAACACTTATAATTTTCAAAGATAACTTTGGAGACCATTTTTCTGAAGATATAACATGAATTGCAGGTTTTTATATTTATATTTGCATCATTCCATAGTTTAACCCCAACAACAGAAACACATCTCCTTTTTATACCTTTTCTACCTTTCTGAACAGAAAACTTACAAACACCTCTTAAAGCATATTGAGTCTCCCGAAATGAGAAGAACTTTTGCACAGCACTAGGAAGAGAGTTTAGTTTTGCAGCAAACATTAGTAACATTATTTTATAATAAAACAAGTCAGAAAATTTCATAATGTGTGAATTTAAAAACAAGGGATCAGTGTGAGCATAATAATCTGTATTATTGATGATACGTATGGCTCTTTTTTGTTAGACAACTATTGAATTCATATATGTTTTATAAGTGGATCCCCACAGTTCTATACAGCAAGACATGTAAGGAACAATAAGTGAATTATAGATTATTTTCAATGCTTTATAATTTAAAACATATCTAGATTTTGACAGAATTGCAACTGACTTTGAAATTTTACCTTTTATGTAATCAATATGTTGTTTCCATGTTAACTATCACAATACTACTGATTATACCATGTTATTTTTTCATTTCTCTTACTTGTACTCTGTCATTATTGTTTCATTTTATAGATATTTTGAATGAAACACTTTAGTAATAATTCCCAACACAAAAACCAACAAAGCTCTTTGAATTGTGAAAAGTTGTAAGAGGGCATGAAGGAGTACAGAAACCCACGAGTTCCACATATTTTGCAGCAGTTGCCCAGTCTCTTCAATCAGTCTCCACATCCCGTATCCCTGCATCAATCCTCACCAAGCAGGAAAACAAGGGCTCAGATTGTGTGGGTAATTTCAAAACACAGCACTACTAATATCGGTGCAGCAAATCAACATCAGACGGGCAACATAACGTCTTGCTTACATGTTGCTCTTCCTGTCATCCCTGTGAAGTTGTAGTATGCTTGTGGTCTTATGAGCTCATGTTTTAATCTTCTCAGGGCTACGCTCTGCTGTGCACTGCCTTAAATTCAGTTTCAGAGGGCAAGGACATGCACTGTCAGTCAGAAGAAAGCAGCAGGATGGACAAGATTCTGATTTTCCAACTATGTGGAAGTTGCAGGTAAGAGGGTTTGTCTATGACTCCACGCTCCAAGCCTTGTTCATGGTGTTCTTAAAAATATTATTTTCAAATCTCTCAGTGTAGTCACACTGGGCATGTTTATTTTTTGGCAAAGCAGAAAAACAGCAGGAAATGTCAAATTAAAAATTCCGGCCTTACTTACCAGACAGACTGAATCCAGACTGGTGAAGGTTGCGCACCGGCTGCTGGGTGAACTGCTGCTGCTGCTGCTGTTGCTTCGCAGGAGAAGTTTTCACTGAGGAGACTGTCGATATCACTTTAGGAGTCACAGTCACCTCACACACTGGGCCATCATACTGACCCCTTGGCACTCCTCGCAGCTCTGTAAGCTAAACATACAAACCAACTCATTCCAGAACAAAATCAGTTAGGCTATACTGCAAAGATCGGTCATTCCTACAGCCATCCCAATAACAGGTAATGACACTTAGCCTCTACTACGCTAACTAAACTAAATAATAATTGACGTGGCACACTTTATGCCCGCCTCTGTTCTCTGTGCCACACAGATAAAAAACAAAGAAAATCTTGCCCTGTCTCTTAAAGTAAACATCTGCTGTTTCACTTCACCCTCTGCCATTGTTTCTTTTCACTTGAAAAAAAAAGAAATACTTAAGATATATTAAGTTTATCTTCATCTCCTGTGTAATGATCAGTCAGAATAACAAGTCAGTTGTACAACAATCGATGTAAACTTACCCTGCTGCGGGCTTTTATCCTCTTGTACACGTGGTCAGAGAACGGTTTACGGCTGACGTAGCGTCCGCATCCCTCCGTGGTATGAAGGCTGCCTTCCTCCAACACAATCTTACCCTGACTGATCACAACCACAGGACCTCCACGCACCTCTGTGCCCTCAAAGATATTATACTCTACAGCCTGAAAGAAAAAGGCAAGAATAGGAGAAAATAAAAACACAGGAAAGCTCCATTTTTACACAAGGAAACCAAACATTAGATATGATTCAGAGGTCACAGCAGCTTAATGAAAAAGGTCGATATAACTGCACGTACATGAAGCTCCTGTAGATGAGTCATCTTTAGCTTATCATAAAGTGAATCTAAATCTTATTTATTTTCCCAGGAGTCTGACGCTTAGAATTACTGAAAAAAATATATTCATATGACACTAAGTATCTTAATGCTCCTGACCAGGTTGTGGCTCTTAGCAGAGATGATTTTGGTGACGTCAGGGTCCCACAGCACAAGGTCGGCATCAGAGCCCACAGCGATGCGGCCCTTACGAGGGAACAGATTAAAGATCTTGGCGGCATTTGTGCTCGTCACAGCCACAAACTGATTCTCATCCATCTTACCGGTCACCTTTTGGAAAGAACAGCAATGACACAAAGGTTTACCGTGTGTTTCATTACACACTGACATTTCTTTTGAAGTGGGTCGCATTAAACTCACCACACATTTGTCCCAGATTATAGACATCCTCTCCTCGGTGCCGTTGGTTCCCTCTGGGATCATAGTGAAGTCATCTTTACCTACTGCACGCTGAGACGTGTGGAAAGTGCAGTGAGCACTACCAGTCACCTGCAAGTCTCCGCTGGATAGGACAAAAAGAAGGACATTAGGTATGATCTATGTCTAATTAAAATTTGTAAGGCTGCAAAAACATCTGTTTATTAATACCATGATTTTAAACATCAACATTTCTCTTTTAATATTGATCATTTATATAAAAAATGACCCAAACATGATAGATAGATAGATAGATAGATTGATAGATTGATAGATAGATAGATTGATAGATAGATAGATAGATAGATAGATAGATAGATAGATAGATAGATAGATAGATAGATAGATAGATTGATAGATAGATAGATAGATAGATAGACCATTCAGTGGGAAATTTAAAGTTACATTGAAAAAAAGATTTCCCCTGCCATCTGTCTAAATTGAAAAAACTATGCGGCAAAATTGTCATTTCTTCAATTTTGACCACAGCATAAGTCCTGAGCATCAAGTAGTAAACAATTTACTGTGTCTGTTCGTGAAAATTGCAGGAAAACTCCAGTGAAGCCCCTCACCAGTTCAGCCAGTTGATCTAATTGTTACCACAAATTTAGAAAGTGCTCTCTCTCTTTAGTACAAAAATTAAGTCATAGTCATACTTTTTAGTATGACTAAGATGAAGTTTCTGCACTTTTCAGATTCACTGAAATAAAAAAAAAAGTATCATTCTGAAACACGTACCATAAGACCCAATGAATATCCTGCATTTTAATTTTTATTTCTTCATCAAAAAAGTTGGTTGTTGCTAATCTGAAGCTATACAGATGAAACATTTTCAATAAGGACATTTTTTTTAATTAGCAATAGCCCCTCACCACCATTTTTAACTTAGATTGTACATAAATGTTTGTCCTTTGTGTTCTCTTTGTCACCACTACACCTCGAGACATTCACATTAATTTTGTGAAGATGTTATACCTGTTTCAAATCACATCTTGAATGTGTGTGACACAGCGTGGGCTCCTACTACAAACAAAGGTAAAGACTCACTCACAGTCCTGCTGTCCCCAGCAGAGTCTGCATGACCCTGTATCTCCTCTGATGCTACCATGTGGAGTAAATATCGGCTCTAAATGGCATCGTAAATGGAGCTACTGTGTTAAATTTGTTTCACAGCAACTCAAAAGACTATCGTGAGGACATTGGCACTAATCAGCTCAGGCTGATCTTCCAGTCTTTAGTGATAGTTTTTAAACGGCACTACGGCAGGTCTTTTCAATAAAGGTGCTCAAATAAGAGTCGGGGCAGAGTAAAAATACAGAATCCATCAGAAAGTGTGGCTCATATCACATTATGCTCCAGCTATCTTAAGGCCCCAGGAACCAGCACATACCATGACAACAGAGAGTTAAGGTAGTCAGGGGTGGTGGGATCGGGACTGAGCGGTGGAGAAGTGACAAAGGCTGCAGCCTTGGCCCAGTTCTTGCTCCAGTAATGAGTACCGTCTGTGCCCAAGCTGGCAGATATCGGCTCTCCATAAACCACAGCACCTACAGGAGAACACAGGAGAATGTCAAGCGCAAAAATTTGGACAGATACAGCGGAATAAGGAAGGCAAAATTTGAGGAAAAGTTTTAAATAAGGCTGTCAAGACACAAAACTTTAAACTCTGTAACAATAAAAATATTTGACATATCTTTCAATAGCTTGCAAACAAAAATAGTGGGCACCCAAAAAAGAACAAAACTCTTTATTTTCTAAGACCAACCTGCTCATGAAAACATAAACAATATTTCTTACTAATGTGCTGTTATTCTTTCTTTCTTTTTAATTAAGAGCTGTTTTCATTGGCATGCTCTACTGTAATTATATGTGAATAATTACTGTTCATTTTTCTCCCTTTACACATCTATTTTGGAGGTAGAGATGTGTGCAGGACATCTGCTGATGAAATAATCTTCCAAAGGGACAATAAACTAAAAGTGAATAGTGCTCTATTGTTAGTGTCTCAAAAAATAAAAAAATATCCATAGTTGGGGTGCTGGTTTGTTAAAGTAAGCCTTCTACAACACAAAGTGGTTCCTTGCTTCTTCCTCTCTGTAACTGTAATGAATATGTTGCAAGTCAACTGTACGCATATCTCGCCTTTTAGACTGTGTGTATACTGAACAATACTACTAATGTAAAAGCAGGAAGGGCAGGAGTGGAAACGGTGCCAAACCATCGTACCAAATGTAAAAAGCCCTTTACAACACCTGATTTTAAAAGCATTACAGTATTGAAGCTTTTAACAAGTCCTGTTCAATGTCACTTGTACCCTTTTTCCTGGCGAGGGCGATGACATCAGCGGCACTCTTACTCATCACCTTGGTGATGTAGAGGGGACAGTTGGTCTGATTGGCTATGGTGATGGAGCGATTGACTGCTTCAGCCTCCACCTACACACACAAACGCATACATACACATCCATTAACCACCTTGTTTCCTGATTTTGTTCTCTCTTAAAAAGGAAACTTCAGTTACAGTTCTTGATCTGGGTCTAAACAGAAAGGGGTTAACTGTTGTACAGTTTTCTAATACAAACATACAGGAGAGTATGAGGGTGTGATATCAGAGAAATGGTGAGAGGAGCTTTATTTCCTTGTGTACTGTTACAGAAAAACAAAAAATGACATGGAAAGCCAGATATTGAAATACTAAGCGAAATGAGAAAATTCACAACAGGTTTTAGAAAAAGTAAAAAAAGGTTATAAAATTAAAAAAACAAAACTACTACTGCCGCCTAGCTCCCCTAACGTTAAGAGAAATATTTCTAAATCTGATTGATAAAATCATTTAAAAAGTTAAGAAATGGTTAATAATAAATTTACATTTTCAAAAGATAATTGAAATAAATTTATTAAAAAAAGTTAAAATCACCATAAAAA